>OZ018325.1:44658872-45153872 GCA_963969495.1 Ceratothoa steindachneri | reverse complement strand
GAAATGCTCTCGAGCCAACAATTGTGACTTGGAAGCGTTTGGCTTATGGAACCGTGCTCGTAAAATTAATCCATTGTTCATTTTCCGTGACAAATTAAAACTTAAGAAATTCTGCACACGAGTCACCGTGATGGAACGATAGCAATACAGACATGACAGCTACCCAAATGTGAACGAAGATTATAATCATCGAAAAACAAATATGGTTTGTGTTCTTCGAGAGATCTACTTATTTCCCTTGGAAACAATGATTCGATCTTTCACTATTTAAATGGGAAAGAGCACGACCCCATTCGGTATGTTTAAATTCATAATTCAGAGTAGGTACTGTGTACTTTACAAATTTGTTTGGGGGGCGGGGGGTGAAAATATGACCACTACTTTCACTTAGGGTCGTTTGCTAATAGCAATTCTTGCAAATCTTCTTCCTCCATTTGTCCTTTATATTTTTTCAAGTTTATTCTTGGGGGTTATGCTACATTTCCCGGCAGCTTTTTTCTTCCTTTTTTTACCTATTTCCCGCACATTTTCACTTCATCTGTTATTGGGTGAAAATTCTCTCGGGTAGATCCAGTTTATAGTTTCCATAACTAATTACTTTCAATTTATTGGGAGTTTTTTCTCTAGTTTTCTTCTCTCATTTGCGCGATAATGCTCCAAAAACGTTATTTGCCGTTTTCTCCGTCGTCCCAAAGTGGAGCCTCTTTTATTCCGGAACAGCTCTTGTCGGATCAGTAGTAAATTTCTGTCTGACAGGATTAATCTGCGGCATTATGTTGATACCTGATGTGATAAGGTAAAGCTTGGCTGAAGCTAAGGAAACAAGGCTATGGGCAAGCAATTCTACATGTGTGCTTGGTATTTCTACAGATTCACTCCATTGCAATCGCAGGCCCTTTGTTATAAATATTTGTACATATTTTTTAAAAAAACTATGCAAATGCTATATGTACAGTATATGTGTAGCACTTTCACTAGTTACGCTGCAGACATTTTTACTTATCTGTTATAAAGAAAAATAGATTGGTAGTCATCTTGTCAGTGATAGTTTGTTTTGAACCAAATAAAATAATGCTTGGGTTAGGTTGGGTAGATGTTTTTTTTTGCGTTGAAGCTAGGTTATGTGGATCAGTTTCGTTTGTTTTTACTAAGTTCTGTAAGGTTTTTCCCGTTGGAAAGGAACCAAAAAAGAAGCCTATCTAGAGACACTTGCCGTGGCCTAGCCTTCAGTTCAAAATAGCTGATCTTTGCGACGGTTGTAATATTGACGCGTTCTACCGCGAATATTATGTTCATGCTTCATTATAAGAAATCGAACACCTTTTTCTGCGGCCACGTTGTCCAATCCGTATCAATAATATAATTTTCCCCGACAGTTCCTCTGGGCTAAGTAAAATATCACCTTTTCAATTTGGGGTAATTATACAGATTAACGACTCCATCGGAATAGAAGATGAAAACACTGTGTTCGTTAATCAAAACTAATTATCAAAGCTAAACCATTTTAAATAGCTGACTACCCCTACCTTCTATAACATAGTTAAAATAGTCTTATCTAAACGCAATGCTATCGTCATAGTGGGGAATGGATATTTCTTGAGTCAGTGCGATCAATCTTTTTCACAGGTTTATGACGTCATACCGACAGCGGCAAATAATAGTTCGATACTACATTCAAGTGCTAATAACACGGAAAATATTGCTTTCCACGCAGAATAAATAGCAACATACAATTCAGATACGACTATAGAATAGATTTAAAGTAAATTTTCTGCCAAAACGGTGGTCGTTAATCTATAGAATTACCGTGTGTTTTACGAGGGCCTACCAAAATTATTCCTAGTTTTTCAATGCAAACGAAATTAAATAAGCTTTATCGTGCTATTTTGCATTCCTACAAACAATTCAATTTCAATGATAATCCCACTCGATTTTGTCATGTTAAATTTGATGAGGCAGATAAACGGAAAAGTTATTGTATGTTGACCACGGTCACGTCAGCAAAGCAATCGAGAGCGGATTTAAGTGAAATGAGTGTGTATCGACGATGGAGGAGGGGGGGGGGGGATCTAAGCTATTGAAAACGTTAATATTTATGTAACGAGGGGGTGGTATAGTGGAAGGTGACAGGATTTACTTCGGGAAATCTCTTTAAATTAAGATTCTAAAGATTAGTTACATAAATCAGCCCAACTGAGTTTGTATATTTTCACGGAAGAGAATAAGACAAAGCCTCTATTTTCTTGACACCCAATAACTAAGGGGGTTAAGTTTGAGAAAATTTACTCATATTCGGAGCAGTTCTTACAACTGTCCAAAGATTAGAATTGATTACTGAAGAGAAACGGGTAAAATGGTATAAGAAAAATAATATACACAGCTATTTATACTTGTGAGAAATGTAATCATAAAAAAAGATATGTGAAACAAGGATTGGTTACAAAAATGAGACATCTGCCCGCACTTTTTTTTATGCTGACGATGGATTGCTGATGACAAGTTCAATGCGGGAGATGGAGCAGTTGGTGGAGGTCTTGGTGAGAGTGGCAGTGGACTTTGGAATGAATATTAATAAAAAAAAAGTAAATGTAAGATTTTCCATGAAAGAAATAAACCTGAAAAAATAAATGATATTAAGGTTGTGGAAAGCATAAAATATTTGGGGGTAACTATAAATAATCAAGTAGATTGTTTTAAAGAGCATAAGGAGAAAATTAATTTATGCAGAAATATGGCAAATATGACTTGCTCAGTCCTATCTAGGTCCTATAATAAATTATTAATGGAAAAACCTTTTGGAAGTCGGTAGTTCTGCCTTGTGTGTTGACAGGGCCATCACTGGCCATATGGAATCAGCGAGAAATGAATATACTAAATGTTAAGAGGAGAGATAGGTGCAACTACAATGCTTATAAGAGACACGAAACAAAAATTAAATTATTCTATATTATGATGAGTGAAAATAGATTGCTTATTACAGTAATGGAAGAGAGATGGAACAGCCCTAGATATATCAGATGGATAAAAGTAATGAAAAATTATACGAATAAACTTAATATAACCAATATCGATCAGATAAAATTGAATAAAAATGAAATTGATAGAAGAACCTATAAATGATAAGACAATGTGGTTGCAAGAGTTAGAAGAAAAAGGACTTTAAGTACATATAAGCAGCATAAATTGGATATAAAAGAAATTTTTCATGATATTATCTAGAAATCTATTTTAATTCATAGGGTACGGAGCAACACATTGCAACTTGGATGGAGGAACAGGTACTTGGGAGAAGATGTGATGTGTTAACTGTGTAAGACAGAAGAAACTTTGGAACATTTCATGAAGGAGTGTAATGTGTTAGCAGAGATAAGCGACACAGTTTGAAATACAGGATGTGCAACTAAGTGAAGCGTTATTATTTACAGGAAGTGAGAAAGCTGAAAAATATAAGGAACTCGTACACTGTCTTTGGAAGGGAAGAAAACAAGTGTTGGAAGAGCCTGAAATAAGAGCATGAAAAAAGTATAGTCTGGTGCTGTAGAAAAAGCTATACCGGACACCTTCATCTGATCTGATGATGAAGTGAGAATAAAGGAATAGGAACGCCAACGTGGATGACGTAGTACACCTTTAGGCTGGGAGGGGGGTCTTTAAAGGGAATCGGATGCATTTGTTCATGTTTACGTTTGTTAAACCTCATATTTCAGGGGGGGAGGGGCAGTGAGCACATCCAATATTGACACGTTAGGGCCATAAATGCAGACCCAGTCTGCTTACAGGAAAAGGGTGGAACTTACACACCTCTTTCCCTCCGTTCCAGGTACTCGGCTGCTTGAAGAAGAACTGCCAAATTCGCTTTCATCCTGGTTTAAGGGAGTTCGAACCGTCCCACGTGAGCAAAACACACACTGGCCGATGGTACACAACCTTTCTACACCGAGAATCTAAGTCAACTGGTGAGTTTCAGACTCGATGCGAGTGGATCCGTCGAAACTCGGCGGTTCAGCAAATTAATTCCGAAAAGTTTTTAGCAATATTTTGACAACTGAGAGTTGTTGTTGTTTTCTTGAGTTACCAGATGATATTTAATCGAATTCGATCTGCGAGTCTTTGTTTACTTCGGCTCTCGTTCTCAAAAGAAATTCGTGTAAACTTTGTTATTGCAATGTCATTAGATGACGAATGTATTCTACATATTCTTTAAAGCCCGCAACTATAGTCTCTCTCTCACACACACTCATACATACACATATACTCACACATACGCACACTCTCACAAACACACACATACACACACTCTCTTTCTCTCTATCCCAACCACACACATACATACACCCATTCTGGATTATGAGAGTGTGATGGATGAATAAACTGGATTCGATTTGAATCGAAGAAATTGGCATAATAAATAGCGCAAGCGTCGCACGGCAGAGAGAGGGGAGTAGCTTCCTTAGGCCGTTAGATTCGACGTCACACGGTCGTTGATAACATCGTAAATAACCTCAGTCTTGCAGTTTATCTCTCTTCTCACCAAGGAAGATTCAGCCTCTTCTGCCCGCAATGGACGCGTTTGCAAGTAGTTCAAACCATATTCATATCACTACTCTATGTTAGCTCTTATATTATTGCTGCAATTTTGAATTATAAATGCTGCCGATAGTATCTGCAATTTAGCTTAAATCCCATTGCATCATACACGAATGTCAAGCAAATTGGAAAGAACTGTAAAACGGGATATGTAAGTTCATCATACCTTTGCAACAGTCTTACTTTCGAGATATGAAATATTTATGAGTAGTGTATTTTAAGAAGAAATGCAAAGAGCTGCGGATATCACTCAACGACCAAACGATTCTAACACCAAAAGCTAGACTTCATTCTCGGAAGGATTGTACCTAGTGGAGCTGACCTCTGATGGTCCACTACGAATTACTGAATCTGAGATCAAAGATCACTACAAACTGCATTAGACCACAATACCAATCTTCAGTGAACACAACAGTGAACACTCTGTCAGCATGACCACACATGGCTTCACGCAACAGAACAAACCCAGGAAAAAATTAACTCAGTAGGTTAAGAAGCTCTGTCACAACATCTATCCTCACCAAACTTAACACCTTCGGATAACCATATGTATAGTTCACAAGAACATTGCTCCGTCACAGAACGATGGAAAAAGTTAATTTTGGACTTTCATAACCAAAAATCTTAGGAGTGAAGAATCGAAAAATTGGCCCCTATCAATTACTTCATTGGTAAAGATAATGATTAAAAACAAAGATTCCTTACTGGCACTGATAAAGAATGATGGGGGGGGGAACACTACGTCATCCCAGTCCCATTACCTAAGGTAGTCTCAAACTAGATTGAGACTTTTTTACACTTCCTTTACAAGTCCCTTCTTCCCTATTTCAATTGGTTAGTGGTTAATTTTGTAGGCTAGACATCGACCAGCATCCATCCACTCATCCCTAGTTGGAAAAGCGGGGGGGTCCCTCTCTTGCTCTCGTAGACGGTGCTGTTTTTTAGCACACCCCTAATCTTTCTTATCTAACCAGCAATAGCTGGGCAACTATTTTCGGGGATCAAACCTGGTCCTGCCAGCCCCGATGCTTGTAGGAAGATCTCCGGCTATATATCTTCCACACATGTTCACTTCCTCTAGTTCCATTTTTTTGCAGCCTCTCTCCTCAAAAAACGTTCTGCAGTAAATGCCCTCGTTGGTAGTTCGCATTAAAATTCGAGATGAGAAAATACTGACTGAGGATTGGGTCAGGGTACTTACTCCCTGGCCTCAACTTATCAGTGTATCTCCTTTTCTTTTTTTGGCCCATCCTTCGTCATTGACGCCATTACCGTGATCGACCAAATCGGTCATGATAACGAAAGTACTAAACCTAAAACCAAGCGATAGTCTCTATGGTGTCACCTCGTGTGTCATGGAAAGCCACCTCATATTTATTAATTTAATTAAAAAAAAAAACAACTTCTGGTGGAGATACCTTTTGTTTTCGCCTTTCAAAAATTGTGTATTGTTAGAATTTTTTTTTCGACGGATAGATTACCCTCCCCTAATTCCCTCTTTCGTCTATCTGACCCTCTTTTGCCTGTATAACATTCAATGTCCGTCAACTTTCACGTGTCTGGGTAACTCTTTTCTGTTTAATTAAGGATATTCAGCTACTGCTTAGAGTTGTGGTGTTGAAATGTGATAGTTTGGTGGTCGGCAGATAGTGTCAGCGCTCCCATACATTCTCGTTTTCTGCTGACCCTTCTAGATCGCCTCCCGCCCCTTAATTGTTTTTTTTTTGGGGGGGGGGGTGTAAGCAATTTTAGAAGCATGGTATCAAGGGAGGGAACTTCCTTCCTTCTTGCCCTCCCTCTCTGGTGGGGTTGTGTGGGCACCTCTTAGGTCAGTAACAAATTTTCAAAAAGCAGTGAAAAGGCACTTATTGAAGCGAACGCTCGTGCAGTCGAGTTCATTTCTGTCATGCAGGCAGGAAGGTAATCGAGGTGTCCATTTCCTTTATCTTTTCATCTCACCTTTTCAAATTAACTTCTCCCTTCCTTAGTATAATGTTTGTGAATTAACGGTAAATTAATTTAGGTTCTTTATGGTAATAAGGTAAGTACTTAGCTTCATTATTTGTAGTGGTGTAACCCTGCCTCTCAAATAAATTTGGCGATAGGAAACTTTATTTCCCTTACATGTATTGTCAAATCAATCAAATCCCCTTCAAACTACAATATGCAGCGTCTTTTCAAATTCATTCTTATTTTCAAACTATAATCAAAATTGATCAAACTATTATCAAAATTTATCAAGCTATTATCAAACTTTAGCATTTTATTTTCAAATAGTCAATTCACCTTTCATTTCTTTCTACAACTAACGATAGAACTTGGGACTCACCTCGTTTCAAAGCATCTCTGAGAAAGCATTTAACTTTTCCAAAATATTCAATCGGAGTAGGTCGCCTACCCCAAAACTCTATTAACACGTAGATACACGCCCCCTTACATCGGAGGAGTTCGATATAAACAGTGTAAGCGACATTAGTATTTTGTGGGTGAGTTAGTGGGAGTTTGTGTGTTGGTTGGGGGGATGGGTCCAACCTTACTTTTCCGGACCAATAACTATATCAACTAGGCGAAGGAAGTATGTGATCAGAAGGCATTAGCTGCTTTAAGTGGAAGCAAAGTAGTCACTGCCTCCCCACTACAAAAAACAACAACAAATAAAGTATGTACAACTTTAATTGGCAATTAGGTGATTATATAATCAATGGCTGACATTGAGCCTGAGTGCTAACGCAAAAAGTATATAGTCGGGCAAAAATTGAAGATGGGTCTAATTTTTAAAGAGATTTTCTTTTCGTTAGATGACAATTGCCAGTTTACAAATGATAAAATGTATCTTGACTTGACTTGACTTGATGTTGGAAGTGGTGAAAGGTGTAGTAGATGTTGATAGTGCTGAAGGAGATTGAAGTTTTGCCCTGGAGCAGAGGGCATCACAGGCATTCTTCTCTTATTTGGCTTACATGTATTCCTCCGTTTGGTTGGTTCAGCGTCAGCTGACCTTCCTGTAGCGTTAAGCTACTTTTCATTTTTCCTTTTTATTTTTGTCTTGCTTTTTATATAAAATTTGCCTAAATATTTCTTCTTTATATATAATTTTTCCTCCGTCGGTTTGAAGAGGGCATTCAAGCCTTTCAATTATGTTTTTGCTAACTCGTAGCCTATGTATTTTTTGTTTAATTTGTTTGTTTTGGTGATCTTTTACATCGCCAATGGGGGAATTACTCCCCATCTTTCTTCTTGTTTAGCTTTTTCTGTCTATTTATTATTTGGGCACTACGCCTCTTTTGTTTGTCATTTTACGGTTATATTTTTACTTATTAGTTGTGTGGGCACTACGCCTCTTTTGTTAATTTTGTTGTTGTTTATATTTTAGTTTTAGGAAATCATTGGGCACTACGCCTCTTTTATTTAATTTTGGATTTATTATTATTTGGGTTCTTTCTTATTTGGGGGGGGGGGGGTTGGGCACTTCGCCTCTTTTGATCACTTTAGGTTTTCCTAGTTTGGTTTGTTGGGCACTACGCCTCTTTTACTTTATCTCTCGATTTGGAGTTATTGCTCTTGAGTGTATTTAGTTGAAGCTTCTTAAAGGAGCGGTTGTCTTGAGGACTGGTTTATAGCGTCCTGCACGAAAGGTTTGCTAGCTATCTGAACAGGGCTATTTGGTTTTCACGGGAGCACGTTCTTCCACTGGGGAATAGTGCTCTCCTCGTAGCCCGTCCAATAGCATGCTGCGGTATCTCGAGGCCCGCATCTATTTGCGGGAGAATCTCGTTTTCTACCCTTTCCCAGGTCTTTCTCCCTAGCCTTTAAAGGACCATATGCATCATATCTATTAATTCGACATAATCATTGGATGAATACCTGAGCTAAAATGATCCAAATGAGATTAATTTTGCTTCCGTAATTTTTTTTTATTATAGTGGGACCCGTCAGAAATAACAGTATATCTGCTATCCAGGAGCAGCTGCACTGCTACCGCCTGAAAAGAGGTATCTAAAGTAAAGAGAAGAACTGAGACATCATGCCGGGTGTAAATCGCGCATACTCCTGCCCGGCCCCTTCCCGTGGTGGTGAGATCGCAAAAGCCTTATACCCTGGGAGGGTGGGCAGGGGGCACGCACCCAGCATTGTCTCATGCAAATAGATAGATAACTAGGAACGTGAGGAGACGAGCTTCAACAGCTCCTTCCAGTTATCCCGAAGTCGACGGCAGTTCCATTAAAGAAATATGTTCTAAAGGCGTAGCTCGGAAGAGATGCGGGGGCCCTATTCGAAGAGAAGACCTTCACAAGAATGGCCGAACGCTTTCCGGAGTCAGAACTCGGGGCGCTGTTGGCCGAACAAAGCGCTAAAGGCGCTATTGCCTTAAAAGACTTATCGGGGGAGGTTGAACTTTTCCTCTCTCCGCCTCGAAACCTTCTGCGGGTGGGGTGGCTTCGGAGGCGGGATCCCTCTTTTGGAGGATCCACCGTCTCCGAGCCACCCAGTCCAGCCTTTGGTTGGAGCATAGGAGCCGAAGTTTCCTTGGTGCTGTCCTCCTATTGAATAGTAAGTTTAGGAACCCGTGAAGACAGTCTCACAACTACCTTCAAGGGTGTTGCCTACTGTGAGTCTAACGACTTGGTGAAAACGCGTGGCTGTTTCGCCTTACGGGAAACATTCACGCTGGTGGATGGGAGGGGGGGATGAGCTTTGGTTTTAACCGAGGCTGGGTGTGAAACCCAGTAGAACACGCAGTAGGGTTTCGAATGAGTGCGGAAACGACTGTGCTCCTAGGCCTGGAGGGGTCATGAGAAGAAGGGTGTCTTTTTTAACATTAAGGCATAAGACCTCCAAGCTAGCGCCGGGTGCGCCAAGACAAAGAAAGTCCTTAGCCTTGCGAAATGAGAGATGATCCGTAGGCTGAATGGCCAGGATTTCCTTCTCCACGAGATACGCAGCACATTTCTTCGAAGAAAGTGGGTGCGGCTCTCCGCAATTGACACACTTGGACCTACACAATACGGACTTATCGTTTACGGCATTGGAGAAACTTACACGGACTTCGGATAAACCCGAATTTCAAGGTCTACACGAACGATTCATATGACTGCGGTGGCAGTAGCAGCACATCCGCAGCAGTAGCACGAATGCCCTCACACGGTAGAGATCCGTTCCAGCACGCACCGTCTCAGGGAGTCTGTCACAGTCGAACGTGACGAAGAGTGTAGTGGTGGGTCTCGAGGCCCCTCTATGTTTTCTCATCATACCTTCGAGCATGACCACTCCATGGTCGGCCATTATGGTCATTTATGAAGTATTCCACGAGTTCCCTGGCGTAAACAACTCCTTTAATAAGGTCCATAGTAGAGTGCGGCGTTACACGGCACGACGTGCCATCAAGGCTTCCTCCTGAGAAACTGGAAACTGTCTACCTTCGGCTCTTTACTAATCTGACTAGCTAATGCTATCCTATGATAAACCATGTTGTCTTTCGCCAATATGGTGTCATTAGTGGAGAAAATAACCAGAAAGAGTTTGAAGCCAGCGTGCGAAAGGGCAGTTAGTCTCTCAAAGAGGGACCTCGACGTAATCGAGGTTCCGCTCAACGCACTTGCAACTTTGGTCTTATTCTTCCTCGCCCACCCGAGGATGTTTTGGGGACTCCGATTGTGGCCTGGTCGCTTGCCTAAGTGGCAGCAGACCCGTCCGTCTTCAAGGTATCCGTGAAGGGAGAAGTACCCTTAGTCTTTTTCTTCCCGTCCTTTCTCATTTTGGGATAGTCGAGTGGTAAAAGATTCCGCTTCTCTCCACCACTGCCTGAAGTATCCTCTAGGCCGGACTGACCGGCCTCAGCAAGAAATTTCTCCAAGATGGAGAAGGTCTCGGATGTCAAAAGTGTACCAGCCGGGGAAGGAGGTGCCTCCTCTCCTTGTGAGTCTTTGGGGGCCCTATTCACGCGATGAGAAGCTTGACCTGGGGCGAGGCTAGGTTCGCCCTAATAGAAGGTATACTATACGCTGCTGGGTTATCTCTGGGACCATCTCCATCTTAGTTAGAGCCTACATGTGCCCCCCACCCCCACCCAAGGAATAAGGGATCACAATCGAAGACTGTCTGTTTGTGTCTTGTCGAGCCCGGCAGGCATAAAATGCAGGACTGCAGGAGGTTAGTGGGCACGGACCGACGGGCTCTAGTCTCACTTGCCCCACTAAGGGGTTGGCCTTATCCAGCGTCTCCCAACGAGAGAGGTCAATTTTTGGCCGCCTGCCTTTTCCCTTGGCAGTCCCCTATAGTAGTAAAGGATGGACTGTCGCTGGTAGGGAGATGTAGTTCCACAAGGGCGCATTCAAAGGAGGAGATGAGGTGGAAGCCACCGCACACGTAGACCTAGAAGAGGAGTAAACTTCCTCTCCGATAGAAGGATGTTGGAGGGGCCACTGAGAAAGCACAGGAGGTGGGGGGGGGGCACATCCTTTTCAGATGTAGAGCTACCCGAGAGCAACTATAAATATGTTAAAGGGAAAACTCCTTTGACGCATGGCGATGTTGAGAGAGGAGATCCTCCACTGGTTGAAGCGCTGAGTCTCTTTTCCTCATCCTCTTCCACACCTAGGGAGGGCGAGGCCGCGCTAGGAGGTGGATCTCCATGCGCTTTCCCACTATTACCTTCCGTTGTCACCATCTTAGAAAAAATGAACATAAGGGCTCATGGAAAGTAGATACTATGACCCCCCTCAATAACTTGAGAGATTAAGAGAAAAGTCTCCATAGAATCAGAAATTCCAGAATGTGATCATTTACACATAATCGGTCCCGGTCCAGCGTTGATGGGCTTTGCCAACCCGGTCCGCCATTCAGCTGACATTGTCCTGGAACTTTAACCAAAAAAGATGGTGCCGGTGTAGTCACCTTATATGTGTGCTGGAGGAAGGCAAGCAGAGTCGTCGGCCAACAACGCCACACCCCATATTTAATCATGCAATAGCCAGCGTGATTTTGGCCCTCCCATCAGGTACGGACCTCAGAGTATATACTGCTCCTCGACTAAGGCTCATAAGAGGGTGAAAGGGCGTCGGACAATCAGAACCTCTGTGGATAGAAGAGTAAATTTAGAAAGGGGTAGGAAGGTATGTAATAAAGAGAAGTAGAAAGAGACGGGTTCACTAACGAGTATGGTGGGTGATCACCTATTAATATCATACCCTGGTGCTAGGTGATACCAGGATGGCATGCAGCTCACTAAGGCATCATAGCAGCCGGACCTAACTCTGTACAAGTGGAAACACTCCTCCTGGTCCAAAGTGTAGGTAGAAAAAGTTGAGGGGATAGCCGTAATGATAGTAATAAATATTATTAAATAATGATAAATAATATTATTAAATAATGAAAATAATAATTATAACGCAAATAATAATAAATACTAATCATAATATATGTGTAATACATAATATTAACAAAATAATGATAAATAATAATATAATAAATGCTAATAATAATTTTTAAAAATCAGAGTAAAAAAAATAATAAAATTACTAAGATTAAATAATAATAATAATAATAATAATAATAATTATAAAATAATACCAATAAAAAAAAGTTAAAGTAGTGCAGAGTGGGGGCGAAGGAAAAGAGCGCCAGCAAGTTTCTCAGGCCTCATCAGTGTTCAAATCATCCCAGCGACGACGGAGCTTCACTACTTTGCACTCGGGATTGGAGGAAGTTTAGTTCGTCCCGGTACTAAGTTTAACAGGCTACACAGAGTACCCCCGTGCGGGGTCAATGCACCGTCGTGATCTTGCAGAAGGCCGCCCACTGGGCTTTACCTCCAGGATTACAGTGAATAAGTTGGGTGGCCACGTAAGGGGCACGGCGATTTGCTTTCCTGGCCGCCGTGCTGACGGGAATCAACGCCCCATCCGGCCCTAGCTTAGCCTCTCTTCCTTCCTTCGCTAAACCGTAATCTATGTCTCCTGTACCAACTCTCCCTCATCTTGCTCCTACCTTTCCGTCGCGCCTTTACATTCAACTTTTCTCTACCCTCGGATGCCTCGGATCCCTCCAAGGTGGCCATGATTAATGTCCTTAGTACACTTGATGGCGCTCCAGTGAGCTAGCCGACGGAAGAGCGGTCAAGGTCAAACGTGTGATGATAAAACAGGGAGGGGACTCAAGACCAACCCTACACTCTTCGTCACGTTCGACTGTGACAGTCTCCCTGCTTTCACACTACCTCGTGAAGGCATTCGTGCTACTGCCACGAAGGTGCCTCTACTGCTACCGCTTCACCCATAGGAATCGCTCATGTAGACGTGTAAATTCGCGGTTACCTGAATTCTATGTAAGTTGCTCCAAGGCCGCACACGATAAGTCAAAATTGTGCGCGGCCAATTGTATCAGTTGCGGAGAGGCACACCCCGCTTCTTCGAAGCAATGTAGTGCGTATCTCGTGGAGAAGGAAATCATAACCGTTCAGGCTACAGATCATCTCTCATTTCGTGAGGCTAAGAACTTGGTCCTGGAGCTCTCGGCGCTGCCTGGGACGTCTTATGCCTCAATGTTATAAATGTCACTCTCTGCTCTTCGCCCTCTCTTCTCCACCTACTAGCGCGGTCGTTTCCGCGCCCATTTGGAACCCTTCTGCGGGTTCTACCCAATCTGGGCGCTCCCCTAGTATTTCTGGTGGCACAAAGGGTTCACACACAGCATCGGCTAAAACAATGGCTTTCTCCCCCTCCCCGAGCATAACCGTTTCATGTAAGGCGAAAGTCGTTAGACTCAAGATGCAACACCCATGAACGGGGGTGTGTGGACGTCTTCCGAGGTTACTAAAGCTGCCCCCTGAGAGGAGGATAGCACCAGAGGAGCTTCGGCTCCTACACCCACTCCCAGTGCTAGGTTGGGCGACTCAAAAACGATAGATCGTCCAAAGGAGTGATCTTAGCTACAAAAGCCACCCCGCTTGCCTAAGGTTTCGGGGCGTAGAGAGCAAAAGACTCGTATGGCGAGTTCAACCTCCCCTTATAAGTCCTCGAAGGCGATAGCGCCTTAGAGCATTTTTCAGCCGCACCCGGGGTTTGGCATCCCGGAAGCATACGGCAATTCCCGCGAAGGTCTTTTCTTCGAAGATGGCCCCCGCATCTCCTCCGAGCTAGGCCTGGAGGGCATATTCCTTCAATGGATTTGCCGCGGACTGTGGGTTAACTGGGAGATGCTGTGGAGACACGTTTCCTCCCGTTCCCCGTAGGGAATTTTTTGCAGGATACCCTGCTGGGTGTGTGCCCCCTTGTGACCGAGGCTTTGGCGACTCGGCCACAAAGGGATAGGAGCTGTGCAGGAGGATGTGCCATTTACACCCGGCATGATGTATCTGTTCTTTTCTTTCAGGAAGAGCAGTGCAGCTGCAACTCGATATGAGGTATTCTGATATTTCTGCGTACATTCCACCATAAGGCGACTTCGACGCGGGAAACTTCCGCTGCATCGAGGCACGGTTGCCGAGACCCTTTCTCTTGCTCGGGGATTTCAACGGTACACACTCCTCGTTACACTCGATCATGTTAGGGGTCAGGTCTCTTCCACCCTGATCGACGAGCTAGAGATAGGTGTCCTAAATATGGATAAGTTTATGCATCATTAAACTTGAACTGCTTCATTTTCCTGTCTTGATCTAACTTTATGCTCTCCGAATGCACACCATGATTTTTGATAGAGGGTGTTCGTCGATTAATTCCTTGGTAGTGATCACTTTCCCATTCAAATTTCATTTTTTGGACCGCTGCCGCCTGAGAGCCCCCCCCCCCTCCCTCGGTGGTACTTTGCACGGACAGAGTGGTCCGCACTTGAGGAAATGACTAATTTCTTTGCCTCACAGAACGTCTGGCATCCCGTGGTGGTAAACCCAATTTGAGACGCCCCTCAGATTTCACTGTCGGTGAATTTCGAGGAGCTAGGGCTAGGTTCCATTATGTTTCGAAGCATGACCGCCACTCTTCCTCGGGGGTGTATGTGTTTTGACTTAACTGGAAGACCTCCCTAGCAGAGGTGTGGAAGTGAGTCAAAAGGATTCGAGAGAAGTTCTCGCAGGACCTCTCCCCACTTCCGTTCTCCAAGAGAATCGGGCCGCAATCTCGGAACCCTGGTCTCTGGTGGAGTCCTTCGAGACCGCTTTCTCCGCATTCTCTAGCCCGGATGTTCATCCGCCAACATTCAATGCGCGTCATAATATCGCCGAAGGCTACCAACTTCACCTCTGGGTGAGTAAAGCGTGGCATTTCTCTTAGATTTGTTCAATGATTTCTGGGTAGAGTGTATCCTTCCAGACTCGGCCAATTGCTATTGTGCTGCTTTTCTGAACCCAACTCTGGAGCGTCTAATCCACATGGCGTTGAACCGCGCCTCTTGCTGTGCCGAAAAGCATAGGCTTCGGTTTTCTTTAGCCAAGAATAAGGTGATGTACTTCTGCCGCAATCCGCGACTCCGCCCTGATACCGGACTTTTTTTCTAAATGTGGTTCGCCAGGAAGTGGTGGATTCGCATCGTTTCATTGGTCTTGTATTTGACCACAGCCTCACCTGGGATGCTCATATTTTCAGTCTTATGGTCGCTGGTATCCGCGCCATGGATATTCATCGTTCTGTGACGTTCAACACCTGGGGTTCTGATAGAGCTACAGCCTTACTCTTTTCTATCTAATCTTTGTTCGTTTGAAGCTTGACTACGGATGCAAGATTCGTGCATCCACAGTCGAGCATGTATTGCGGAATGTGGACTCGATCCATCACACCGGCCTTCGCCTGGCGAACGGTGCCTTCTGTACGTTCCCTATTGAGAACCTATTTGTCGATGCTAGAAAATTGCTCCTCGCTCTTTGCCATGCATAGTGCATTATTCGCCTGTACGCGCAAGCCTGAGACTCCCTCACCCCCAAAAGCAATAACGGCATCTGCAGCCAGTCATACCCTTATCCCTTTTGGTTTATGGCTAGGAAACTCCTTCGAGAGCTCAGTGTATCTCTCGAGCCGGTGAAACCCCCTTGTTTCTTGCGGTACAAACTTTCACTATTTATCGCCACGCAACTTCTCCCAAAGCTTCTACAGCGCCGGTAATATTGCGTTTGGCCTTTGGGGATTACACTCCTTTTTGCATTGGAGCCGTGCAAGTGTATATGGATTGCTCAAACTCCTGAGAGAGGGTCAGTTTCCACGCCGTATCCCCTCTGTTTGAAGTCAGCGGGGTTCTCCCAGGCCGAGGCGGTTGCAATAAACTGATTGGTACGTTAGATAACGCGTCGTGCCCGGTTGGGACACTGGATTGTTATCTATAGCGACCCACTAAGCATCCTATTTGTTCTCATGGCATTAGAATCTCCACATTTCCTGGTTCGCGGTATGCGTGACGCCACGGTTTTGGCGAACCGGCCAGATGTCGAAATCATCTTCTGCTAGGTTCCTAGACATGTTCGAATTGCGTGAAATGAGCACGCCGATGAGGGCGGTAAAGAGTCTGCGAGGATTGGACGATCAGAACAGCCCTTCGGGCTTCTTGGCAAATAAGTTGGGAGACGACCGAAGGGAACTTAACTTGCGTGTCTTTGCGCCTTGACTGTTCCCATGGACCATTCCCAAATGCCACCACGTCTTCAGATTGTTTTCTGTCTTCTCCAAATTGGAGACACTCGCTAGACGCACCGCCATTTGATGGAGCGTTCGATTGTACCTTATTGCGATGACTCCATTGTCCCCTAGACCTTTCGGAACATTCTTGTTGAATGTACTAGTCTAAGTGATCTTGGCGCACGTTAACTTTCTGGGTACCGAGATGAGCGGGGTTGCTACCGCTGGTCCGTTTACTCGATACGGGTTCGTATACACATACTTGCGGGCGGACTATATGACATTTTTCGAGGAGGCTAACAACTCCACTTTGTTTGACTCTTTGTTGTAGGTCGCGTTTTCCTGCCCAGGGGGAGGCAGGTCTACCCCCGACGCCGGAGAGCGCTTCCTTCTGTCTTTTTCCTTAGCTTGTTTTTTTTATCTGTTGCTGTTTACTTTTTTAGTTTTTGTCTTAGCCTTTGTTCCTTTTTTATCCTTATTTTTTATTTCAATTTTGCTAGTTTTTTAATCTAGCCTAGTGTTAGGCTGCGGTGTGATTGCGGCGACCTTTGCCCTAGGAGGTGGTAGTCAAATGGGCTCTTAAAATTCAAAAAAAGTTTTGAACAGAGCGTATTCTCCCAGATTCCTGGAAAATGGCTACTCTGCTGGCTTTTCACAAACCAGGAAGAGATCACTCTATCCTGCCGGTTTCCGCCCCCTCTCTCTAACCCCCTGCGTGTACAAGTTGATGGGGAAATTAGTTAATATTACATTAGCCCTTTTCCTGGACAGCGGAGGCCACCTGTCTTCTACACAGTGTTGCCTCCGCAAGTTTCACCACACGTCGGATGGTATGTTGCAACAGGAAAATGCTGACTGCGAGTCTTTCATTCCTAGAGAGCACTACGTCACGGTTTTTTTTTTTTCTCGATTTGGAGAATTCCTATGATATTTAATGGCAATTCGGTATCGTGGTTGCTACCAACTTTATCTATTTGTCGCCACGCCTCTCCCCCCAAAGCTTCTGCAGCGCCAATAATATTGCGTTCGGTCTTTTTGGAGCACACTTCGTGTCACGCCGGATCCGTACCAGTCTACCCGGATGGCTCCCACTTGTTCATTTAGTCGGGACGGATTCGTTCACACAGACTTGTGGAGTATCTGACTTTTTTGAGAAGGTTGGTATCCTCCATTTTATTTTACCCTCTTTGGTGTTGGTCGCATGTTCCTGCGACGGGAAAAGGCGAGCTTCACTCCGATGCCGGAACATACTTCCTTCTTCTTGCATTTTTTTTGCCTTTGTTGTTTGTGTTTTTAATTGGTTATTTTTAATGTAGCCTAGTATAAGACTTTAAATTAATTAAAGCACTTGTAGCCAGTCATTTAATAGGTGCTAACAAAAAAAAAACAACCCCGCAGCAGTTTGCGACCTCGAGCTCTATCTTGCTACTCGGCCAGGTTCTGGTAAGAGGCCGAAGGTGCACCAAGCCGCCAGAACTTCTCTGGATTCTAAGAGAAAAGGTTGAAAAGAGGTAGACTATTATATGTAATAAAAAGTAATAGGGATAGGAGGGTTACGTAATGTACTACCCAGAGAGGCTTTAATCCTAATAGATGAATTAAAGACAAAAAGTGGGTGTATAGATGAAAAAAGTGGAACGGACCACCTTCCCCAGTCCTTAACAAAGAGTTCAAGTAAACGTAGTTAGCCAGGCCCGACGTACTTGCACTCGGGTTGAGAGGATGCGCCGCTTTCCGGGGACCATAGCCATCCCATCCCCCCTGCATGTGATGGAAAATCCCCACACACCACTGGCTATAATCCTTCTAGTCAACTGCCAGTTTACCATGTGTAGTCAATTCGTAGTCAATGCGTTAGAGATCCGAATCAACGAAGGCATCGCAAGAAGGTTTGTGAGAGGGGGAGTCGCAATGAAAGTGGTGATAATGGGGGTAAGTGAAAATGTATGGAAGGTGTATAGTCCGAGCATACTCAAATGGGAGAGGGGGGTACCCAACTGCCCAGAACCTCCCCAAATTTGACAGTTAAGCAAAGTCTAGGTGCAGAATGTAGTTCAGGGTACACTGACCACTCTCTGGCGGGAACGAAGACGATTGAGCATTCAAGGGCTTTCCTCTCGAAGAAGAGAAGAGGCCATGATTATTAAATCATCATCGTCATCACCATGACGCTTCCTATAAGATAAAATTAAGCCCATTGGGTCTGGTTAGTGAAACCCAGGTTCGGGGGTCATGGGGTTTAGAACCCACACTAAACCGTAGCTCTAAGATACGCATCGAATGGAATCCTCGTTTTTTTACCTTCTTTTATAGATCACAGGATCTTTCGAGGGGAATTGACTATTTTTTGCGGTTTATTTTATCACCGACGGTGGGGCTTATTTTGAATATGTTCCTAGGGGCGAACATTGCACCCTCCGGACCCCACCTTTTAGGGGCAACAAGGTTTGCTTACCGAGCCAGGCTCTCCCTCTATATATCCTTCTGTCTGTTCTCTCCCTCATTTTTTACACACTGAGCATGCCTTCGTTGGATTACGCCTATTTCCCTTACATTGTTCCTCCTTCTGTCAAGGGAATCTTAATTAGACTCGTCGCCTAAGGCAAGGCACTAAACGGGGTGGAAACAAAAGAGGGACATACATAACACAAAATTACAAATAGGAAATTAATTATAAACGAAAATAAAACTTGCATAAACAAACATAGGGCAACACACGGCGAAGAATGAGGGGAGAAAGGGAAAAAACTCATAAAAAAGGAAAATTGAAATTTCTCTCAACCCAATTTCCATTAGAATTGAACAAATCGTATCGTGTCTGACCTATTTTTTTCATACTTCAGTAGGGCAAATCCAATGATATTAATCTCAAGATAAAAAAAAATCACCTAGAGGAAGAAATCGGACACAGAAGATAAGACAAAAAAACTCCGTCAATAGTCAATAATATTTAGAATTCCTTTGGGTTCATTATCATTTTTTTTTTTATCTCTGCTGTTAGCAGCCAACATTACCTCATCTCATTCTTTAGACTTTCCATTTCTTTATCTGCCTTATCGGTATCGCTGGCTAAATTTGTCCCTAGTTACTTTCCACTCTCTTCGGTGCGTCTTCCATTCATTAGGTAACACTGATGGCAGAAAAGGGCACGAGTAAAAGTAGGTGGCAGGAATTTCTGTTATCTCGGTGGTAGCATTCAGAAGACCCTTGTCTCGGATACTCAAATGCTGGGCGAGGTTCGATTTTTGATCTGAAGAGTCCTCAATGACGCGGAGAAGTACGATCCGTTGACAACAACTCTGTCCCTGACTACTGATATGCGCAGATAACAACGTGTGGCCTTCTTTGTCTGAAAAACAAGTGACTACATGTTTAATAATAAATAATTTGGAGTACGATGGCACCTTTTTCGTAGTTGTCCTATCTACTCACTTGTGTCGCTCATGTTTATGGATGAGAGTGCCTATGGTGTCTCGAAATAACCTCCCAGCCAGATTGTCGTTCTTCGTAAATGTTAGTTAGATTCGCCCAGCAGATATTCTAAAAGATTTGGGGGGAGTGTGGCGGTACTCTCTCTTTGTGCTTTAAAAAGTACTAGTTATCTCTTTGGTATTTTATACAATTTGAGTCCTCCATCTTCCAAGTTTACTTAATTATCTCTAGGCCTTAAGCTCGAAGGGGGAGAGTTAAGGTTTAAGGTAAGGAACCAGTTGGGCAGCTGCCCAATCCAAGTGGGTTTTAAGTGGCAGCGGAAATAAAAAGAAGCACATTAGTTATAAAAGAGGGAGAATACCACTATGCGATAAAAAAATTAAAAATGAGGGTTTAAAAGATTCCTCGGCCAGAAGGAAACGAAGGCGGGACAGGCGAGGGATAGTTAAAAGGGTCGGGAAAGAGGACGACCGGAGAGTGGCGAAATGAGGGCATTCTAATAGAAGGTGGGCAACCCATTGGTCCCCACCACAAAAACAGCATCAACAGCTGATTCAAGCATTAGCTTAAACAAGATGACCGTGGGTAAGTCTTATGTGACCGATGCGAACTCGGCAAAGGGCCATTCTCTAAGGACAGTAGTCTGTGAAGGCTCGAGGGCCAAGAGCGAACAGACTTTTTGATTTTATATAATTTGAATGATGAGCATCTACCCCATGCCCCCTGCCACAACTGAAAAATATATTTTCTTTTAGAGTGAAAGAAATCTCGAAAAGGCAGAGCAGTTATCTGGGGACACATAATAGGCTGAACGAGCAAAGGGGAAGATTTAACAAGCTGTTAATGGTAAAAGTGGGGCTACGTGATAAGAGTCCTTTCAGATCCCACTCGCCTAAGGACATAAGGAATTAAATAAAATGGTTCCGTCTAGTTCCCGGTACCCACCATCGCATTGGGGAAGGGGGATCTCTCGCTAGTCTAGTAGATATAGCATTGGATTTCTGACGTTGAGGCCGAGGTTCAATACCAACAAGCGAGGAAACCAACCCTTCAGCGGTGTTATGAGTTGGCCGGCCATTGGGCGGATACGCTGATATTTACACTCGTGGGGTTAACTCCACATGTATCATCATGCATAAAGCCAAACAAAACACCGCTATCCTTTCCTCCCTGCCTTCGCACCCTAATATACTTTCTCTCCTCTGTTCCGGAGCCCTGTCTATGGAGTACTAGTGTTTCCCGATGGGAGCACTGATATCCACATATCCTTGACGCGGAACGGGTGCTCCTACGGGGTCACGAATGGTTCCTAAATCACTGGCTGGCGTCAAAAACACTCGGACGCCTTCTTACCCCAACGAAGCCCGGGCCCTTGAGACTCACTAACGATTGTCATTATGATCTTTATGTGCATTTCTTTATCTCGTCGGGTGATGTCGTCCAAATGCGCTTACTAATTTGGAACTCTCCTCTGGTGGCCACCGGGGAAGGGGACGGCACAGCACTGCTGCGGGAAAAAGAACAATAATAAAATGCTAATTTAAAATAACACTACCCCCCCATAAAGAACAAAACCCAAAGGAAAATGAGAAAAAGAGAGGCAAGAGGCACCCTGAGGTGCCCACCCAGGGAAGGTCATCGTCCCACAGGGAAGAAGTGTACAATCGATAATTTGACAAAATTAAATTGCACCACTCCACAGAAGGGACTCCCTCGCGCCGGTACCGAGGCAGGTACCTGGCTCGTAAGGTAGTACCCACCTTCCATGCAATTTTCCCCTTTTTCAACCTTAATATGGCTACAGCAGAAGGAGATCGAGGTATATCTCCGACGGCTAAAGGAGAGCCACCACCAAACGCGTCCTCGTTTTCCCTATGTGCCGGAGAGGACGAGGAGTTTTCCCTTTAACACCTTCTATCCTAGAGGAAAAGGCATTTCGCCCTCTCTCAGGTCCACGGGTGAGGGGGTTTCCCTCTCATTTACTTCGTTAGAGTTGTTGTCTCCACGCGACTCCTGTTTTTCCTTTACCGGCGGAGACCAGGCCAAAGCTGGAGCGTTCGACCTCAGAGTGCACTCAGGTCAGGAAGCGGTCGGGAAGCTGTCTGAACGATCTATGTCATTCGTTCGAATGGTGGCAACATGTTGTCCATACGACACATGCTCCATTAGCGTCAGGCTCCTGTATGATACTTGATAGAGAACCGAAGGTGACCCGATTCTCAGAATGGACCCGTCTGATGAATGCGGCTGGCCGTACGGAGCAGCCGGCTATAATAAGTGCCCCCCAACCCCCGCCCTTCGGAGACTTAATGGCTCACGGTGCAAGTAACACGCAAGGGAAATCGTGGACTAATACGCAGAAAATGCTGCAGAAGAGCTGGCCGAACAGGAAGCGTCAAGGTCGAACGTGTGATGAGGATACAGGTAAGGGTCACGAGATCCCACCTCCCATACACTCTTCGTCACATTCGACAGTCACAGGTTTTCTGATTAGGAGCGTACTATGTAGTATCTTTACTACGTCAAGTCATACGTATCTCGGCCGCGGAGGTGTTATTACTGCCAAGTCTTCGGTAGTACGAATTGCTTTTGTAGACTTGCCAAGTCAGGTCAATCTGAAATCTGTGAGACCTGCGCACGTGCCTTACATGGCAAGTCTCTGCAGTGTACTCCCAAATGCGTGAATTTTGGTGAGCCAGACCCTGCTTCTTCGAAGCAGTGTAGATCGTATCTTCTAAATAAAGAGGTACTGGCTGCTCAGGCCTCGGACCGAATTTCGTTTTGAAAGGCCAAAGAATTGTTCTAGTCGCGCTCTGTGCGACCCGGGACTTCAAATGCCTCGGGTAAAAAAGTCACCCTCTACTCCTGGCCCCTCTAAGCTTACAAGCGCGGTTGCCACCGCGCCCATTCGGAACCCTTATGCCGAGTCTAGAGCTAGAGACTTTTCGGGCTCACATACTGCTCCGGCTAAAACCAGGAGTGCCCCCAATCCCTGGCCAATGCGACCACTGAGCGTAAGACAAGGCGGTCGCGCCTTTCCTTTGAACCATCAAACTCAAACCCCCACTCGCCCAAAGGAGATAGTGAGTCCGTCTCCGGGGAATTCCGGTGAGGAGGACAACATTAAGGGAGTATTAGCTGCCCTCGCTTTTTTTCAAGACTGGACGAGACGCCATAGAGATTCGGGACCTCCGACCACCTAGGTCACACCGCCCGCCATAGGATTTATGGTAGGAGGAGAAGACTCGCCTGGCGAGCATAACCTTCCCCAACTAACCCTCGAAAGCAGCAGCGCCCTCGTCGTCAAAAAGCCCACGTTGTTCTTCCTCCAGGAAGGCTAAGGTGATCCTTAAGGTATTTTGCTCAAAGAAGGCACTGTGGGGCCTTAGAGTTAGAGCAGGGAGGCATTTTCTTCTAATGGAATTTCTGTGTACTCCGGGCTAACTGGTCTCTTCCCGTTCCCCATTATCTATCTATAACCAGGATATCATTTTCGTTTCGCAACCACAACACCGCGGGCTTGTGGTCTGATGGCGGAAGAGTGATTTGAACCCCACATGATGTCTCTGTTATTCTTCTCACTTTAAACAACAGGATGTAGGTAGAGGGTATCCTTCCAGACGCCTAGAGAATAGCTTCTGTGCTCGCCTTTCGCAAATCGGGGAGAGATCACTCTACCCCGACCGGTTTCTGCCCGATCTCTCTAACCCCCTGCGTGTGCATGTTGTACCACCTTTGACTATTTGTCTCCACGCCTCTGCTCCCAAAGCTTCTACAGCGCCCGGAGTATTGCGTTCCGCCTTTTGGGAGCAGATTTAATGTCACGCTGGAACCGTGTCATTATATACGGATGGCTCCAAGTCGCAAGAGAGGTCGGTTTCTACGCCGTATCCCCACTGTCTGAAGCCATCGGTGCTCTGCCAGGCGCTGCATCCGTTTTCAGGGCCGAACTGGTTGAATACACCGCTCGGTAGGGAAGATAACGCAACGTGCTCGGTTCGGAAACCGCATTGTGATTTATAGCGATTCACAAAGCGCCCTGAGTACTCTCGGGGCATTGGAATCTCCGCATTTCCTGGATCACGATATTCGTGATCCCACGGTTTTGGCAAGGTGGGCAGATTTCGAGATTTTCTTCTGATCGGTTCCGGGACATGTAGAATTTGCGGGGAATGAGCGCGCTGATGAGGGCGCCAAAGAGTCTGCGAGTACTGGGCGACCAGGCCAGCGTTTCGCTATTCCTCGCACCAATTACATGGCAAGGATACGGAATGCTTGGCAAAGAAGATAGGAAACGGTCGAGATGAACCTAAAGTTACGTGTTATTGCTCCGCGACTGTTCCCATGGACTTATCCCCCAATGCCTCCACGGCTTCAGGTTACTTTCTGTCGTCTCCAAATTAGACACACTCGCGGGACGCACCAACCTTTGATGGAGCGCTCGCCTGGGCCTTATTATGACGACTGCGTTGTCCCCCAGACTGTTCGGCACATTCTTGCTGAATCTCCCATTCTTGGTGATTTTCGCGCATGTTACCTGTTTCAGTACCGGGAGGAGCTGGTTGGCTATCGCATGTCCCTTGTAATCGGGACTGGTTCATGCACACAGACTTGTGGACTATACGATCTTTTGGAGGAAGCTGACCTCCTCCACTTTATTTGACTGTTTGTTGTACGTCGTATGTTGCTGCGTCGGTTGGAGGACGGGCCTACCCCCGACGTCGGAGCCCGCTTCCGTGTTGCCTTTTTGCTTTGTTTTCTTTTTCCTTTTATCGTTATTTGTTATTTATATATTGTTATTTGATTTTGATATAGCCTAGTAGTAGGTTGTGGTGAGTACGGCGACCTATGCTCAAGTAGGCAGTCGACAGATGGCCTCCTAAAATTTAAAAAAAAAATTCTCTTTTTTAATGCTTCTTTTGACGCAGTGATAGTGAGAACCACATCTGGATAGGAGTTATACTTTTATGCCATCGTCAGCCGACTTCGATTCGGCGGAATTCCAAAGCGTCATCGCACGGTTGCCGGGGCTACACGAGCAATCCCAAGGGTCAGGTCCTTGCCGATGGAAGAGTTAGGGATTTTTTTCAATTAAATTCTCTAGCCTGGCGACTGTCACCAATGGCATAAGTCGCTAGAAAAGATAACTAGCCTAATCTTAGGTGATTTAAAAAAAAAAAAGAAGAAAATTCCACAAACAACAGAACAATAACCCCCCAACAGCAAAAAATAAAGAAATACCTCTCTCCCTCGTCGAAGGTAGGCTTGCCTTTCCCCTGCACCCAAAAAAGTCAAATAGAATGGAGGAAGCCAACCTCCTCCAAAAGGTCAGTCAGTCCGCAGGTCTGCGTATGTATGTGAACCTGTCCTAAGTACAAGGGACAAGCAGTAGCGATCCTCGTGTCCGGGTACCGGGATAGGTAACGTGCTCGAAGGTTCTCAGGCTGTTTTTTGGGGTGTTTTTTTTTTAAATCGAAGAGTTCATCTTGGCGACTTTCCGAAAGAGAGTTAATCTATTCCTAGGTTACCTTAAAACATAATCAACAACAAAAAACCCAAACTGTAAACAAATAACCAAACAAAAAACATACGAAAACAAAACAAATACAAAGATGCTGGAGGCAAGCTCTGGCGTCGAAGTGAAGTCTCCCTCCCTCCCGGTGCAAAATGGAAGAGGCCACCATCCTACAGGATATCTTATAGTCTACAAGGCCCTATGTACAAACCCCCGTGCTGAGCACAAAGGGCAAGCGGCAGCAACCCCATTCACCGCGGTACAGAGACAGGTAACGTGCGCGAAGATTTTCTAGACAATGAAATGAAGCTACCGAGGCATTGGAGGTTACGTCCACGCGAACAGTCGCGCAACTTTAAGTTCCCGTCGGCCTTCCCCTATTTTCTCTCGCAGGCAGCTTGGAGGCCTGACCTGATTCCTGCCATTTGGTCAGTGTGGCGAAAAGCAAACCGCTGGCCTGGTCGACCAGTCTATGCGGACTTTTTTGCGCCTTCATCAGCGCGCTTTTACCCCGCAATCCCCATATATCCAGGAACCTAGCAGAGGATAATCTCGACATCTGCCCGCATCATGCCATCCGTAGCTTCACGACTACCGCAAACCAGGGCTCCGTTGACTTCAAACAGAGGGGATACAGCGTGAAAACCGATTCATCCTCGGAATTGGAGCCATTCGTGTAGACTGGCATCGAATTGTGCACCCCATAAGGTCGAACGCATACTCACGCCGCTGTAGAGTCTTGAGAAGCAGATGCATACGATAAATAGTCAAAGGTGGTAGCCTCCATACTGGAGTCCTGACTAGAATCACAGTGGCCACCGGCCTAGAGCTACATAGAGCTTTCGAAGGAGTTTCTTAGCCCTTAATTCAAAGGGGCTTAGGGTATGGAATGAGTCTATCTGCGGTATAGGCAACGTATAGAACGGCTGCGAATGCGATATGATTCGTTGTTGAGTGCGGGAGACACCGAGAACGCGCGTGCAAGCGCATATTACACTCTGCATTAGGCAGAGCAAGTAGCATTTCACCAGCAGTTTCTCATGAGGGAACGTGCGAAAGGCATTAATCGAGAGGCGTAGACCGGTGTAGTGGATCGCGCCCAACTTCCACAATTCATGCTCGGTTGCGGATGCGTAAAACTAGAATACCTTGTCAGGTTTTGAGCGAACAAATGAGTGATAAAATAGTAGAGTTGTAGCCTTATCAACACCACAAGTGCTGAACGAAACGGAATGGTGAATGTCGATATCACGCGTACAAGAGTTCCTAATACTTCAGACATATGCCTCCAAGGTGAGGTCTCAGTCAAAAGGAAGACCATTACCAGGCGAGACCAAAATATGAACAAGTAAGGTTAGGGTCGAGAAGTTGATGGCCAGGAAAAAACTAAACCTGTGCTGTTCGGCTTAGTGAGATATCCGGGTTAATGCCTGTTGGGGCCGATGGTCCAGTGTTGTCATCTGGACTGCAACGAAAGAGATCCAAATTTCGCCAACGTAGAGCGTAGCGTGAACATCTTCCGGCAGCACCGAAGGTGATACCATTGTTTCCCAGGACAAAGAATTTGAGACTGAAGAAACTTCGCTGTGGGGAGTCTTTTTCCAATCATATTGGGTCGGATATGGCTCCACCCCACCTATACGCGGCATCTACGATCTTGCGGAAACTGGGAGACCTCCTCTCGCCCCTATCGTGTGGAAGGTCTTCATGATACCGCATCGTCATGCGGTATCCTAGGCCTTCTCCAGATGTAAAAACAGCGTTGCATAGTGCTGTCTACGAAGGAATCCCTGACAGATAGCATTTTCCAGTCAGATCAGAGCACTCGACGTTGAGTAGAACTTTCAGGAGAAAAATGGCCTCCATCCAGTATCCAGGAAAGAGGCTAATCTAACATTTAGTAATTTCTCAATCAACTTGCACACGCAAGAAGTTAGACAGATTGGGTGAAAACCGGCGGCGGTAGACTGATCTCTCTCAGGTTTGCCAAAAGCGGGCACAGTAGCGATTCACCAGGAGTCTGGGAAGATATCCTCTACCCAGCGCTTGTTAAACAAATCTAACAGAAAGGGCATACCTCGCTCATCTAGGTGTCGATGCATGGGATACAGGAAATCGACCGGACCACGGGCGGTGTCCGCGCATGAAGTAAGAGCCGAACGTAACTCACTGGCGTAATAATGTCGTTGAAGGGTTCTCTACTTCTTGAGGCAAAGTCCAGTCGTCGGCATTGAGCGACATTGCAATGTGCAATGAACTGGCGGAGCAGACTCCCGGGTAGAGAATGTGGAGAAAGCAGTCGCTGAAGACTCCGCCACGAGTCTGGGTCACATATTGTGGTCACTTTCTACTGGAGAACGTGAGGGGGTGGTGTGCAAAAACTTGCCTTCGCGCACGTTACGTGTCCCGGTACCCAGACGGGTTGGATCACTACCGCTCTTCTCACTGAGGTCGGGACGTGTTCATGGAAACCAAATTGTGGCACAATTGGATTTTTGCAGGAAGTTGTTTGGTGTTGATTGCATGCTCGTACGTCGGAGGAAGGTGGGCCTTTCTTCGAGCTCGTAGCATAATTTTCTTTGTTGCTTCTTGGATTGGGCAGCAACCCACTGGTAACTTACCTTAAATCTTCTTTGTAGCTTAGTTGTTTTCTCTTGTTTTTCCTGGTATGTTTTTTACCATGTCCTTTTTTGATACAACCTAAATAATAAGGTATCTACTTTTTTTCTGAGACTGTGCCATGAATAGCGATGCAATGGGGAGGGGAGGGTATGCCCATTGGAAATGTCGAGAAGCAATGACGAGCAAATTTAGGTTCTAGGCACCTGTATCCCATATTATTTGGCACGCAGACCACTTGTGCGAATGGGGACAAATGAGAAGATGCTCCATCTCCCAGTCCTTGCGGACTCTTTGGCGTACTTATGCTGGCCGCCCTAAGCACCGTCCCTTCTGAAGATTTAGTTGGGAGGTTGGACTGGCCATGCGAGTCTTTTCCTCTCTCTGCCCCAGGACCTTTGGTGGGCGGGACGGCTTTGGGGGCAGGGTTCCTTATTTTGGAGGGCCCAGCGCCTCCGTATCGACCCATTCAACCTTGCACGATGGCGAAAGTGTGGGATCCAAAGCTTATTTAGGGGTGTCCTCCTGTCGGGTTTCACGAACACCCTTGGTTGGTTTGTCTCTGGTGAATCCGACTCAGTGGAGGCGCACAGCCATTTCGCCATGCAGGAAACAGTCACGTGGGGTTAGTTTAGGAAGCCCTGATTTTAGCGGAGGCTGGGTGTGAGCCCTTTGAGCCGCCAGCTTTAATGCGGCAGCGCCGAATTAGGTAGAACCCGCAGGAGCGTTCCGAATGGGCGTGCAAGCAACTGTGCTCGTAGGCGTGGAGGGACCAGGAGCAGAGAGTGCCTTCTTAACTTGAGGAGCATAGTATGTCTCAGATTTCACAGGGCGCAACAGGACCAATTCCTTGCCACACAAAAAGAGGCTCGATCCGTAGCCTTAACGGCTAGGACCGCCTTCTCTAAAAGATGCGAGCTGCATTGATTCGAGGATGCAAGGTACGACGACGACTCGCCGCAATTCAATTGGCCTTGCTTAATAGAAATTTATAATGGTATGCCTTTAAGCATTTTGCACAGAATTTGGCTAATCCGACTTGGCAAGTCTGCAAGTTCGATTTTTAGGGCTAAGGCGGTGGCACTTGTAACACCTCCGCGGCAGTGGCACAAATGACGTCACATTAACCATATCAACTTACACGCACCAATTCGGGGGACTGTGCAGTCCGCCTCATTCGCCAAAAGTGGCCAGTCCAATAAGCAGGAAACCTTCGGTTCTCGACCTACAACCCTATCTAATACCTGAGTGATGCTATCGGGGCATATGTTCCCTGGACAACATATTCCCATCAATGGAACAAACAATCAGGAAACTCTTATAGCCGGCGGGCTCGAAGATGCCAGGCAGCAGCCCCTCGATGAGGGGCTCTGACGTCACCAAGGCTCCACACACCCTATGTTCAACTGCAGTCTTTGTCTTTGTGTGGACCCGTAAGGGGGACGGCGATGTTTTCCTGGGCACCGTTAGGTTATCCCCTCATATTTCTTCCACTAAAATCAATTTTCTACCTTTCTGTGCCAACTCTCCTTATCTCTATTGCCTCATTTTTTTTATTTTAAGTCCATCTGGCAACTGCCTACTAGCGTAAAGGTCGCCGTACTTATATCACAGACTACTACTAGGCTAGATTAAAAAAAAGTAACAATATCTAAATAAAAAATAACAAAGATAAAAAAGGACAAACGCTGAAAAAACAACAACAAAAAAGAAAAGCAAAAAGGATACAAGAAGGAAGCGCGCTCTGGCGTCCGGGGTAGGTCCGCTTCTCCTCGGCGCAGGAACATGTGACCTACAAAAATAGTAAAATAAAGTGGAGGAGGCCAACCTCTTCTAAAAAGTTGTATAGTACGCAGGTTTGTGTGCAAGAACCAGTCCCGAGTACAAGGGACAAGTGGTAGCGATTCCACTCGTCCAGGTATCGGGACAGGTAACGTGCACGAAGATCACCAAGACTGGGACATTCGAGGAGAAGGTGCAGAACAGTCTGGGGCAAACGCAGTCGTCACAATAAGGCGCAGGCGAGCGCTCCATTAAATGCTGGTTCGTCCCGCGATAAATTCGATGACAGAAAGCAATCTGAAGCCGTCGCGGCATTGGGGGGTAGGTCCATGGAAATAGTTGCACCGTAATGGCACGTAACCCATCTTCTTTGCCAAGCCGTGTGGAGGGTTTCCCGTATTCCTGTCATGTAATCGTTGCGAGGAACAGTGAAACGCTGGTCTGGTCACCCAGTCCTCACGGATTCTTGGGCACCCTCATTATCCGCAATTCCCACGTGTCCAGGAACCCAGTAGAAGATAATCTTGACATCCGCTCGGTTCGCCAAAACCGTGCCGTAACGAGTATCGCGAACCAGGTTATGCGGATATTCCAATGCCCCGAGAGGACTTACGGCACTCTATGACTCGCTATAAATCACAATCCGGTCTCTGAACCGGACACGTTACGATATCTCCCCTTCCGAGCGATGTATTGTAACCAGCTCGGTCGTGAAGACAGACACAGCGCCTGGCAGAGCCGGATGACTTCAAACAGAGGAGATACGGTGTGGAAACCGACCCCCTCTTGAGATTTGGAGCCAACCGTATACAGAGGCACGGTTCCAGCGTGTGCTCCAAAAAGGTCGAATGCAATACTACCGGCGCTGTAGAAACTGGGAGCAGAGGCGCAAGAACAGGTTTTCTGTCCACAGCTTAAAGCAAGAAAACACAAGAGAGAAGGGCAAAAGAAGATTCAAAGACGTCCTAAATGCGAACATGAAATATAGCATTAACATCAACCATTGGGTAACCAACGCAAATTACGGTAAATGCCACGTTTCTTATATCATTCTATTCACTGATACCAAATGACTACTAATTTACATATTTATTTATACGTAAATTGTATTTCTATCACCTGATACAATTACAAAGACTTTTTGAACTTTTCCAATTTGCACAAGGTCCACTTTGATTCATTCTTAGATATCAATCATCTTCCTGTTGATCTCCTGAGCTTTCAGATGTTGATCTCCGTGGCGTAACGAATATCGTGAACCAGAAGATGTGGAGATTCCAATGCCCCGAGAGGACTTAGGGCACTTTGTGAGTTGCTATAAAACACAATCCGGTCTCCGAACCGGGCATGTCACGGTATCTCCCCTACCAAGCGATGTATTTCAACCAGCTCAGCCGTGAAGATAGACACAGCGCCTGGCAGAGTCAGATGACTTCAAAGAGGGGATACGGCGTGGAAAATAACCCTCCATTGAGACTTGGAGTCAAGCGTATACACTGGCACGGTTCCAGCGTTACACAAAGTATGCTTTAAAAAGGTCAAACGCAATACTACCGGTGCTGTAGAAACTGGGAGCAGAGACGTGGCGACAAATAGTCCAAGGTGGTACCCTCAAGAGTGACGTCCTGGACAGAAGCAGGAGCGCCACTATACCTAGTTCTCGGAGTTTCCTAGCCCTAAACCCAGAGGGCTTAGGGTGACTGGCGTCTCTCGGCGGCATAGGCAACGTCGAGATCAGCTGCAGATGCAGTGAGAGCTGTTGGTAGCTACTGAGGGAGGCGCCGGGTTTGTGCGTACAGAAACAGCGCAAGAGGAGTGGCATTTGCCCAGCATCGACAAGTAGGCTCACAATGAGGACGTGCGGAAGGCATCGGCCGCCAAGCAAAGGCCGGTATGGTAGATCGAGTCCACCTTCCGCAATACATACTGGGCTGAGATGCATAAAACTCTCATCCCCAGTCGAGCTTCGAACGAACAAAAGATCGATAAAAAAGTAAGGCAGTAGCCCTATCAGTGACACAGGCGCTGAACGCCACGGAGTGAAGAATATCCATGGCCCGGGTACAAAGACTCTAAGGCTACTAATATGAGCCTCCGAGGTGACCAAGGAATCGGCACGAGTCCACCACTTCCAGGCAAACCCCATTTAGAAACAAGTTTGGGCCAGGGTTGAGCCGTGGATGGTGTCAGAAGTGGACCAAGGAAAACCGAAGCCTGTGCACTTCGGCATAAATATATTTTATATTTTTAAATTTTGAGAAACCATCCTGCGACTGCCTACTAAGGCAAAAGTCGCCGTAATCAGATCACAGGCTAGATTAAAAACAAATAACAAAGACAAAAAAAGACAAAGGCTAAAAACGAACAAATAAAAAAGAAAGCAAAAAGGAAACTAGAAGGAAGTGCTCTCCGGTACCGAGCGGTGTATTGACACAAGCCCCAGCGAACTTTAGTGTGGATAGTACGTGGAAACCGACCCTTGCTTCGGAGTTGAAACTATCTGGGATTATTTATTTTTCTAGTTTTAAGAGCCCATCTGTCGACTGCATATTTGGCGAAATTCGCCGTACTCACGCTACAGCCAAATACTAGGCTAGATTAAAAAACAAATGACATGTAAATAACAAATAAAAAATGGAACACAGGTTAAGACACAAGTTAAAAAATGAAAAAACAATAACAAATAAACAAAAAACAAGATAAGCAAAACGGCGACAAGAAGGAAGTTCGCTCGGACGTCGGAGGAAGGCCCGCCTCCACCAGGCGCAGGAACATGCGGCCTAAAACAGAGTCAAATGAAGGAGGAGGAGGCCAGCCCCCTACAAAATATCATATACTCCGCACATCTGTGTACACGAACCAGTCCCGAGTACAAGGAACAAGCAGTAGCGACCCCGCTCGTCCCGGTATCGGGATAGGTAACGTGTGCGAAGATCATCCACAAGGGCACATTCAGCAAGAATGTGCCGAACAGTCTGGGGGAAAAACGCAGTCGCCACAATAATGTTCCGGCGAGCGCTCCATCAAATGTCGGTAGGTCCCGCGAGTGTGCCCAATCAGGAGATGACAGAAAGCAACCTGAAGCCATCGCGGCATTGTGGGGTAGGTCCATGGGAACAGGTGCGGCGCAATCGCACGCAACTTTAAGTTCCCCTCGGCCGTCTCCTATCTTCTTTGCTAAGCAGCCCGGATTCCTGCCATGTAATCGGTGTGGGGAAGAGCGAAAAGCTGGTGTAGTCGCTCAGTCCTTGCGGACTTTTTGCCGCCCTAATTCACGCAATTCCCACATGTACAGGAAACCAGCAGCAGATAATTTCGATATCAGCCAGGCTCGCCGAAACCGTTGCGTCACAGATACTTCGAACCAGAGGATGTGGAGATTCCAATGCCTCGAGAGCAGCGTGGAAACAGAACCCTTCGTGGGAATTGGAGCCATCCGTATAGTGGTACAGATCCAGCGTGACACGAAGTGTGCTCCAAAAAGACCGAACGCAATACTCCCGGCGCTGAGGAGGCTTTAGGAGCAGAGGTATGGCGAAAAATAGTCAAAGCTGGCACCCTTTAGCGTGGCGTACTGGGCAGAACCAGAGGCGCCACCGGCCTGAGAGCTACATCGTGGTTTAGAAAGAGTTGCCCACTCCTAAACCCATAGTTCTTAGGGTATGAGTTGTATCTCTTGGCGGCACAAACACCACCAATATCGGCTGCGGGTGCAGTGAGAGCTGTTGGCAACTGAGGGAGGCCCCGGGCTTACATGTAGAGGAGAAATAGTGCTCTGTGCACGGCACAGAGCGAGTGGCATTTCCCCAGATCGATAAGTAGGCTTTCAATGCCGGAGGTGCGGAAATGGCCGGTCACCAGGTGAAAGCCGGTCTGGTGGATCAACCATTCCACCTTTCGTAATGCACACTCGGTTGCGGATGTATAAAACGCATCGATAGTCAAACCATTACACCACCCCAGGTGTTGAAGGTCACGGAATGATGAATGTCCATGGCGCGGGTACAAGATACATAAGGATACAAATACGAGCCTCCCAGGTGAAGCCTTGGTAAAAAAGAACGAAGAAACGGTGCGAATCCACCATTTCCAGGTGAACCTCATTTACAAACAAGTGCGGTTCGGGGTGGAGCTATGTATGGCGGTAGAAGTGCACCACCTTAGGCTTTGCCAAGGAAAACCGAAACCTGTGCGCTTCTGGTTAGCGAACGGCGTGGTTCAATAACTGTTGTAGTTGAAGCTCCATAGTTGGATCTGGGTACGCCAAAAGAGATCGAAAGGTCGTCACGTAGAGCGTAGCGAGAACCACTTTCGACAGAACCGAGGTATTACCGTTGCTGCTCAGCGCAAAGAGTTTGACGCGAGGATACTTCCCTTCGGGGCAACCTCTTCCTGCTTCATTGGGCTGCAGAGGGCTCCACCAACTCCTACGCGGAATCGACGATCTTGCAAAAATTCAGAAAATTAGATTGGGACGGGTCCTCTTGCTCCCATCGTGTAGTGTATCTCCATGATACCGTATCGCCATGTAGTCTACAAAGGGAGGCCTCGAGGACGGTATTTTCCAGTCGGAGCAGAGCATCCGACGTGGAGTAGAACTTGTCAATAGCAATTCGCCAGGAGTCTGGGAGGATACCATCTGCACAGAACCTGTTGAGCAAATCTTATAGTGGGGCCATGCCTCGCTCACCAAGGTGATGAAGCATGTAATAAGGGACATCGTCCGGACCATGTGCGCCGTCAGCGCACGAAGGAAGAGCGGGACGCAACTCACTCAATGTAAACCTGTTGTTAAAGGGTTCTCCGCCTCTGGAGGTAAAGTCCAGTGTGCAGCTTTCAGCGACATCACGACGCGCATTGACTGCTGGCATGCAACAGCCGGGCTAGCGAATGCGGAGAAAGTAGTCGCGAATGACTCTGCAACTGACGCTGGATCCGAGATTGTGGTCACATTCTTCTGGAGAGCGGGAGGGGGGTCATGCAAAAACTTGCCCAGAATCATTTTGGCTCGCTTCAACACCTTTAATAAAGGGGTCCTTCCCGTTAAGTGAAGACACGTATGCCCGTTATAAAAAGCGACGGGCGTTCTAGGAAACATACCGGAACCTAGCCCTAGCACGACGAAATTTACTGTCACTGAAATCGTTCATGCGACTCTTATAGCGTGGTAGGAAGAACACCTCTGTTTTCCGACCGGATCACACTCGGCTGATCTACACGGAAGCAGTCGGTGTAAAACGTCCAGACATTCTAGGTATAGAACGCTGAGGTTACCGGAGAACTCAGCGGCCTGATCCACAGACCTAAATTCCTCGACAAAAAGAGAAATCAGACATCTGAAATGCAGACCACTGCGCCAAGCCCCCAAGGTCATCGACTACCCACACCTAAAATCAGGCTGTGCGTCCGGAGAGCACAAGGATAGATCAAGGCAGGAGAATGAAACGGTTCTCGGGCAGTGATGCGTAAACTCATCCACATTTAGGACGTCTATCTCCAGCTCATCAAGGACCTGACCCCTGGGATTGATCGAGTAGTCTCGCCAGAGGGGATGTCTACCATTCAAATCTACGAGCATGGGAAAGGGCCTCGGCAACCGTACTACGACGCAGCGGAAGTCCCCCACGTCGAAGTCATCTGACGGTGGAATGAACGCAAAATAACTATACTTCCAATCCAGGTGAAGCTGTATGGGGGGCAGGGGAGCTTTGTCTTTTCTGTTATTGTAATGTTGCCACCCCCTGTAGGTGGGGCTTCCCTCTTGAATGGTAATTCTTCGTACTAATAAGGGGATCGGTTGCCCAGTTAGTGGCAACGTTACCACTCAAAGGGATGAACTTCGTAGGATAGGGATAACGCTTGCCACCGGTAATGGTAACAAGTTAATTGAATGCGCAACGGAAATATTCCTTTAGGTGGCCTTGTACTTGATCCGAGAAGATGGTACCAGCTGGGATGAATAAAAGAATCTATTTATAGTTGTAAACAAGTCTCTGTCTATTTATTTCACCTTGCACCGAATAAAAAATACACCGAATACAATTCCAAGATTCGACTTAACAAGTAATGCGGGAAAATGGTAGAGCGACAGGACGATTATAATAATCGAATTATTGAACGCGTAACAATAATGAAGGCTCTTTCTAGCATCTCTACACCCGTTTATAAGGGGGAGTAACGTCCATCGAGTAAGCCTTATCTCCCGCCTACAAATGACGTTGGCGCACGTGATTGGCTGCTCATTCCCTTAGCTCGCCTCCTGATTGGTTTAAATTAATCCGATTTAATTTTGATTGGATGGCGGCTAAACTGCCGTACCTAGTTATTGGTCATTATTTCTAGAAGCGGAGCTTTATCATAAGACATACATTTGTTTAATTTCTGGCTATCTTTGTCACATAATAGTGAAATTCTTTATCACACGCCCTCTTATTACCTCCAGACATTCTCAGTATACCAATGTTTATTCTCTGGCGCCCGTCTGACTTGAGCCCAAATACGGAAGCTACCACTATTACAGTGAGAAAATCGAGCCTTTACCTCGAAATTCCAGACTTACTTTCTCTCCAAGCCATCGGGTTCCGTTGTGTAGGGTATCTACATGTACACCCTTCAGGTGAATACATGTGTGCCTTACAGCTGCACTGCTACATAAAAGGAGGTACAGCAAAGAGAAGAACAGAGACATCATCCCCGATGATGATTCATGGCCAAGTGTAGGCCATGAATGTTCTTTTGCAGTCTCCTTCTTTTCTTATGTTATCCTCTTGCCCGGTCCCCATCCCATGGTGAGTGTACGCCAAACCCTTATACTCGCGGATGGTTGGCTTGGGAGGCCCTCTTCGCAGACAAAACCCTTACGATTCTCGGAGGCAGAACTCTGAGCGGTGTTGGCCGGACAATGCGCTTAAGGTGCTGTCACCTTCGAGGACTTATCAGGGGAAGTTGGGCTCGCTAATTGAGTCTTTTACTCCCTCGAAACCATAGACAAGCGGGTCTGCATCTGGGGCGGGGTCCCTCCTTTGGAACAACCCAGCCTAGTTTTTGGTGGGTGTTTGAGCCGAAGCTCATTTGCTGCTATTCTCTTTTTGGAGGCCAGCTTTAGGAACCCCGTAAAACTGAGTCACGACCACCTTGAGGTGTTGCTTCCTGTGAGTCTAACAACTCGGTGGAGGCGCGCGGCCGTTTCACCTTACGAGAAACGGTCACACTTGTGTGAGGACTTTGACCGCTACATGGCTGACCAGCTCTAGGTTGGTGTCATCTGTATAGTCGATTTCCCTCGCGTAGACCACTCCTTTCACAAAGTTCATGGTAGAGTGCAGAGTCACACTCACTGGATGTGACGCATTCGCCAGAAGGCACCAGCCGAGTAACGGGACACTTTCGGCTCTCTCAAATCAAGCTTGCTAATGATCTACTCTGATCAATCATGTTGCCCTTGGCCATCATGCCACCATCAGTGGAGCGAATAACCAAAAAACGTTTGAAGCCAGCGGGCTTGAAACCCGCAGGTAGTCTCTCAATGAGGACCTCAAGGTGAGCAGCAGCTTAGAGGTAGGCACTTTTGTATTACTTACCTTCTGTTGGAAGCGGTGGACCTTCGTGATTCCCTAACGAGTCTCCTCAAAAATCCTCTACAGGTATGTCACGAAGGCCTTTAGCAAAAAGATCTCCTTGGCAGCAGTTGAGGTGAGGGTGCTGGGTTACGGAAACTGCAGATCCCAGGGAGTTCGTGCAGTCAGCCGAACACGACTTTAGGAGGTTGGTTTCAAAACATAACATAATTTCACGGATGACAAAGGCCACAAGGGCCTATCAACGGTCATCCGCATCTGTCAAAACCCACCCACAAAATGCATCCATAGGATTGTGTCAGATCATGCATCTACAATTCGAACCGTACACAGGAATGTGCCAAAAACAAAAAGCATCATCATGAAGACTCGCCAAAATCCATCATAATATACAATAAAAAACTGCATCCACAGGAATTAGTCCAGAATACCCTCCCCCCCATAAAATCATCTAATCTGCATTTGAATACATTCAAGTTTGGACTGTCTACCGTCTCAGATGGTAAACTATTCCAGTAATCTACCACTCTACTGGTGAAAAAATATTTTCTAACATCCAACCTGCACCTACTTTTTAATTTTTAAGTGGCGACCCCTAGTCCTATTACTACCTTCCAACTCAAATAACTTGCTAAAATCCAACTTATCCATCCCATAACAGATTTTAAAAAGCTCAATCATATCTCCCCTCATGCATCTTCTCTTAAATGAGAACATATTTAGTACCTTCAGTCCATCTTCATATTCAAGGTGCTTCAGGAAAGGTAGTATTTCTGTTGCCCTCCTTTGTACTGACTCGAACAGGTTGATGTCATGTCTAAAATGTGGTGACCATGCTTGTATACAGTACTCTAAATGTGGCCTAACATACGAGTTATAGAGTTTAAGGATAACCTCTTTATTCGTGTAGCCAACATTCCTCTTAATGTATCCTAGCACCTCATTTGCTCTTTTTTGCCTCAATACACTTCTTTGAAAACTTTAGTGACCTATCTACTACCACGCCTAAGTCCTTCTCACCCTCAACTGAATTCAGCCAATGCCCATCCATTTCATAGCTAAATTCCCTATTATCGCTTCCCATATTAAGAACTTTGCATTTTTTAAGGTTAAAAGCCAGTTGCCACTTCAGAGCCCAAGCTAATAACTTATTTAAGTCACTCTGCACTTTAAAGCTACCCTCAACTTCTTTGACTACAGCTACCAATTTAGTATCATCAGAAAAAAATGACACTACTATTTACAGCCTCCCCAAGATCATTTATATAAACTATGAATAATAAAGGGCCTAGAACGGATCCCTGAGGTACGCCACTGATAAGTCCCTCCACTGTGACCTCACCCCATTCAGCACAACTCTCCGTTTCCTGTCTTTCAACTATTCAGTTATCCAAATCAAAACTTTACCACATATCCCATGCATTTTTAATTTGTGAACTAGTCTCATATGTGGAACCTTATAAAAAGCTTTGTTAAAATCTAAGTAAATTACATCAACATTCTCTCCCTTAGCAAATTGTTTAGTAACATAATCCATAAAATCCAGTAAATTTGTTAAACACGATATACCTCTTCTAAATCCATGCTGAGCATCATTTATTAACCTACAATCCTCTAGATGGTCAGAAATCTCCTTCTTAACTATCTTCTCAAGGATTTTACAAACGATAGAAGTTAAGCTTAGCGGCCTAGTTATTCGGGTCCTCTTTACTTCCCTTTTTAAAAATTGGCACTACATTCGCTAATTTCCAATCATTAGGCATTTCTCCAAACTAGTGATCTAGTATATAACTTAAGAGCTACTGCAATACTATCTACACCTTCTTTGAGTAACCTAGAATGAATGTTGTCTGGGCCAGATGACTTACTAGTATTTAACTCCAATAAAAGATAATCCCTTTATTTATTTCCCTGTTCACATTAACGGTATTCAACACTACTTCCTTTGACCTAGAATTATCATCAATTAATCTATCTCGATTCTCTTCTGATTCTTTCAAAACCCCTTCATATCTCATAGGCCCTATTTTATCAGTTAGATTTGTTATTACTTTTATGATGGCTAAAGAATTTTCTTGGATCTCTATTATTATTTTGAGCTAAATTACTCAGTAATTTCTGCCGCCCTCCATCCGAAATGGGTGAGAAATATTAAGTGTTCTGTATGGCTTAGTTGGAGGGGGTTTATGAAGAGCAGAGGTGCATATAGAGAGTAAGAGATTGGGGAGCGAGAGGGAACTAAGGGCAGAAGAGGGTACATATTTATTCGTAAGGGTTTTACCACCCATCTGCAATCATTTAAGAGGCCCACATTTCTCAATGTTTACCACCTGATTAACGTAGATTCTGAACCAGGGACGACCGCCGAGAACGACCCAAATTGGGACTCCATCCGGCGACTAACCACACCCGATGTATTGTTAAATTTGTATGAGGTTTAAATATAAACTCGAATATTTATTCCTATTAAAATATTCCAAATTAAAAAAAATTAACCACAGCACAAAAAATTCATACAGGTGTGTAATAAATAATTCTGGCCTGTACATGGGTGAAGAAGAATACCCATGTCTTCTTCGGGAACGCGCATCATAAAAGGCGAGTTAACCGGGATATGGGCCTATGGTCTGGAAAATCTCGCACCGGCAAGTTGGTTCTTGCGAGTGCGGTCCGCAATAGGAGTAATGGGGGGAGGATATAGCGGACCCCATCCAGCTAGTTTCGTAGTATGGTTGATGCGCACCAACTCTAACTTGTGGGAAAGTAGTAAATGATGGTAATGGTTTCGATGTCATGGCAAGTCATACAAAATGCAGAAAATCATTTTTATAGCCCGAATATTCTCGCAGCGATCGAACGATTTGATGCCAAGTTCAACGTTTTACCTCATTCAGCACTGCGGAGATCGGGGGTAGGATTCCTGTAACCTATCAAAGGCAGGAGCGTGATAAAATGAGAGTACCCCCTTTGGCACGGGTGTTTATTACCCACACGCACCTGACGTCTCATAGGTATCTCAGTAGGGACCTAAAGTTTAACCTGGGTTCCGAACCACGGCTCACCAGAATGAATGGCAGCGGCACGAACTCGAGCCAAATCAGATTACCGTCCGAGGATTAACCATAGTTGATGTGGCTTTATTCTAATATTGGGGGGCGATGTTTCTCCCAATCGTTTCGGGGATCCTTTGGCCTTAGGGGTCCATTTACAAGGAATCACGAAGTCTCATTCAGATCTGAGGCCGTCAAACTGCTGCCACTCAGGATCGAAGAGAGCTCATTCTTGGAGGGAACCGAGGATTCGTCGGCGTCCTCTTCTTCTTCTTCTTCCTCCTCAGTTTCCATCTCGTACAAGCGAACGCGCCGTCGATTCTCGCCAATAATCGCGGCCAGGCGGCGTGGGCCGGAGACCGCGATTGCAGCCGCCGACCCGGCCTCGAGGCGGCGAACGGACACTGCCTCTGGGGGCAGTGCCAAAAGAGGGTTGCCGAGAGCAAGAAGACAAGTGGTAGTAAAGTGTGGGGCATTGAGAGGTACCAATGAAGCACGGAGCGGGGGAATAGAAACTTGGGTAAAGGATGGACTTCGAGGATCAGTCGGATCGAACACCAGGAGAGATAGTGTTTCTGGAGAGTAGAATTGAGAGTCCAAAATACTCGATGGGGAACTCCCGTCCCCGAGAGTGAAGGCAGCCGCCTTACCCTGGGGCCTCTCCATAACGAGGAGTGTACTCTGCCGCACGCGCGGGACGACCGCGGTCAAGAGAGCGCCGTCAGGGTGAGCCACCTGAGACACGGTGTACCCAGTGCCCGGTTCGAGTCCCGCGAGGGGAAGGGGCTGCCTAACGCAGACAGACGCGCTGATGGCAGTGGCTGGTTGCGCCCCCATTCGCGTTAGGGCTTCGGTCAGGTTTTCGTGTTCCTGCATGAGGCTGGCACGGGGGTTATGCTTGAAGATGAGGCGATGCGCTGCCAGGGCGGGGTTGGTCGCGATCAGCTGTGCGAAGGGCGTGGGCTGCGAGTGGGAAAGGGTCTTCAGCTCCTCCCGCTTCAGGTACTGCCCCGCCCGCTCGAGCCGGAAGTGGGTTCTGCGCTGGCCATCGCTGCCGGTCACCACTTCTTCGAAGGACTCGTTGAGGAAGCGTAGGAGGCCGGTAGTTTCCTGCTGACTCATGCGGCTGAGTTCAGCGGGAACGTGCTCGCGCAGGAGTCGCAGGTGGACGCCGGACACCCACCGGACAAAGACGTGGAAGTCGCGCATGGACGCTTCGATCGCTTGGAGCATCTCGGCAGCCTTCAGAAGGAAGGAGCCCACCTGGCCCATGGCAGTCTCCACTTCAACCCCGCCCACGCCCAGAGCCCCGAACCGTTCCTTCCGCTTGCTCATTCCCTCCACCTGACTGAGCAGGAAGAGGAGCGTGACGCCAACCTGCTGCAGGTGGCGCACTACTAGCCGCTGCATTGTAGAGTAGCAGAGGTCAAGGGCATGACGCAGGCGCTTGAGGTTCTTTTCGGTGAGGCGGCTCGTGAGGAAGACCTCGAAATCAGCAGATGCGTGCCCGAATACCAGAAGGTCGAGGAAGTCTGCCGCGACGCCTCCGTCTGAACTGCCGGACGAGGCCGCGTAAGACGCCAGCTTAGCGTCCATCTCCAGAAGGGCGCTCTCCCACGCCTCCTCGGTCAGTGCCAGCGTCCTCCCTATGTACGCCATTAAGGTGTGGATTTGACCGTATTTCTGAGCCAGAATGCGCACCTCGGCGTGTCGAGAAGCGATCAGGGGCGTGTCCACCTTCGCCTGCACCAGCGTCCCCCCTCCACCATGAGCAGTCTTCTCTAGAACCACACTGAAGAAATCCAAAGAAGGTGACGGAGTAATGTTGACCACCTTCCCGCAGGAGGACGAAGGAGATCCCGCCCCATTCTTCTCTATAGACAGATTCACCGTCGCGATGTGGAAAAGGCCGAAAGCGTAAAGGTGAACGCTTCCTTGCATTGTCCCCACACTCAGGACATTGAGGTCGCTTTGGTCCTGAAGAAGACGTGGTTCCTGCCAAGTTTCTCCAGCATTGAGACTCGCTCCATCGGCGAAGCTCTTGCTCAGAGGTGGAAGTGGGTACATGTAAGAAGCCCATGGATACTCCTGGCGAGAGAAAAAAAGTTACGGTACCACAATAAACCAGACGACTACGAAACATAAAGAGGTCAGCAGACTTTAGATTTTGCTCTAACAACTTGAAAAGCACATGATGTAGTTGTAAGTTTAATTTTTAATACATAGTCTCGACTTAAAGTACTTACAAACACCAACTGGTCTAAATATAGCTATTTTAATGGATTTATTAAACAAAACCATGTGTAGTAATGACTGCTGAGAAGAATAAACAACATAGCGTCAATGCACTGAATGAAAAACAACAAAAACCAATGACATACAATGACGCCTTTGACATCAAGAACTAACCGAGATGGCACAGCCATGTTATCCTGACAACAGGTTGACGGTGGAATGTACGCGGAAATAACAGTATACCTCTTATCCAGGTGCAGCTGTACAGCTACTGCCTGATAGGAGGTATATAAAGCGAAGAGAAGAAGAGACATCATGCCGGGTGTAAATCGCACATCCTCCCTCCCGACCCTCATCCCGTGGTGGTGGGATCACAAAACTCCTATACACCGGGAGGGTGGGCAGGGGGCACACGCCCAGCATGGTCTCCTGCAAAAAGATAGCTAACGGGGAACTGGACGAGACGAGATGCGCAACTCCTAAGAGTTGCCAGAGTCCGCAGCAATTCCATTGAAGGAATATGCCTCCCAGGCCTAGCTCGGAGGAGAAGCGGGGGCCCTCTTCGAAGAGAAGACCTCACGGAAATGGCCGTACGCTTCCCGGAGGCAGAACTCAGGGCGCTGTTGGGCGGACAATACGCTGTCGCCTTCGAGAACTTATCGGAGGAGGTTGGGCTCGCCATGCGAGTCTTTTCCTCCCTCCGCCTCGAAGCCTTGGGCGAGCGGGGCCCCTCTTTTGAAGGATCCACCGTCTCCGAGCTACCCAACCTACCACTGGTTCTGGGCGAAGGATCCGAAGCTCCTTTAGTGCTGTCCTTTCGGGGGTCAGCTTAAAGGAATCACGGAAGATGGCCTCATGACCCTCTTCAGGGGTTTTGCCTCCCGTGAGTATAACATCTCGGTGGAAACGCGCAGCCGCGAAACGGTCACGCTGGGGGAAGGGAGGGCTCTGGTTTTAGCCGGGGCTGGGTGTGCACCCTTTGTGCTGCGGCTTTACCAGGGGAGCGCCCGGGGTGGGTAGAACCCGCAGAAGGATTCCAAATTGACGCGGAAGCGAACGCGCTCGTAGGCCTGAAAGGGCCAAGAGCAAAGGGTGTCTTTCTCAACAATGAGGCATAGGAAGTCCCAGGCAGCGACGGGCGCGCCAGGACCAAGTCTTTAGCCTCGCCAAATGAGAGGCAATCCTGAGCCCGAACGGCCAGGATTTCCTTCTCAAGGAGATACGCACCACATTGTTTGGACGAAGCGGGGTGCGGCTCTCCGCAATTGACAGTATTAGCACCTCGCAACAGTGGCACGAATGCCTGCACGAGGTAGCGATACCAACCAGCACGCAACGACTCAGGAAGCTTGTCACAGTCGAATGTGACGAAGAGTTTAGTGGTGGCTGTCGAAGCCCGTCCCAGTTTTCTCATCACACGGTCGACATTGACTGCCCCATGGTCGGCCAGCTCTAAGGTGATGTAATCTATGGAGTAGTCCAAGAGTTCACTCGCATAAACTACTACTTTCACGAAGTTCATGGTAGAGTGCGGCGTCACACTCACAGGCGTGCCATCAAGTGTCCGAAAGGCACTAAACATGGCCACCTCGGAGGGATTCGACGCATTCGCCAAAATGCTCCCGTCCGTGAAACGGGGTCACCTTCGGCTCTCTACCAATCACACTAGCTAGAGCTCTCCTCTGATGGATCATGTTGCCCTTAGCCAGCATGATGCCATCAGTTGAGCGAATAACGAGAAAACGCTTGAAGCCAGCGGGCTCGAAAACGCCAGGTAGCCTCTGAATGAAGGGACCCGACGTAATCGAGGCTCCTCTCCGCGCAGTTCTGGTTTTCGTCTGGGAATCGCCACATGGGCAAAAGAACGGGGCCGGACGTGCCGATCTTGGCTTGGTCGTTTTCAGAAACGGCAGCGGCCCCCGCGCAAGGAAAGAAGCGCCGAGTCTTCTTCGTCATTCTCCTTTTAGAGGAGGAGGGCGGGGAATGAACCCGCTTCTCCCCTCCGCCGGCAGGAGCCCCTAGGCCAGAAGGACCGGCCTCAGCAAGATCCTTCTCAGAGATGGAGAAGTCTTGGCTTTCACAGGGGCACCAGCCGGAGGAGGAGATCCCTCCTCTCCTTGTACAGTCTTGGAGATCCGAGCCGTCTGAGGAGGACCTTGCACATGGGCGGACTCAGGTTCGGTGCTTGGCACCGAGCGCAGGTTCGTCCCTATGGAAGGTCCTACCGTTTGGGGCTGGGTTGCCTCAAGGATCATGTCCATCTCAGGGAGGGGCCTTCATGTGGCCATTCCCCCGCAAGGGCCTCACAGGTCCCATCGGTCATAAACTCTTGTCCGGTAAGACAAGGGTGACCCCCTCTAAGTTCAAAATTCAAGCCCACGGGTCTCTGAAGGGAAGAGGCCGACGGGCCTTATCTTCCCTCCTACCCCTAAGGGGGTGGCCCTATCGTTCCGCTCCCACCGAGAGCGGTGAATTACGAGCCTACTGCCTTTCTTGGCAGTCCCCTTAGAAAGTAAAGGGGGGACTGCCGCTAGAAAGAATGAGGCACCCAAGGCCACCTCCAGAGAAGGGAGGGGGGGAGAGTCCCCTACACTGTAGGCAAAGGAGAGGAGTAAGCCTCCCCTCTGGTTGAACAGTTTTGGAGGATCCCCTGCGAAAGCACATGGGGAAGGGTACCTCCATTTTCTCGGAGTTGCCCGAAGGTGGCTCCGTCGCTGGTGATGGGCGAGTAAAGGGGGAGATAGTGTTTTGTTCATACATGGGCATGGTGACCTTGGTCTTTTTGCGGGATGCAAACGATAATCACTCTACGCAGTAGCCCGCTCTGCGAGGGGTAAGTACGGGGCGGGTAGAGCCAGCTGCTACCATTTGGGGCCACGCCTCCCGCCTAGTGGTCTGGCAACCCATCGGCATTGCGGTTCCACCTTGGGCACGGCGTAAAATGGATAGACTGAAATGAGAAAGAAAGGGGATGTGAGGAAGGTGTGGGTGGGGATGAAACAAGTGTTAAAAATTCACCACTTCAGACCGGAGCTCAGGAGTCAGGAGATTGTGCCCTTACTCCCTCAGCCCCGATCCGGGATAGTTGGGTGAGAGGTGGCTGGTCGGCGTCTACTCTATGAAATTAGAGGCCGACCAGAGATTGTTTTGGGAGAGGTTGTAGGGAATGAGGAACTAGGGTAGAAACGCAGGCTGTCTGAAAGGAAAAGAGTCTAAGCTGGGGCCGGACGTGGCGCTGAGTCCCGTCAGCACCGCGTCCAGGAAGGCAAATTGCCGCGCCCTTTACGGGGAATTGAAAGGAGAGAGAAAGGTTGTTAAAAGCCGACCACCCTAAGCCGGAGCTCAGTGGTGAGAGGTCATTGTCCCCTCCCCCCGTCAGCCCCAATCCGGGATGGATGGGTGAGAGGAAGCTAGTTGGCGTCTACCCTGTGAAATTAGAGGCCGACCAGAGAGTTGTGGGAGAAGTTGTAGGGAAAGTGAGGAAGTAGAGTAAAAGTGCAGGCTGTCTGAAAAAGGAAGAGGCTAGGTGGGACCGGACGGGGCGCTGAGTCCCGTCAGCACCGCGGCCAGGAAGGCAAATTGCCGCGCCCTTACAGGGTTCTTAGACATAAATCAACCCCCTGCTGATCTCCTGAGCCTTGACCCTTCCATCTCCTATTAAGCAGAAGCTTGTTACCATTTTAGCACCCCCCTTTTAATGCATTGTGTGTGGCAAGAAAGCAAGTGAAATGTGGCTCTGGCACATTTTCTGACTAGTTGATCAGGTCACCAATGCTGGAAGTATCACAATTGATATCAGGTGGCCTTCTGGTCCTAACAGATGAATCCCTCACTATCTGGATCCCAGTCTCCCCAGACTTCTAGGACCTCCCCCTCCCATACTCTGTCCTTCTGATCCTCAGAGGACGGGTGCATACCAAACATCTCACAGTTGGCCACACAATATCAAGCATCTCTTTCCTATGTGAATTGAGGTAGTCCAGCTGAAAAGAGGATATGCCAAGGCCCTTCGATCCAGGAATGCTCAACTTTCACATTGAACCAACATAGATAATACACTCTAATGATGATTTCCACAATTAAAACTTCTTTTCTTCCCTTTAAGTCTGTGCTTTGACATCAAGAGCTTGAGAAGTCCTTCTGCTGTAGTGAGCCAGCATATGTGATTTACTGGCCCATCTCTGTAGGAAATACTCCATACCAAAATACACAGACAATTTTGTAGCAAATGTTTATGAGTTGAGAGATCTTGAATAATCTATAATTATCTTGTCTGGTAGCTTGATCAGTGGAGGGCCAACAAAAACTAGGGTCAAGTTTGAATTGATATCAGTGTAGCAGAATCAAAGAGCTTACCTATTTGCCCAGATAACTTGCTGCCTCACAGAGGAGGGTCATCAAAGTCGACAATGCGATGGCACAGGGGACGTTCACTAGTGTGCAGGTTGCACACCAACCAGACCAGCTTTCACACCAGTGTTGACCTTTGTAGAGTCTCCTTCAATGGTCTTATCAAACCCATTTCTTTCAGCCAGACAAACATGCCCTTAGCAAACTTTTCTGCATGCGACTGCTCTTTAGTTGCTTTCTCTTGGACAAAGTGGAACAGATTAGTAGCTCCCAGGCTCATTAGCAACAATGATCTTCCTTTATCTTTGCAGAAAAAGATTGGTCATTGCCATCAGCTTTCATCATCACAATGGTCAGGTCAGTCCACCCACTAGAGGATGCAGATTACCCCATCCCCGTCCTCTGTGCACTTCTTGAACTCTTGACCCAGCTCTCATTAACTTCTGTACTATCTTGCTCTTGTTCTTATCAATCACATGTGTTCTTCTGTGATGATTTTTGCATCAATCAGAGCTGTTGCTGCTATGCTGCAATTGGCCTCAATTCTATGCCATACTTTACACTACTGGGACATGCCAATCTGGCTTGGGAAGCTTGAGTTGCCCAGGTGGGCAATATCTTCCTAAGAGAGTAACCTTGCAGTACTAATAATGACAATCCTATTCCCAAGGACAAGGCTATTTTATCATAATTATTCCACCAACTCTTCTGAGGGAAAAAGCGCCCTTTGATATCCTGAAATATTTTTTAGTGCCTTCCTTGTTGATTTTAGTTCTACCTTCAGATACATCAGATTAGCACTCAACCCTGTGGAGGGCATCCCTCAGACCTTTCAGTTTCCCTTAGGAACTTAAGATCTTACATGGTCTAGCCAGCCATACCCTGTCGGGTATATAAGTACCGCTACACCGAAGAGCCATTTGTGTTCCTTCCTCTGCCAGGTGTTCACCAATCTCCAGACACTTTTCACCATCCACCCACCACTTTTTTTTACACACTCTTATTCATGTATCTTCCTAGTAAAAAATTGTGCTCCATTTTGAAGGTTCTATTCTTGCCCTATATTCCATTTCCACATTTAGCTATTGTATGTATACCTTATACCTTTTTTTATTATTATACTTTTGTAGCTTGTATACTGGTGATTACAGATGGACCAAGAACTCTGCAGGAGGAAGGGTGAAAAAAAATTATATATATATATATGGAAAGAAAACTATTACTTGAGAAGGAAGTGCAACTTTTGATAAGCTAACTGAAGACACAAAGAAAAGGCAGCAACAACCAAAGTCCAGTCTGCCATCCTTGAATATCAATAAACTAAGTCAGGATTGGACACATGACACTCAGAAGTTAATAAATAGACTTAAAAGGTTAAGACAATCATCCTCAACTTCAAGGAATATCCACTACTACTGATCACATGTAGTAGTCTATAAGGTCATGTTAGTAGGCTAATTTGACAAAGGACATTTGAAACAATTTTAATCTTTGTAGGATGACGACCTCGGAGGACCACCTTGAACCCCCCTTTTTTCTAGCAGAGACCGCGTGGTCTCAAACAAAATCCTAAGGAAGGACAATAATGAAGATTCTCACGTGGAAGCCGGTGAGACATCCCACCTGCATTTGCCTAAATCACCTGATTCCCTCCCACCATGAACTGCAGACAAATTAATCTCCCGCCAGACAGGACCCTCCAGTCAACCCCATGCCTCGAGGCCAAAATTGGCGCCAGACGAGCATCTTTTCAAACCCTTATCTGAAACAGGTAATCCATTTGGCGACAGGATTTTCCTTGAGACAGCAGCCCTGCCTGGAGGCCTTTTAGCGACTTAGCTGGCTGAGTATATATATTCAGGGTCCCCGTTACTCGAGAGAGAGAGTACAGCTTACGATCCTTGAAGATACATCCCCCTTTTGTCTCAAGTCGAGGCCCCTAAAGTTGGTCTCGTCGGCTAGATCACCACTGTGAACTTTTGAGCTTCCTCTATAGGCAAGTTTGTGAAGCAGTTTCTTCAAAGAGTTCATGCGACATACTCCTCTCATCCCGTTCACGAAAGTATGTCACCCCATCCGAGTGCACTCACCCAAGCCTAAGTGTATCTGGCTACTCCACCCATGAGTAATTCATCTTGCTCCAACCTCACCTCGCTCTTCCTTGAGGTAATTGACTCCCATTGCAAGATCTCATTGCCGCGCTGCAAGATCTTCTCATCTCGTGCAATCCGAGTCTTGGTTTCCTCTAGAGGTTACTCCCTGCTGTCTATAATTTGTTAATTACTGATTCTCATTTTCATTTTCCTATTGCATTAATCCATGGCCGATCTGTGCATTGCAATTGCATAATACCTCAATCTTGACCCTGTGTATATATTTTGTGATTACCTTTTTTTTTATTAAATCATTTATTTTGGGGTAGTCTGTTTAAATAACTTTGAATGAATCCTGGCATTTTACGAACCCTTTAGGCCAACCTCACACACTCGCTTACACCCCCTTTTGTTTGAGCCTCCCATTGAACTGGAGTGAGGCCTACCTCCCCACTCTTCATTCACATGTGGCCTCTCAGCTTTCAACTGCCTATTTATGCATGTACAGACCCACGGACTAGGTTGTACACCCATAATTCCTCGACAATCTTCATTTTTTACATCTTATTGGCTCTCAGAACTTTCATTAGTGCAGTTTTCACTTGTGTAATAATGGGATTTGAATTATAACATATTCAGTTGTTTTAGATCTGCAGTGTAATAGCAATTGTAAAATAACAAAGAACCACAGATTCAATGAATAAAGCTTGCTGCACACCCTCCTTAGCATTTAGGTCATTCCTGCACAGCCCATATAAATTTTGCTACAACCCATTTGAAGTCTTGTATTTTAATTCTAGTTTGCTCCCAGTGTCATAATTCCAGATATCAAACCTAGCTATATCTGGTAGTGCATTAATATTAAAAGAACATTAAAAGAATATTAAAAGAACATTAAAAGAATATTAAAAGAACAAAATGAATTTTTTCCTGGAGATATTTGATCAAATACCTTGGCTCTTGTCATTTGGGAATTGATCACTAAATTAAAAAATCCATTTTGCTTTCTCATGACCATTCCATTACCTATTTGTGCATATATGTATAAAAATAGTTTATTATTTAATAGGCTTTACCCATAATTGGTAGCTGGATAACTAAATCTTACTTCTTTCTCAGAGGTTTCATTAGTTGGAGAAATACATTGGTTCCAAGAGAGAGCAGAGATTTCTTCTTTGAGCTCAAGTTCATGGATGGTAGAGCCATCTTCAATATTGGCAAGAAGGATATGACCTAACAAGGCAAAGATTTGGAAAAATAAAAATTAATAAAACATTAACATCAAAATTTGAATCAATTAAAGGTGTCAAATGTATGGCATCTTTTTAAAAAAAAAATTACTATTGAATTTTATAAGGCACGAGGATGTCTTCAAAGGTTTGTATAAAATGTGCAATTCTCCTCAAATTACAAACTTTATCAAGTGACAAACAATCCTACAACTATGTTATAGAGTATAAATAGGAAGCAATTTGATGAATAACAAAGGAAGAATCAGCTATTTAAAAAATGGTTCCATTTAATTATGACTTGTGTGAAATTTAAGCAAGAACCATAATAAAATTCTTAGCGAAGTTTCAGTGGAAGAGTAGAATCTTGGATGCTTTAGGAAATGTGCATAGGTACAATTTGACTTCTTTCAGACAATTAATCTTGGCCAAGAATGAGATATATGTTCTTGCATCAATTTTAACACAAGTTATGGTAATCAAATTGGCCCCTTTTTAAAAATTGCATATCACTTTATTTGGATAGGACAGGAATTGAAATTTTTATGAGCTTTTTGAAGACACATGTATACAGAATATTATAAATTGCTTTAACCTGATAAGTAGCCAACTGCTAAAACTTTGCTATCCATCCTCCATGCCAAAGCAGTAACTTTCATGTGGTCTACCGGGGGATTTAAAATCCAAACCTGCTGCCATGACAATCTATGTAGAATTACTTGACCTACAAAAAAACATAGAATTTATAAAATAATTTACAGATACAAAAAAAGAAAATAGGTAACTTTTTTTAGCAACAAAGTTGCACAAATTAAACACGCTAAAGCACCAGAATAAGCATAATTTCAGAGGTTATAAAGTACCATCCAAAAAGGTAAGAATACCTGTATTTATATCACATCTTTCATAACTTTTACAATAGAAAATCCAAGGTATAAACAAGATGGGTTAAATGTTATACAAATTTGGATGAATAAAATGAAGGTTATCAGTGGATAAGCAATTTACTAGAAAAAGTGAAGTGTCCTAAATGATAAGGGATACAAATTTTTATAGGAATATAGCAATTAAATTATCAGTGGGAAGCATTGGTACAAGATATAAATAATTAGGATTTAGTATGGAGGAGGCCTTTATTCTCAATGGTGCTTTGATATCTACTGTCACAGGAATGAACAAAGTGGTGACCACTCTTGCACAGTAACTTTGCTCTATTCATTTTTAAGAATTTCTGAGTTCTTTAACTGAGTGATTTCTAAACATCTTAAATGGGATTCCAGTTGGGACTCTGTACAGACAAGTTTATAACTGATATGCTGCTCATCATTCAGGAAGGTCTTCACTGACTTGGTTATGTGGCAGGGGGCATTATCATGCATGTAAATCGCAGGTTTAGCTTGGGAGGTTGACAGATGGGGCAAAGCATGCTGTTGCAGTAATCCCTTGTACACTTGTGCATTTACTGTGACTTGTAAAAACACTTTTTAGCGACATCTGGCAACTGCCTACAAGGGCATAAGTCACTGTATCTTATAGCCTAATGTTAGGCTAAATAAAAACCTCCAAAACCATGGGCAAAGAAGAAAAACAAAATGAGACAAGGAAGCACACAATCAACACCAAAGAGAGTCAACTAAAATGAAGGTGGCCAGCCTCATTCAAAAAGTCAGATATAGTCCAGAAGTCTCTGCGCACGAACTCGTCCCGGATACAACTGACAAGTGGTAGCGACCCTGCTCGTCCCAGTACCAGTAATGTGCACGAAGATCAACCAGATTGGGACATAGAACATCAATATGCTTGAGTTGCCCAATTCAAAGATGAAAGTGACTAGAAGCCATGGTGGCATTGAAAGTTAGGTCCAAGAGAATAGTAACGGTATGATGTCATGGAACTTTAAGTTCCCCTCAGCTGTTTCCCATCTTCTTTGCTAGGCAGCTCGGAGGGCTAAGTTGATTCCTGCCATGTAGTCAGTGTGAGGAAGAGCGAAACACAGGTATGATCACCCAGTACTTGTGGACACTTTGGCACCCTCATTCCCTGGAAATCACAACATTCCGGGGACCAAGTAGAAGATAATCTCAACATCCACCTAGCTCTCCTCAATAAGGGGTGCAGAGATTACAATGCCCCAAGAGCAGTCAGGGCGCTGTGTGAGTTGCTAAAGATCACAATGTTTCCTAACCAGGCAAAGTGCATTGATTGATTGGTGTATTGCAACCAACTCGGCCATGAAGGCAGACACAACTCCTGGTGACTTCAAACAGAGGGATTTTTTTTTTTTAAATTTTAGGAGCCCATCTGGCGACTGCCTACTTGGGCATAAGTCGCCAGAATCACGACAGCCTAGCACTAGGCTACTTTAAAATAAGAATATGAAAACATAACAATGATAAAAATAGGAAAAACGTAACAATTAGGAAGCAATTTCCGGTGTTGGGGAAGGTCCCCCTCACCCCGGTGCAGTAGCGTACAACCTACAAAGAAATCAATAACAAAAAAAATAAAACCTACTTAAATAAAGGAGAGAAGGCCGGCCTCCCCCCAAAAGTCAATGTGCATGAACTCGTCCCCGAGTACAAGGGACAGGCGGCAGCGACCCCGCCCATCCCGGTACCGGGACAGGTATCGTGCGCGAAGATCACCCAGAATGGGATATTCAACAAGAATGTGCCGAACAGTCGTCACAATAGGGCGCTGGCGAACGCTCCATCAGATAGCGATGTGTCACACGAGTGTGCCCGATTCGGAGACGACAGAAAGCGACCTGAAGCCGTCGCAGCATTGGGGAATAGGTCCATGGGAACAGTCGCGGCGCAATGGCACGCAACTTTAAGTTCCCTTCGACCGTCTCTCATCTTTTTTGCCAAGCAGTCCGAATAGCTGCCCGTATTCCTGCCATGTAGTCGGTGTGAGGAAGAGCGAAACGCTGGTCCGGTCGCAGAGTCCTCGCGGACTCTTTGGCGCTCTCATTCCCCGCAATTTCTACATGTCCAGGAACCCAGCAGAAGATAATCTCGACGTCCGCTCGGCTCGTTAAAACCGTAGCGTCACGGATATCGCGAACCAGGGGATGCGGAGATTCCAATGCCCCGAGAGCACTCAGGGCGCTTTGTGAGTCGCTATAGATCACAATCCGGTCTTCGAACCGGGCACGTCGCGTAATCTCCCGTACCGAGTGGTGTATTGCCACCAGTTCGGCCGTGAAGACAGACGTAGCGCCTGGCAGAGCCCCGGTGACTTCAAACAGAGGGGATACGGCGTGGAAGCCGACCCCCTCTTGGGACTTGGAACCGTCCATATATACTGGCACGGTTCCAGCGTGACACGAGATGTGCTCCAAGAAGGTCGAACGCAATACTCCCGGCACTGTACAAGCTTTGGGAGCAGAGGGGTGGCGACAAACAGCCAAATGTGCTAACCTGCAGGGTGGCGTCCTGGGCAGAACCAGAGGCGCCACAGGCCCGAGAGCTATACCTAGCTCTCGAAGGAGGTTCCTGGCCCTAAACCCAAAGGGCTTAGGGTATGACTGGCGTCTCACGGCGGCATAGGCACCGTCGAGATCAGCTGCGGATGCAGTGAGAGCTGTTGGCGACCGAGGGAGGCGCCAGGCCCGCGCGTACAGGCGAGTGATGCACTGCACGCGGCGTAGAGCGAGTGGCATCTCCCCAGAATAGACCAACAGGCTCTCAATGGGGAAAGTGTGGAAGGCACCGGTCGCAAGGCGAAGGCCGGTGTGGTGGATCGAGTCCACCTTCCGAAATAAACGCTCGGCTGCTGATGCATAAAACTCGCATCCGTAGTCGAGCTTCGAACGAACAAAGGATCGATAAAAAAGTAAGGCAGTAGCCCTATCAGCACCCCAAGCGCTGAACGTCACGGAACGGAGAATATCAATGGCGCGGGTACAAGAGACCCTAAGGCTGCGAATATGAGCCTCCCAGGTGAGGCGTCGGACAAATACAAGACCAAGGAAACGGTGCGATTCAACCACTTCCAGGCGACCCCATTAAGAAACAAATCTGGTTCGGGGTGGTGCCGTGGGTGGCGGCAGAAGTGCACCATCTTAGTCTTGGCCAAAGAAAACCGAAACCTATGCGCTTCGTCATAGCGAGAGACGCGGTTCAATGCCTGTTGGAGTCGACGCTCCAGAGTTGGCATCTGAGACGCGCCAAAAGAGATCGAAAGGTGGTCCACGTAGACCGTAGCGAGGACATCTTCCGGCAGCACCGAGGTGATGCCGTTGATGCTCAGGGCAGAGTGTGACACTGAGGACACTTACCTGCGGGACACCCTCTTCCTGCTCCTTTGGGCCGGAGAGGGCTTTCCCCACCCATACGCGGAATCGACGATCTCACGAAAATTCAGATATAAAGACTGGGAGGCATCCCCTCGTCCCCATCGTGTGGAGAGTATCCAGGATACCGTATCGCCATGCGGTATCATAGGCCTTCTCCAGATCGAAAAACACCGTGTCGTAGTGCTGTCTACGAAGGAAGGCCTCGCAGACGGCATTTTCCAGTCGGAGCAGAGCATCCGACGTGGAGTGGAACTTGCGGTAGCCGCACTGTGCAGAAGACAGATGGCCTCCGCTGTCCAGGAAAAAGGCTAATCTAAAATTTACCAATTTCTCCATCAACTTGCACACGCAAGAGGTTAGAGAGATTGGGCGGAAACCGGTCGGAGTAGAGTGATCTCTCCCCGGCTTGCGAAAGGCGAGCACAGTAGCGATTCGCCAGGAATCTGGTAGGAGACCCTCCACTCAGATGCTGTTGAACAAATCTAACAGAAAGGCCATGCCTCGCTCACCCAGGCGTCGAAGCATGGCGCACGGGACATCATCCGGACCATGGGCGGTGTCCGCGCACGAAGCAAGAGCGGGGCGCAACTCACTCAAAGTAAACCTGTTGTTGAAGGGTTCTCTGCCTCTGGAGGTAAAGTCCAGCCGGCGGCCTTCCGCGACATCACGACGTGCATTGAATGCTGGCGGAGCAGCATCACGGCTAGAGAATGCGGAGAAAGCGGTCGCGAAGGATTCCGCCACGGACGCGGGGTCCGAGATTGCGGTCCCATTCTCCTGGAAAATGGGATGGGGGTCGTGCGAGAACTTGCCCCGAATCCTTTTGACTCGCTTCCACACCTTTGCTAGAGGGGTCATCCCGTTAAGTGAAGACACGTATGACCGCCAAGAAGAGCGGCGGGCGTGCTTCGAAATATACCGGAACCTAATCCTAGCCCGAAGAAGTTCACCGACAGTGAAATCGTTCGGGCGGCGCTTATAGCGCATGTAGGCATAACGCTTCTGTTTGAGGGCCGTCTCACACTCGGCCGACCAACATGAGAGTGGTCGGCGTGCAAAACGGCCAGACGTTCTGGGAATAGTAGTTAGGCCCACGGCGATGAGGTTGCCGGAGAACTCAACGGCTTCATCTACCGACCTAAACTCCTCGATTGAGATAGAGAATTCAGTCATTTCCTGAAATGCAGGCCACCGCTCCTGATAGCCCACTGAGGTGGGCTCTCAGGCGGCAGTTGCCCTGAAAATGATATTTGATTGGGAACGTGATCACTACCATGGAGGTCATCATCCACCCCCCCAATCAAAATCAGGCTGTTCATCCGAAGAGCACAAAGATAGGTCAAGGCAAGAAAATGAAGCGGTTCTCGGGCAGTGATGCATAAACTCATCCACATTTAGGACACCTATCTCAAGCTCTTCGATCAGATCGGCAAGGACTTGTCCCCGGGGATTTATGGAGTAATCTCCCCAGAGAGGATGCCTGCCGTTCAGATCTCCAAGCAAGAGAAAGGGCCTCGGCCACCGTGCCACGACGCGGCGGAAGTCCCCCGCGTCGAAGTCAGCTGACGGTGGAATGTATGCAGAAATGATAGTATACCTCCTATCCAGGTGAAGCTGCACAGCCACTGCCTGAAAGGAGGTATCTAAAGTGAAAGAAAGAACGGAGACATCATGCCGGGTGTAAACCGTGCATCTTCCCGCCCGGCCCCCATCCCGTGGTGGGGGAGTCGCAAAACCCTCCAAAAAGATAACTAACGGGGAACGGGACGAGACGAGCCTCCGCAAATTCTCCCAACTGGCCCGGAGTCCGCGGCAATTCCATTGAACGAATATACCCTCCAAGCCTACCTCGGAGGAGATGTCGGGGCCCTTTTCGAACAGAAGAGCCTCACGGAAATGGCCGTAAGCTTCCCGGAGGCAGAACTCCGGGCGCTGTTGGCCGGACAATGCGCTGAAGGCGCTGTCGCCTTCGAGGACTTATTGGGGGAGGTTAGGCTCGCCATGCGAGTCTTTTCCTCACTCCGCCTCAAAACCTTAGGCAGCGAGGCGACTTCGGAGGCGGGCTCTTTTCGAGAATCCACCGTCTCCGAGCCACCTAGCCCACTACTAGTCGTGGGCGAAGGAGCCAAAGCTCGTTTAGTGCTGTCCACTTTCGGGGGGCAGGTTTAGGAATCCCGGAAGATGGCCTGCATACCAAGTTCAGGGGCGTTGCTTCCTGTGATTCTAATGACTCGCTGGAGGCGCATGGCCGTTTCGCCTTACGGGAAACGGTCACGCTAAGGGAAGAGTGGGGAGCCCTGGTTTTAGCCGGGGCTGGGTATGAAGCCCACAGAAGGGCTCTAAATGGGTGCAGAAATAACCGTGCTGGTTGGCCTGGATGGGCCAGGAGCAGAGGGGGGCTTTCTAAGAATTGAGGCATAAAACATCCCAGGCAGAGCCGGGCGCGCGAGGACAAAGTCCTTAGCCTGGTGGAATGAGAGTCAATCGTGGGCTTGAATGGCCAGGATTTCTTTCTCAAGGAGATATGCACCACATTGCTTAGAAGCGGGGTGCGGCTCTCCACAATTGACCACACACGATTTAGACTTATCGTGTGGGCCTTGGAGCAATTTACACAGACTTCGGGTGACCCCGACTTTGCACATCTACAAGAACGATTCGTATGGCCGAAGCGGTACAGTAATAGCACCGCCGCGGAAGTGGCACGAATGCCTTCATGCGGTAGCGGTACTAGCCGGCACACACCGACTGAGGGAGCTTGTCACAGTCGAACGTGACGAAGAGTGTAGGGGTGGGTCTCAAGGCCCCTCCCTGTTTTCTCATCACACATTCGACCTTTACCACCCCATGGTTGGCCAGCTCTAAGGTGATGTCCTCAATGGAGTAGTCAACAAGTTCCCTCGCATAAACTACTCCTTTCATAAAGTTCATGGTAGAGTGGGGCGTCACACTCACCGGGGTGCCATGAAGTGTCCGAAGGGCACTTATCTTGGCCGCCTCGGTGGGATTCGCCGCATTCGCCAGAAGGCTCCTGTCCGAGAAACGGGTCACATTCAGCTCTCCACCAATTGCACTAGCTAATGCTCTCCTCTGATGGATCATGTTGCCCTTGGCCAACATGGTGCCCTCAATGGAGCGAATAATGAGGAAGTGTTTGAAGCCAGCGGGCTCGAAAATGCCAGGTAACCTCTGAATGAGGGGCCCCGATGTTATCGAGGCTCCACCCTGTGCACTTTTGGTCTTAGTCATAGTCAGGGGCTCCACACAGGAGGGGGTAGAGGAGCCGGATGTGCCGATCTTGGCTTGGTCGCTTGCCAAACTGGCAGCAGACCCATCCGTCCCTGCAGCCCCCACGGATGAAGAGGAGCCCCGAGTCTTTTTCCTGTTCCTTTTCTTTTTAGGAGAGGAGGGCGGGAAATGAACCTGCTTCTCCCCTCCACCAGCAGGAGCCCCCAGGCCAGATGGACCAGCCTCAGCCAGGTCCTTCTCCGAAATGGAGAAGGTTCTGGCAGTCGTAGGATATCCATCCCCTCCTTGTACTGCCTCGGAAACCTTGCATAGGGGCGGATTAGAGTTAAGTGCTTGGCGCCAAGTCCGGATTCCCCCCCATGGAATGCCCTACCGTCTGAGGCTGGGTTGCCTCAAGGACCATGTCTATCACAAGAGGGGCCTCCAGTTGGCCATCCCCTACTAGGACATCGCAGGTCCCATTGGCAGCGTCACCAGTCATGTGTGGGGAAGCACTGGCCTTAACACCGGCAAGGTTGAGTATTCTTGCCAGCAGGTCTTTTGAGGGAAGTAACCGAAGGGGCCTGGCTTCCCTCTTCCCCCTAAGGGGGTTTGCCCTACCGAGCCGCTTCAATGAGGGGCGGTCGGCAATGGGCTGCCTGCTGGCTTTCTTCGCAGTCCCTTAGAAAGAAAAGGAGGGACTGCCACTGGAAATAGGCAGGTGCGAAAGCACCTCCAGAGAAGAGGGTGAGGGGGAGTCCCCTACACCCGTAATTGTAGGAGAGGAGTAAGCCTCCTCTCCGGTTAGAGACATATGGAGGGTTCCCTGTGCAAGCACAGGGAAGGGGGGAGACCTCCATTTTTTCTATGGAGCTGCCCAAGGGCGGCTCCGTCGTTGTTACAGGGGGAATTAAGGGGAGATGTTTATTTTTTTCATCAGTAGGCATGGTGAATAAATTTTCTACAGGACGCAATAGCTCATCACCCCTCGCAGTAGCCCGCACTGCAAGGGGTGCGTACAGACCTGGGTAGAGCCAGGTGCCGCCATTCAGGACCACCCCTCCCGCCTGCTGGCCTGGCAGTCCATCAGCATGGTGGCTCCACCTTGAACATGGCGTAAAATTAATAAAAGTGTGAAGAGGAAATTAATAAGAGTGTGAAGAGGAAAGGAAAAGGGATTTGAGGAAGGTATGGGTGGGGATTAAGCAGGTTGTTAAAAACCAACCAACCTAGACTGGAGTTCAGGGGTTAGGGAACATTGTCCCCTTCCCCCTCAGCCCCGATCCGGGACAGTTGGCTGAGAAAAAGGTCAGCATCTACCCTGTGAAATTAGAGGCTGACCAGAGAAAGTTGTGGGAGAGGTTGTATGAAAAGCGACGAAGTTGGGGAGAAATACAGGCTGTCTGAAAGAAGGAGAAGAGGCTAAGCTAGGGTCAGACGGGGTGCTGAATCCCGTCAGCATGGCGGCCAGGATAGCAAATCGCTGCGCCCCTTACGGGGTCAAACAGAAGGAATACAGCATGGAAGCCACCCCCCTCCTAGGACTTTGAACTATCTGTGTACATCTGCATTCACAAGTGCTGTGGATGCAAAGGCCTGGGGACAAAAAGTCAAAGGTGGTACCCTCCAGGCAATTTTAGTTCCATTTATGGATTTGACATACTTTGGATGCCTTGTTTGTTGTTTTGATATTATAATTGATTGCATCTTTTGGATTGTTTTATGAAAATGGGGTTGGGGTTTTGGTTGTCAAGATATCTAGGACAGGTGGTTTACTTAGATAGGTTCCAGTGGCTTTTAGCAAACCTGGCCATTTTATGTTCCTATTATAAGACAAAGAAATACTATACAAAATTTACCTTGAACATTGGCAATTGCCAGAAGATCCATTTTTGGAGACCACAAACACTTTGAAATTTCAGCAGAAACATGTTTTTCACAGAGTTGCTTCATGACACATGCCATAGTTAGAATGCAGATGTGAGAGAACAAGTTCAGGTTGTAATGTCACCCTTTATTTCTGTATACTACATTATAACAATTCTGTGGGAAATGATAATGGTAGTTATAGTTCTAATTTTGGAAAGCTCCTGTTGCCTGCACCTTACACAATTGTAACAGCCTTTTCTGACTATACATTACTTTTTCCACACATAACAAAAATCTCTTTGTTACCCCTACTTTCCTCATTAAGAACATAAGAAAAGAAGGAGACTGCAAAAGACCATTCATGGTCTACACTTGGCAGCTCCTGTTCCAGTCAACACACAAAAGATTTCATACCAGAGAAAAGTCATCAACATTGTCACCCTTTACAGGAGTTCGTCAGATCTAATCTACAATATACATAAAACGCATCCAGAGGATTATGTCCATTCATGCAACCACAAAATATAATCTCCCTACTCCTTAGAAAAATATATACATATGTACATAAAAAAGTCAGTCCCATCTAGCAGCTTCATCCATATATTTATCTAATCTATTCTTAAAACTACCCAGAGAGGAGGCTTCTATCACATGTCTAGTGAGCCTATTCCATTCATCTACCACACCATTTGTAAACCAATTCCTCCCAATCTGCTTCCTAAACCTATACTTATCAAGCTTAAACCCATTACTACGTGTCCTGTCATGTTCACTAGGTATAAGAACCTTACGCAGATCCCCTTTATTATATCCTTTTACCCATTTGAAGACTTCAATCAATTCCCCTCTGACTCTTCTCCTTTCCAATGTATGTAGATTTAGTTTTCTGAGCCTTTCACCATAAGGTAAGTTCCTTAGCCCACCAATCATCTTTGTCATCCTTCTCTGCACAGACTCAAGCAAATCAATATCCTTCCTATAATATGGTGACCAAAATTGTACTGCATAGTCTAGATGAGGCCTAACTAGCGCCAGATACAGTTTTAGAATGACTTCAGCACTCTTATTGCTTACACTCCTCCTAATGAATCCCAATATCCTATTAGCTTTATTCTTAGCATTTAGGCATTGCTTTCTAGGACGAAGGTCTGAACTTACCAAAATACCCAAGTCCCTCTCACAATCGGTCCTCCCTAAAATTCTCCCATTTAATTTATAACTATTCAATGGATTATTTCTACCTATACTAAGTACACTACATTTGTCTATGTTAAACTTCATTTGCCATTTCTCGGCCCAATTGGACAGAATGGTTAATTCCTCCTGCATTACAACAGCATCAGAATCAGCCCTAATGGCCCTACCTAGCTTAGTATCATCAGCAAATTTACTCAGATCACTACTTATACCTATATCAAGATCATTAATATAAATTAAGAATAGCAAGGGACCCAAAACAGATCCTTGCGGAACTCCACTGCTAACACACCCCCACTCAGATTTAACTCCATCTATACTAACTCTTTGCTGTCTGTCACTAAGCCATGACTGAATCCACCTAAATATACTGCCATCGATCCTGTGTGCTTTAACTTTGCTCAGAAGCCGTAAGTGCAGCACTCGATCAAAAGCCTTACTAAAGTCCAAGTATAAAATATCATAGTTTTCATCCTTATCTGCTGCTTCATACACCTTACTATAAAAAGACAGCAAATTAGTCAGACAGGATTTACCCTTACTAAAGCCATGCTGTGATTCTTTTATTAACTTATGCTTATCCAAGTGATCTCTAATATTCCTTGCTATAATAGATTCCATCATTTTCCCTACCACTGATGTCAAACTTACTGGTCTGTAATTAGACATATTTGTTTTATCCCCTTTCTTAAATATAGGTATCACATTGGCTCTCTTCCATGCCACTGGCAAAATGCCACTCTCAAATGATTTTCTAAAGATGCATGCTAGGGGCTCACTTAACACATCCTTACATTCTTTCAAAATTCTAGGAAAGACCTCATCAGGACCGGGTGCTTTACTACTTTTGATTATATCAAGTTCCTTTGTCACTATCTCCTTTGTGATCAAGATATCCTTTAATTTCTCTTCATCATTACCCCGAAAGATCATTGACACCTCGGGTATATTTAGAGTATCCTCCTGTGTAAATACTGAGAGAAAAAAGTCATTTAGCATTCCAGCCATTGAGTCCCTATCACTCACTAATTCTCCATTGGAATCTATAAGTGGGCCTTTTTTATCTCTAACCTTAGTTTTGTATAATTGATAAAAACTTTTAGGATCTTCCTTTGCCCTATTTGCCACTATAATTTCATAATTTCTCCTTGCTACTCTAATTAACTTTTTAACATCTCTTGCTAGTTCATTATATCTCTGCCTTAAGTGATCCTCTCCATTTTTTATTTTCCTATAAATGCCCTTTTTAATGCCAATATAATGCTTAATTTTATCTGTCATCCATTTTGGGTCATTATTTTTAGTCCTAATCTCCTTATATGGAATGTTAATCATCTGACCTGTATTTAATTGCTCAATTATTCTTTCATACTCCTCTTCAATTGTAATCTCTTCCTCCTGGTGATTATTGTCTCCACTAACTGATATCATTGAATCTATTCCTGATTTGATTTCATTGCCTGGTTTCTGTACAACTGCCTCCAGTTAAGTCCTTAGCCCATTATAATTTGCTCTTCTAAAGTCAGGAATTTTAACATTGTTCATGCTACTATTAATACCATTCCATTTCATCTTGAATCTAATTTCCCAATGGTCACTATTACCCAAATTTCCTCCAATCTCAGTATCCTTAATAACTTCTTCCCTATTTGTCAGAACTAAATCCAGTATATTATTACCTCTAGTGGGTTCGTTAATAATCTGCCTCAGAAAATTATCTTGGACAATATTCAAAAATTCCTCAGCCTCATGATCACACACAAGAGCTTCCCAGTCTATATTTCGGTAATTAAAATCGCCCATTATACACACATGCTTACTTCTACATGCCCGTTCTATCTCCTGCAACAGAAGATTTGAAGCTTCCTTACTAAGATTTGGTGGTCTGTATAATAATCCTATGACAAGCTTGTTTTTACCTTCCTTTACGATTTTTACCTTCCTTTACTGTTTTTACCTTCCTCCACATTCAAACTTTAGAAATACTTCAGGAATTCCCCAAGGTTTTTTTTATGTATTTGTAAAGGCTATCGCGGAACCCAGTTCACATGGCCCAAATAAAGTACACACATGAAATTTATAGAAGACCAGGGATCTAAAGGCCTACCAGAAATTTGCCCAAATTTATCAGGATGGTGCTAAATTACAAGGTATTCGCAAGGGGTTAAATAAATACACACACAAAAAGTATTTACAGTATTATTTACAACAAAATTAAAATGAAATAAATTAACAGTTAACAAATTATACGGGGGTCATCAAACAATAAGAAAAGTCACAAATGCTTAGCACCATCGCACAACCACAAGTCGTTTTAACCAAAAAGATATTCCCGCATACAAAGATGGGTTCTATGGATAAATTGTTTAAAGCCGAAATGACACGCGCCATTGAAGATGAAATAGGCTTTGCTACTCTAGTGACAGGTGTTCCCGGAATAACCTCTGTCTTACGTCGCTTACCCGAAGGCCCAAAGTTACATGAATAGCAATTAATTAAATTAAGGGGGAGGTAAGAAGAAAGAGATACTCCAAAATACCTGATACCAGAGCAGTGAAGCAATAATGTTACCACGTCGGGAACCCAGGCGAAACAGGCTCAGCGATGATGAGGGAATTCGACCCAAGTCCACAGGGGCAAATGCGATGATGGCCTTCGGAGAGGAGAACCACAGACAGCGATATTGGGCAAAAGGACCACGGGAACGATGATTCGAAGGCCCAACGATCCGAGAGAAGGAATTAGAGGACAGAATTCCCCAAAGAGGAGATGGCGAGGTGACTGGGGGAGAGCTTTCACATGCCCAGTGCGAACGGCTTCCCAAAGGAGAACACTTGCAAACATAACTGGAAGAGCACAAATCGATGCAGCCAACAGTCAGGCAGCAACAACACTGGCAGGAATCAATGGCAGAAAATCCTTGTTGCACAAAGGAATCCAGTACAGGTCTCCCCATTTGCTATGATGAGAAAGGAAAAGCATGGGAATCCGAGGGCCTACCCTTTACACCACCCCTGAGACAAGAATCTACTGAAGAGTAGATAAAAAAAGGAAGGAAAAGTATAAACAAGGGGAAACATATACAATAATTACATAGGGGACCTACTTAAAAGGTCAGCTCCTAGGTTGTCCTTTCCAGCGATGTGGACAACCCTAAACTTATAGGCCTGTAGGGTTAGAGCCCACCGAAGTAGTCTGTCGTTCTTGCCCTTGAAGATTGAGAGAGAGCGGAGAGGCTTGTGGTCGACCTCCAAAAGAAACTATCGGATTTTCTCACCATGACAACAGGCAAACAGTGAGAGGAGGAGGAGCGCTGAATGATCCCTTGCTGGAAGAGGGCCTCTACCTCCTTCTCAAAGGCAGGCCTAAGGTGAATGGGCACTGGATACTTTTTTTGCCTGTATACGATCGGTGGTCATCGAATGAATGTCATGGGAGAGGGTGGAGGTACAACCGGATTCATTAGAGAGAACAATCGGAACCCACCCATGAGTTCCTGGAGTTGGGATAGCTGATCCTGTAGCAGTGTTCCAAACTCGGGGTGTTTAGGGCAAATAGAGTGCTGGGTTTCATTAAGAGAAATCTCAGTTACAAAAGTAAGGAGGTTATTCTTAAACTCTATAACTCTTATGTTAGGCCACATCTAGAGTACTGTATACAGGCATGGTCCCCACATTTTAGACACGATATTAACCTTCTCGAGTCAGTGCAACGGAGGGCAACAAAGATTATTCCTTCCCTGAGGCACCTTGAATATATAGATAGACTGAGGGTATTAAATATGTTCTCGTTCGAAAGGTGTGTGAGAGAGGATATGATTGAGCTGTTTAAAAAAATTTCCGGGATAGATAAATTGGATGTTAGCAAGTTATTTGAGTTAGAAGGTAGTAATAGAAGTAGAGGTCACCACTTAAAGATTAAAAAACAGAGGTGCAGACTGGATGTTAGAAAATATTTTTTCAGTAACAGAGTGGTGGACTATTGGAATAGTTTGCCACCTGAGACTGTAGACAGCCCAAACTTGAATGTTTTCAACCGCAGATTGGATGATTATATGGAGATGGAGGGTTAACTTCTTACTTTTTGGTATGGGGGTATGTTTCTTGACTCATTCCTGTGGATGCAGTTTCTTTTCATTGTATATTTTGGGGGGACTTTGATTTTGTTTTTGACAGACTCCTATGGAGGCTTTAAATTATATATTGTAGATGCATGGTCTGACATAATCCTATGGATTGTTTAAATTGTATATTGTAGATGCATGATCTGACAAAATCCTATGGATGCATTATGTGGGTGGGATTTGATGGATACGGATGACCCTTGATAGGCCCTTGTGGCTTTTGTCATCTGTGAAATTATGTTACGTTATGTTATGATGATCTTGGATAAACATGAAGATCGGCAGCGTAAAAGATGGGACACAAAATATTTTGTCTGTGTTCTAATATGTTTCACCTTTTTGGAGTAAATTCAAGGGGACTGCTCGTGGGGAGTTTATCACTGCGGGGGGACCCCCCTACAATGATCCTGAGTTTCAATCAATTGGGTGGGGTCTGGAGGGAAAAGCTCCTCAGTATATAATTATAATTGTTTATAGAATAATGTTCAAATGTGCATTAATATACATGCATGGGTGAACAAAACATATATGCAAAAAAAAACCCACTTTTGGGACACGCCGCTGATCTTCATGTTTACCCCCATCTTGTTATTGGTGGTCTATCTGCATCTGAAATTGGTAATACTTCAGATTAGGGGCGCACGGTAGGTGGTGCTGTTAATAGGCTACAATTTTGGGCTCCAATATATCTCTTATGATGTCAGACGGTAGCTTCAGATGTGACCAATCATGGCGTTATATTTCTGGTAAAACTTCAGTTTCGGGGCACACGGTAAGTGGCGCTGTTTATAGGCTACAATTTTGGGCTATAATATATGTCTTATGACGTCACACGGTAGCGTCAGATGTGAATAATTATGGCGTTATATTTTTTTTGTACCCCCCCCCCAAATGATTGAAACTCGGGATCATCGCAGGGTGGTTACCCAGCAGTGATATCTCCCTCATGAGCAGTCCCATGAATTTACTGGGTTTTTTCCCCCCAAACAGCTTTTTACAGGCAGAAAAACCTAACCTAATGACAAACAATACTTACTTTTAAAGGTTTCTTGATTAGTTTATGCGCCATTAAATAACCTGAATTCGAAAAACCAATAAGCACAACTAGAGCACGACAAAGCCATAACGAAAGAGAAACAAATGCTAAGCGGGTTCTATTTATAGCTACGACGTTGCCAGTAAGAAGCTGTTATCATTCACTGCAAAACAAAAAATATGAAAACAATAAAAGACATGAAAAAAACTTACCTAACTTAGAAAAAACTATAAATGAGCAGAGGCACAGATATTTAGTAAATAATACAGACTAAAAGTTACAAATCCCCAAAAGAACAAAAATATATAATCCTGTAATTGGTCACATCTGACGCTACCGTCTGACGTCATAAGAGTTATATTGAGGCCTACTAACAGCGCCACCTACCGTGCGCCCCAAATCTGAAGTATTAAGATAACATAACATAATTTCATGGATGACAAAAGCCACAAGGGCCTATCAAAGGTCATCCGCATCCGTCAAAACCCACCCACAAAAAGCACCATCACCAGGGAAAGACAAAATCAAAGTCCCCCACAATATAATATAACAGATGACAAAAGCCACAAGGGCCCATCATAGGTAATCTGAGTCAAACGGCCTCTTTTTAACGGCACCCAAACTCACAGGCAAACTACATCCAGAGGATGTAGTTGTGCTACCTTCGAACAGGTAGCACGTGTTTTATAGAGCTCTCAGTCTGTTGATCTATTTTTCAGATTTTTCTATAGTTTGTTTGTTTTTTTTGTTTTTTTTCTCACCACAATCAGCGAAAGCTAAGTTGCTCTTCTTTTTTTATTTCTTATTGCTACTTAAATTCTTTCTTTGTTTGAATAAGTGATGGAGTTTGGGGATGAAAGTGAGCATGAGTGTCGGAATGTATGCATTGGTTGTGGTGTATTAGGTGAGGGGTATACATGTGTTGTATGTGGGCTGCGTGAATGCATTGTAGATTTAGAGGGGATGAGAAGGCAGGATTTAGACAGGATATGTAGGCTGGAGGGGTTAGTTGCTGAGCTCAGGAGGGAACTTAGTGTTAGGCCTAGAGCTGGGAATAGGTTAGGTGGTGAGGTAGGCCAGTTAGATGTTTCAGGTGAAGGTAGAGGGCCAGTGGAGGAGGTAGGATGTGATAGTTCTAGTGATAGTGAAGTTAGCCCCCTTAGATTAGTTAGAAATAGGCCTAGTGAGGATGGGGGACAGTGGAGAGTGGTTAGGAAACATGAAGCTAGGGAGGCTTCTCCTGTTCTTTGTGAGAATAGGGTTGCCTCTTTTGAGGTGGTTAGCCAGGGGGAGAATAGGTGTGTGAGTCAGAGGGACACAGATCCTATTAGCTTGACTAATAGATTCAGTGCCCTAAGAGAGGAAGTAACTGGAAGTGATATGACTGATGGGGGTGGGGGTGGAGTTCGAGTGACTGGTAGTTTTAATGAGAATAGGAGTGGGGATGGAGTTAGGTCTGTGGGGGTTAGGAATAGGAGTCTGACTGAAGTGCTTGTGATGGGTGATTCGCGAGTTAGATATTTAGATAGGAAGTTGAATGCAAGTAGATTGAATGGTTTGAGGGTGTGTTTGCCGGGTGCTGGAGTGAGAGATCTGTCTGATAGGTATGAGGAACTGGTGTCTGGCTGTGCAAGGGATGCGGTTGTGATTACACATGTAGGAGTGAATGATGTGAAGAAAGTGGGTGCATGTGAGTTACGTGAGAGGTACAAGAGGTTGATTGAAAAGGTGAAAGAAAGTAGAATGAAAGGTGTTGTGACAGGTGTGCTTCCAAGAATGGATGTTGGGGTAGAATGGATGTCTCGTGCAATTGGGCTGAATGATTATGTGAGGAGGATGTGTGAGATGGAAGGTGTCATGTTTGTGGATGTGTGGGATAGGTTTGTTGGAATGAAAGAAATGTATGCGATGGATGGACTGCATTTGAGTAGGAGGGGGGTAGATGTGTTGTGGGAGGAGTATGATCGTGTTATTAGGTCTTTGCAGGCGGGAAACTAGATACTAATAGTGGTCAGGGAATTATGAGAGGACATTATAGTACTGAAAGTAGAATGGACTTGGCAGATAACAGAAATAGGTTCCAAGGCGATAGAGGTGAGGTCATTCAAGTTTCAAGAGGTGCTTCAGGGATAGGGGGGTTAAATTGTTTCTATACAAATGCTCGTAGTCTTAGAAACAAGAAGGATGAGCTATTTAGTTATATTAGCAATGAGGATATAGATATATTATGCGTTACTGAATCATGGGTTAATGAAATAGAATTTAGTGACACTATAAGTGAATTTGATTTTCAGGGCTATAATATGTACATTAGTCAAAGGACAGGTAGGATTGGTGGAGGAATAATTATCTATATAAAAAACAACATTGTTTCAAGTTTAAATACTTCAATAAAGCAGGATGGAGTTGAGTCACTTTGGATAGATATTAGGTTCAGTAAAAATAGAATGGTGCATTTGGGAGCTTTTTACAGGCCACCTGGGCAGACTGATGATATAGATGAACTAATGATAAGGGAAATAAGTAAGGGATGTGAAACAGATGCAGTTATTATTGGGGACTTCAACTTAAACTCTGTGGACTGGGAAAATATGATAGGTAGGGATAGAACAAGTGGCAGGTTCATAGAATGCTTTGAGGATAATTTTTTGAATCAATTTGTTAACGATTCAACGAGTGGGGACAATATATTAGATTTAGTACTTTCTAACAGTGATCATTTAGTTCAAGAATTGACTGTTGGGGAAGCATTGGGAAATAGTGACCATCAGATAGTTCGTTTTAACTTGGGAATTGAGAAGGGTAAAATAACTGAGAATGCTGAAAAAGTTCCAAATTTTCATAAGGGAGATTATGTAAAACTTCGAAGCTTGCTAAATTTGGTAGACTGGGATATAGAATTCAGAGGTAAAAATGCTTATGGGATGTGGGATACTTTCAAGCATATAATAAATGTAGTCCAAGAACAATGTATCCCAATGAAGGCCATTAGGAACAAAAGTAGGAAACCATTATGGTGGAATCAGGAGATAGCTAGAAAAATTTCAGAGAAGAAAAGGGCATATAAAAAATTACAGGTAGAAAATAATATTCAAAATTTAAGTGATTATAGAATGGCTAGGAATGAGTTAAATAAGATTATAAAGAAGAACAAAAGGGTGTCAGAAATTAAATTAGCTCAGGATAGCAACAAAGATCCTAGAAAGTTCTTTAGTTACTATAAAATTAATAACAAGTGTGGCAGAGTTAAAATAGGACCTATCAAATATGAAGGGTTTGTGAGAGAAACTGATGAGGAAATAGTTGAGGTACTAAATGGTCATTTTGCATCAGTATTTACAAAAGAGAAACTAAATAGTCCTATGTATAGTACTCATAGGTCAGGAAAAGAGGTGTTTACTAACATTTGTGTGGATCGGAGGATGATAAAAGGACTAATAGGTGATTTAGATACTACCAAGGCCTCCGGCCCTGATAATATTCATTCTAGGATACTTAAAGAAGGGGTAGAAAGTATCTCAATAGCTCTGGACAAGTTATATACTAGGTCATTGGAATATGGAGAAATACCCGATGATTGGAAGAGAGCGAATGTAGTCCCCATTTTCAAGAAGGGTAGTAAAGAGGATCCAAATAACTTTAGACCGGTTAGCCTAACTCCTGTAGTCTGTAAAATTCTTGAGAAAATAGTTAAAAAAGGGATTTGCCAACATCTAGAGAGGGAGGGGTTAATCAGCGATGCTCAGCATGGGTTTAGATCAGGTAGATCATGTTTGACTAACTTACTAGACTTTCTGGAGTTTGTAACAGATCAAGTAGATAAGGGAGAGAATGTAGATATAATTTACTTAGATTTTAGTAAAGCATTTGATAAGGTACCACACAGGAGACTAGTTCATAAATTAAAAATGATTGGGATATGTGGGGGTGTTTCAAATTGGATAGCTGAGTGGCTGAAAGACAGGAAGCAAAGGGTAGTGCTAAATGGTGTAAAGTCAGAGTGGAGGGATGTTATCAGTGGGGTTCCTCAGGGATCAGTTCTCGGTCCATTATTATTTGTCATCTATATAAACGATCTTGGGGAGGCAGTTAATAATAAAGTGTCAATTTTTGCGGATGATACCAAATTAGCAGCTGTAGTTAAAGATATTGATGATAATTTTAAAGTGCAGGGGGACTTAAATAAATTGTTATCCTGGGCACATAAGTGGCAAATGACTTTCAACCTTGATAAGTGCAAAGTTATTAACATGGGAAAAGATAATAGAGAATTTAACTATGAAATGGATGGGCATTGGCTGAGCTCAGTAGAGGATGAGAAAGATCTAGGAGTAGTAATAGATAAGTCATTAAGGTTTTCTAAGCAGTGTATTGAAGCAAGAAATAGGGCAAATAGAGTGCTGGGTTTTATTAAGAGAAATGTCAGTTACAAAAGTAAGGAGGTTATTCTTAAACTCTATAACTCTTATGTTAGGCCACATCTAGAGTACTGTATACAGGCATGGTCCCCACATTTTAGACACGATATTAACCTTCTTGAGTCAGTGCAACGGAGGGCAACAAAGATTATTCCTTCCCTGAGGCACCTTGAATATGAAGATAGACTGAGGGTATTAAATATGTTCTCGTTCGAAAGGAGGTGTGTGAGAGGGGATATGATTGAGCTGTTTAAAATTTTTTCCGGGATAGATAAATTGGATGTTAGCAAGTTTTTTGAGTTAGATGATGGAAATCGGACTAGAGGTCACCACTTGAAAATTAAAAAGCAAGGGTGTAGGTTGGATTTAAGAAAATATTTTTTCACCAATAGAGTGGTAGACTTCTGGAACAAATTGCCGCAGAGGGTAGTAGGTAGTCCAAATCTAAATGTATTTAAGAGTAGGTTGGATGAGTTTATGGGAAGGGAAGGTTGTGATGGTTCCTAAGTTTTGTATATATTAATATTGTTTGTATATATCTATAGCTGCATGATTTAGTTCTTGACAAGCCTTGATTGGTGATACCCTTGTTTCTGGATGCAATCCTCTGGATGTAGTTTTCCTGGGAGTTTGGGTGCCTTGAAAAAGAGGCCGCTTGACTCGGATGACCTATGATGAGCCCTTGTGGCTTTTGTCATCCGTTATATTATATTGTGGGGGACTTTGATTTTGTCTTCCCCTGGTGATGGTGCTTTTTGTGGGTGGGTTTTGACGGAGGCGGATGACCTTTGATAGGCCCTTGTGGCTTTTGTCATCCGTGTAATTATGTTATTATGTTATGTTATGTTATATATTAATATTGTTTGTATATATCTATAGCTGCATGATTTAGTTCTTGACAAGCCTTGATTGGTGATACCCTTGTTTCTGATGCAATCCTCTGGATGTAGTTTTCCTGGGAGTTTGGGTGCCTTAAAAAAGATGCCATTTGATTCGGATGACCTATGATGAGCCCTTGTGGCTTTTGTCATCTGTTATATTATATTGTGGGGGACTTTGATTTTGTCTTCCCCTGGTGATGGTGCTTTTTGTGGGTGGGTTTTGACGGAGGCGGATGACCTTTGATAGGCCCTTGTGGCTTTTGTCATCCGTGTAATTATGTTATGTTATGTTATGTTATATATTCAAGGTGCCTCAGGGAAGGAATAATCTTTGTTGCCCTCCATTGCACTGACTCGAGAAGGTTAATATCGTGTCTAAAATGTGGGGACCATGCCTGTATACAGTACTCTAGATGTGGCCTAACATAGGAGTTATAGAGTTTAAGAATAACCTCCTTACTTTTGTAACTGACATTTCTCTTAATGAAACCCAGCACTCTATTTGCCCTATTTCTTGCTTCAATACACTGCTTAGAAAACCCTAATGACTTATCTATTACTACTCCTAGATCTTTCTCATCCTCTACTGAGCTCAGCCAATGCCCATCCATTTCATAGTTAAATTCTCTATTATCTTTTCCCATGTTAATAACTTTGCACTTATCAAGGTTGAAAGTCATTTGCCACTTATGTGCCCAGGATAACAATTTATTTAAATTCCCCCGCACTTTAAAATTATCATCAATATCTTTAACTACAGCTGCTAATTTGGTATCATCCGCAAAAATTGACACTTTATTATTAACTGCCTCCCCAAGATCGTTTATATAGATGACAAATAATAATGGACTGAGAAGTGATCCCTGAGGAACCCCACTGATAACATCCCTCCACTCTGACTTTACACCATTTAGCACTACCCTTTGCTTCCTGTCTTTCAGCCACTCAGCTATCCAATTTGAAACACCCCCAGATATCCCAATCATTTTTAATTTATGAACTAGTCTCCTATGTGGTACCTTATCAAATGCTTTACTAAAATCCAAGTAAATTACATCTACATTCTCTCCCTTATCTACTTGATTTGTTATGAACTCCAGAAAGTCTAGTAAATTAGTCAAACATGATCTACCTGATCTAAACCCATGCTGAGCATCGCTGATTAACTCCTCCCTCTCTAGATGTTGACAAATCCCTTTTTTAACTATTTTCTCAAGAATTTTACAGACTACAGGAGTTAGGCCAACCGGTCTAAAGTTATTTGGATCCTCTTTACTACCCTTCTTGAAAATGGGGACTACATTCGCTCTCTTCCAATCATCGGGTATTTCTCCATATTCAAGTGACCTAGTATACATAAGAAAAGAAGGAGACTGCAAAAGACCATTCATGGCCTACACTTGGCAGCTCCTGTTCTAGTCAACACACAAAAGATTTCTTACCAGAGAAAAGTCATCAACATGTCACCCTTTACAGGAGTTCCGTCAGATCTAATCTACAATATACATAAAATGCATCCAGAGGATTATGTCCATTCATGCAACCGCAAAATATAATCTCACCTTTCTTAGAAAAATATATAGATATGTACATAAAAAAAGTCAGTCCCATCTAGCAGCTTCATCCATATATTTATCTAATCTATTCTTAAAACTACCTAGAGGAGGCTTCTATCACATGTCTAGTGAGCCTATTCCATTCATCTACCACACCATTTGTAAACCAATTCCTCCCAATCTGCTTCCTAAACCTATACTTATCAAGCTTAAACCCATTGCTACATGTCCTGTCATGTTCACTAAGTATAAGAACCTTACCCAGATCCCCTTTATTATATCCTTTTACCCATTTGAAGACTTCAATCAATTCCCCTCTGACTCTTCTCCTTTCCAATGTATGTAGATTTAGTTTTCTGAGCCTTTCACCATAAGGTAAGTTCCTTAGCCCACCAATCATCTTTGTCATCCTTCTCTGCACAGACTCAAGAAAATCAATATCCTTCCTATAATATGGCGACCAAAATTGTACTGCATAGTCTAGATGAAGCCTAACTAGCGCCAGATACAGTTTTAGAATGACTTCAGCACTCTTATTGCTTACACTCCTCCTAATGAATCCCAATATCCTATTAGCTTTATTCTTAGCATTTAGGCATTGCTTTCTAGGACGAAGGTCTGAACTTACCAAAATACCAAAGTCCCTCTCACAATCAGTCCTCCCTAAAATTCTCCCATTTAATTTATAACTATTCAATGGATTATTTCTACCTATACTAAGTACACTACATTTGTCTATGTTAAACTTCTCCAGAGCTATTGAGATACTTTCTACCCCTTCTTTAAGTATTCTAGAATGAATATTATCAGGGCCGGAGGCCTTAGTAGCATCTAACTCACCTATTAGTCCTTTTATCTTCCTCCAATCCACACTAATGGTAGTAAACACCTCTTTCCCTGACCCATGAGTACTATACATAAGACTATTTAGTTTCTCCTTTGTAAATACTGATGAAAAATGACCCTTTAGTACTTCAACTATTTGCTCATCAGTTTCTCTCACAACCCCTACATATTTGATAGGTCCTAATTTAACTCTGCCAGACTTATTATTAATTTTATAGTAACTAAAGAACTTTCTAGGATCTTTGTTGCTATGCTGAGCTAATTTAATTTCAGACACCCTTTTGTTCTTCTTGGATGGATGTGTTAAGTGAGCCCCTAGCATGCATCTTTAGAAAATTATTGGAGAGTGGCATTGTGCCAGTGGCATGGAAGAAAGCCAATGTGATACCTATATTTAAGAAAGGGGATAAAACAAATATGTCTAATTACAGACCAGTAAGTTTGACATCAGTGGTAGGGAATATTAGAGATCACTTGGATAAGCATAAGTTGATAAAAGAATCACAGCATGGCTTTAGTAAGGGTAAATCCTGTCTGACTAATTTGCTGTCTTTTTATAGTAAGGTGTATGAAGCAGCAGATAAGGATGAAAACTATGATATTTTATACTTGGACTTTAGTAAGGCTTTTGATCGAGTGCCACACTTACAGCTTCTGAGCAAAGTTAAAGCACACAGGATCGATGGCAGTATATTTAGGTGGATTCAGTCATAGCTTAGTGACAGACAGCAAAGAGTTAGTATAGATGGAGTTAAATCTGAGTGGGGGTGTGTTAGCAGTGGAGTTCCGCAAGGATCTGTTTTGGGTCCCTTGCTATTCTTAATTTATATTAATGATCTTGACATAGGTATAAGTAGTGACCTGAGTAAATTTGCTGATGATACTAAGCTAGGTAGGGCCATTAGGGCTGATTCTGATGCTGTTGTAATGCAGGAGGAATTAACCATTCTGTCCAATTGGGCCGAGAAATGGCATTCAGTCATGGCTTAGTGACAGACAGCAAAGAGTTAGTATAGATGGAGTTAAATCTGAGTGGGGGGGTGTTAGCAGTGGAGTTCCGCAAGGATCTGTTGAGGGTCCCTTGCTATTCTTAATTTATATTAATGATCTTGACATGGGTATAAGTAGTGACCTGAGTAAATTTGCTGATGATACTAAGCTAGGTAGGGCACAAGGGCTGATTCTGATGCTGTTGTAATGCAGGAGGAATTGACCATTCTGTCCAATTGGGCCGAGAAATGGCAAATGAAGTTTAAGATAGACAAATGTAGTGTACTTAGTATAGGTAGAAATAATCCATTGAATAGTTATAAATTAAATGGGAGAATTTTAGGGAGGACCGATTGTGAGAGGGACTTGGGTATTTTGGTAAGTTCAAACCTTCGTCCTAGAAAGCAATGCCTAAATGCTAAGAATAAAGCTAATAGGATATTGGGATTCATTAGGAGGAGTGTAAGCAATAAGAGTGCTGAAGTCATTCTAAAACTGCATCTGGCGCTAGTTAGGCCTCATCTAGACTATGCAGTACAATTTTGGTCACCATATTATAGGAAGGATATTGATTTGCTTGAGTCTGTGCAGAGAAGGATGACAAAGATGATTGGTGGGCTAAGGAACTTACCTTATGGTGAAAGGCTCAGAAAACTAAATCTACATACATTGGAAAGGAGAAGAGTCAGAGGTGAATTGATTGAAGTCTTCAAATGGGTAAAAGGATATAATAAAAGGGATCTGGGTAAGGTTCTTATACTTAGTGAACATGACAGGACACGTAGCAATGGGTTTAAGCTTGATAAGTATAGGTTTAGGAAGCAGATTGGGAGGAATTGGTTTACAAATCGTGTGGTAGATGAATGGAATAGGCTCACTAGACATGTGATAGAAGCCTCCTCTCTGGGTAGTTTTAAGAATAGATTAGATAAATATATGGATGGAGCTGCTAGATGGGACTGACTTTTTTTTATGTACATATGTATATATTTTTCTAAGGAGTGGGGAGATTATATTTTGCAGTTGCATGAATGGACATAATCCTCTGGATGCATTTTATGTATATTGTAGATTAGATCTGACCAACTCCTGTAAAGGGTGACAATGTTGATGACTTTTCTCTAGTAAGAAATCTTTTGTGTGTTGACTGGAACAGGAGCTGCCAAGTGTAGGCCATGAATGGTCTTTTGCAGTCTCCGTCTTTTCTTATGTTCTTATGTTTATAATCTTATTTAACTCATTCCTAGCCATTATATAATCACTTAAATTTTGAATATTATTTTCTACCTGTAATTTTTTATATGCCCTTTTCTTCTCTGAAATTTTTCTAGCTATCTCCTGATTCCACCATAATGGTTTCCTACTTTTGTTCCTAATAGCCTTCATTGGGATACATTGCTCTTGGACTACATTTATTATATGCTTGAAACTATCCCACATCCCATAAGCATTTTTAACTCTGAATTCTACATCCCAGTCTACCAAATTTAGCAAGCTTTGAAGTTTTACATAATCTCCCTTATGAAAATTTGGAACTTTTACAGCATTCTCGGTTATTTTACCCTTCTTAATTCCCAAGTTAAAACAAACTATCTGATGGTCACTATTTCCTAATGCTTCCCCAACAGTCAATTCTTGAACTAAATGATCACCGTTAGAAAGTACTAAATCTAATATATTGTCCCCCCTCGTTGGCTCATTAACAAATTGATTCAAAAAATTATCCTCAAAGCATTCTATGAACCTGCCACTTGTTCTATCCCTACCTATCATATTTTCCCAGTCCACAGAGTTTAAGTTGAAGTCCCCAATAATAACTGCATCTGTTTCACATCCCTTACTTATTTCCCTTATCATTAGTTCATCTATATCATCAGTCTGCCCAGGTGGTCTGTAAAAAGCTACCAAATGCACCATTCTATTTTTACTGAACCTAATATCTGTCCAAAGTGACTCACTCCATCCTGCTTTATTGAAGTATTTGAACTTGAAACAATGTTGTTTTTTATATAGATAATTATTCCTCCACCAATCCTACCTGTCCTTTGACTAATGTACATATAGCCCTGTAAATCAAATTCACTTATAGTGTCACTAAATTCTATTTCATTAATCCATGATTCAGTAACACATAATATATCTATATCCTCATCACTAATATAACTAAATTGCTCATCCTTCTTGTTTCTAAGACTACGGGCATTTGTATAGAAACAATTTAACCCCCCTATCCCTGAAGCACCTCTTCCAATCTGAATTACCTAACCTCTATTGCCTTGGAACCTATTTCTGTTATCTGCCAAGTCCATTCTACTTTCAGTACTATAATGTCCTTCCTAATTCCCTAACCACTATTAGTATCTAGCTTCCCACCCGCAAAGACCTAATAACACGATCATACTCCTCCCACAACACATCTACCCCCTCCTACTCAAATGCAGTCCATCCATCGCATACAATTCTTTCATTCCAACAAACCTATCCCACACATCCACAAACATGACACCTTCCATCTCACACATCCTCCTCACATAATCATTCAGCCCAATCACATGAGACATCCATTCTACCCCAACATCCATTCTTGGAAGCACACCTGTTACAACACCTTTCATTCTACTTTTTTTCACCTTTTCAATCAACCTCTTGTACCTCTCACGTAACTCACATGCACCCACTTTCTTCACATCATTCACGCCTACATGTGTAATCACAGCCGCATCCCTTGCACAACCAGACACCAGCTCCTCATACCTATCAGACAGATCTCTCAGTCCAGCACCCGGCAAACACACCCTCAAACCATTCAATCTAATTGCATTCAACTTCCTATCTAAATATCTAACTCGCGAATCACCCATCACAAGCACTTCAGTCAGACTCCTATTCCTAACTCCATCCCCACTCCTATTCTCATTCAAACTACCAATCACTCTATCTCCACCCCCATCAGTCATATCACTTCCAGTTACTTCCTCTCTTTGGGCACTGAATCTATTAGTCAAGCTAATAGGTTCTGTGTCCCTCTGACTCACACACCTATTCTCCCCCTAGCTAACCACCTCAACAGAGGCAACCCTATTCTCACAAAGAACAGGAGAAGCCTCCCTAGCTACCCTGAAATTAGCCAACCTATGGTTAAATTACTTGTAATCCATTCTGTTATCCTGGTTGGAAGATGCATCAGAGACTGATGAGGGGGAAGACCCTCATCATGGTAAAGACATAACATAATTTCACGGATGACAAAAGCCACAAGGGCCTATCAAAGGTCATCCGCATCCGTCAAAACCCACCCACAAAAAGCACCATCACCAGGGAAAGACAAAATCAAAGTACCCCACAATATAGTATAACAGATGACAAAAGCCACAAGAGCCCATCATAGGTCATCCAAGTCAAACAGCCTCTTTTTTAAGGCACCCAAACTCCCAAGAAAACTACATCCAGAGGATTGCGTCCACAAACAAGGGTATCACCAATCAAGGCTTGTCAAGAACTAAATCATGCAGCTATAGATATATACAAACAATATTAATATATACAAAACTTAGAAACCATCACAACCTTCCCTCCCCATAAACTCATCCAACCTACTCTTAAATACATTTAAATTTGGACTACCTACTACCCTCTGCGGCAATTTGTTCCAGAAGTCTACCACTGTATTGGTGAAAAAATATTTTCTTAAATCCAACCTACACCCTTGCTTTTTAATTTTCAAGTGGTGACCTCTAGTCTGATTTCCATCATCTAACTCAAGTGTAGGCCATGAATGGTCTTTTGCAGTCTCCTTCTTTTCTTATGTTCTTATGTTCTTATCTATCCCAGAAATTTTTTTAAAGAGCTCAATCATATCCCTTCTCACACACCTTTTTTCGAACGAGAACATATTTAATAGGTAAATATGTAGACGAGCGGCCCGGCCGATAATATGTACTATTTCGTTTGTGTTCCAAAATGTTTCACATTTTTGGAGTACATTTATAGGGGACGGCTTGTGGGGGGTTAAACAGGATGTGTGGACCGCACTACGATGATCCTGAGTTTCATTAAATTGCAGGGGGTCTGGGGGGCACAGCCCCCCATTATATAATCCTAATTTTTATAATGTTCTGACGTTTACAGAGGTGAATGCTTTAACTACATCATGTCAGCGCCTTTAATCGTTTTGCGAATTATAATAGGGGTTGGGGGTTAGGTATGACGTCAGAAATGACACGGGTGAACGATAATATTTACACAAAATAATTTTTTGCGCCCGGGCCGCTCATCTACATGTTTACCTTTAATACCCTCAGTCTATCAATATATTCAAGGTGTCTCAGGGAAGGAATAATCTTTGCTGCCCTCCGTTGCACTGACTCGAGAAGGTTAATATCGTGTCTAAAATGTGGGGACCATGCCTGTATACAGTACTCTAGATGTGGCCTAACATAAGAGTTATAGAGTTTAAGAATAACCTCCTTACTTTTGTAACTGACATTTCTCTTAATGAAACCCAGTACTCTATTTGCCCTATTTCTTGCTTCAATACACTGCTAAGAAAACCTTAATGACTTATTCAGATTTTGACGAGTCTTGATGATGATGCTTTTTGTTTTTGACACATTCCTGTATATGGTTTGAATTGTATATTGTAGATACATGATCTGGCACAATCCTATAGATTGTTTAAATTGTATATTGGGTAATTGTGTAGATGATGGCCGGATGAGATTATTTTGAGCGTCGGCTCGTTGTTGGGTATGGCTCGCCGTGGGGATAACACTGCGATGACCCTGAGTTTCAATCCTTTGGGGGGGGTCTGGGGGGCTAAATGGTAGTGCTAAATGGTGTAAAGTCAGAGTGGAGGGATGTTATCAGTGGGGTTCCTCAGGGATCACTTCTCGGTCCATTATTATTTGTCATCTATATAAACGATCTTGGGGAGGCAGTTAATAATAAAGTGTCGATTTTTGCGGATGATACTAAATTAGCAGCTGTAGTTAAAGATATTGATGATAATTTTAAAGTGCAGGGGGACTTAAATAAATTGTTATCCTGGGCACATAGTGGCAAATGACTTTCAACCTTGATAAGTGCAAAGTTATTAACATGGGAAAAGATAATAGAGAATTTAACTATGAAATGGATGGGCATTGGTTGAGCTCAGTAGAGGATGAGAAAGATCTAGGAGTAGTAATAGATAAGTCATTAAGGTTTTCTAAGCAGTGTATTGAAGCAAGAAATAGGGCAAATAGAGTGCTGGGTTTTATTAAGAGAAATGTCAGTTACAAAAGTAAGGAGGTTATTCTTAAACTCTATAACTCTTATGTTAGGCCACATCTAGAGTACTGTATACAGGCATGGTCCCCACATTTCAGACACGATATTAACTGTTTATATTATATACCCATGATATGTGGTTTGGACTGGAAAACAGACTTATAGCCTATGCTGATGATGCTACTCTAATAGCCCCAGTCCCATCTCCTGAGTTGAGAGCATCGGTTGCAGAGTCTTTAAATAGAGATCTGGCTAAGATAAATGTTTGGTGCACTTCATGGGACATGAAGTTAAATGCAAAGAAAACCCAGAGTATGATTGTTAGCAGATCCAGAACACTAGATCCTCCCCATCCAGATCTTTTAATAAATAACATTCCCATCTCCATATGTGATTCTTTTAAGTTGCTTGGAGTTATGCTTGACTCTAGGTTTACTTTTGAGAATCACATTCGATCTATTTCCTCCTCTATTGCTCAAAAAATTGGCATTTTGAGGAAATCTTACAAAGTATTTGGAGAGCAGACTGTTCTTAAAAATTGTTTTAATGCTTTTATTCTTCCGTGTTTTGAATATTGCGCCCCTGTTTGGAGTTCGGCAGCCAACTCTTATCTTAATTTATTAGATAAAAATTTGAGAGCAATAAAATTTTTAATTCCTGACCTCAAAGTTGATCTGTGGCACAGGCGAGCAATAAGCTCCTTATGCATCTTATATAAAATTTTTAACAATGCAGATCATCCACTGCATCACGATCTGCCCAATTTATATGCCCCTCAACGAGTTACCAGAGGTGTACTAAATGCCAATAGTAGGGCCTTTACGCCTATGAGATTCAACACAACACAGTTTTCAAGAAGTTTCATTCCTAACACAACTAAACTGTGGAATGAACTTCCTAGTGTTGCTGTTGAGTCCTTGGAACTTCAGAAATTTAAAGTGGGTGCTAATACATTTTTAATTAACAGAAACTTATAACTTTAATATTTTATTCATTATCCACACATATATAATATTATAATATTTTTAACATTATAGCATTTAATTTTTTTTTTTTTTTTTTTTTTTTTTTGATTTTCTATTTATTTATTATGTTTTTCTTAATCTTTGTTTCGTTTTTTCCATACCAGGTTTCTTTCCCCGCTGGGGCCCTTGGGCTTATAGCTATTTGCTCTTCCAGTTGGGGTTGTGGCTTGGAACTTTAATAATAATAATAATAACCTTCTTGAGTCAGTGCAACGGAGGGCAACAAAGATTATTCCTTCCCTGAGGCACCTTGAATATATAGATAGACTGAGGGTATTAAATATGTTCTCGTTCGAAAGGAGGTGTGTGAGAGGGGATATGATTGAGCTCTTTAAATTTTTTTCTAAGATAGATAAATTGGATGTTAGCAAGTTTTTTGAGTTAGATGGTGGAAATCGGACTAGAGGTCACCACTTGAAAATTAAAAAGCAAGGGTGTAGGTTGGATTTAAGAAAATATTTTTTTACCAATAGAGTGGTAGACTTCTGGAACAAATTGCCGCGGAGGGTAGTAGGTAGTCCAAATCTAAATGTATTTAAGAGTAGGTTGGATGAGTTTATGGGAAGGAAAGGTTGTGATGGTTTCTAAGTTTTGTATATATTAATATTGTTTGTATATATCTATAGCTGCATGATTTAGTTCTTGACAAGCCTTGATTGGTGATACCCTTGTTTCTGGATGCAATCCTCTGGATGTAGTTTTCCTGGGAGTTTGGGTGCCTTGAAAAAGAGGCCGCTTGACTCGGATGACCTATGATGAGCCCTTGTGGCTTTTGTCATCCGTTATATTATATTGTGGGGGACTTTGATTTTGTCTTCCCCTGGTGATGGTGCTTTTTGTGGGTGGGTTTTGACGGAGGCGGATGACCTTTGATAGGCCCTTGTGGCTTTTGTCATCCGTGTAATTATGTTATGTTATGTTATGGCACAGCCCCCCAGTATAAAAACGAAAATCGCCATAAAATTCTTCGATTTCATCTCTAAAAAAGTAACAACGAAAAGTAGCCCCCAAAAAGCTAGGCCTAGGATCCGGCCATCGTCTACACAATTATCGTATATTGTAGATGCATGATCTGACACAATCCTATGGATGAATTTTGTGGGTGGGTTTTAATAGATGCGGATGACCTTTGATAGGCCCTTGTGGCTTTTGTCATCCGTGAAATTCTGTTATGTTATGTATGTACCTGTAAGAACATCCATAGGATTGTGTCAGATCATGTAATCTACAATTTAAACTGGCAGGTGGACCTAATAGGAAACACCCGAGCAGATCGAAGCGGTAAAAGAGCCTAACTGTAAGAATAAGTGCTTTAAATTCAACTAAGAAGTAAATTATATATGACTTTTGGTAATTGGTAATTTGGTAAATTGAGGGCCAGAGAGTGCCAGGGTGAGCACTATGGGCCCTGGAGATGGTCAAAGCCTGGAAGTTTCTGTGCGCTAGGGCTTAGGAAAGGAGTAGAGTTCTTAATTGCTGGCCAACTCAGCAGTCTGCAAAGAAATGGGCCTTGTTGGCACAGGCTGGAGGGGGTGGATTATATTCTGTGCAACTGTCCTATTTTGGTCAGAAAGTACTGGAATCTGTTTGAAATGGCTTGGCGGATAGGGATAGGGTGACCAATTCCATTGAGGATGACTGGGATTGTTAGCTGCATTACTCCAAATTCTCTAAGTTTTTCATGGAGTAGAACCCGGTGGGAGTGGTGATGCGGGCATTCTAGTAGGAAGTGCTGTATGGTTTCAGGATGGTTGGGGCACCAGGGGCAGTCTGGGGAAGGAGAGAGACCCAGGCGGAAAAGATGCGCAGAGAGCCCGGAATGTCCGATTCTCAGTCGGACAAGGGCTGAGTCAAGGCGACGATTTGTTGATCTAGACCAGGGCATTGGACCGAATTCCTCATATAAGATGGATCTGGATGATCCCTGGAGCTGTTGCCGGAGTTCATCTTCCCATGCGGCTCTGGTCTGCGCCTTCCAAAGGGAGGATCGTGTGGCTGGGGAAATGGGAAGTGTTCTGGATATTGGGGTGGAATGGGCTTGGTTTGCTGCGCCGTCCGCTTCTTCATTTCCAGTGATACCCGAGTGGGCCGGAATCCATTGCAGCTTCACGTCCCATAAAGGGTGGCTGGTAAACTCGAGGAGCAATTCCTGAATGTCATAGCAGAGTTGTGGATATATGACTTTTAAGTCATTCAAATTTATTGCCAGATGTCGTTAGACCTCTAGTTTTTATACCGCATTTCTTGACTTCAGCCATATAAGACTCACCCCGAATGTGGTAAACATTACGATCGGCGGCGCGAACGATGGGATGTAAACTATTTCGTCTGTGTTCCAATATGTTTCACTTTTTTGGAGTAAATTCAAGGGGACTGCTCGTGGGGGGGTTTAAGCACTGCTGGGGACTCCCCTACCATGATCCTAAGTTTCAATCAATTGGGGGGGTCTGGGGGGCACCCCCCCCCCAGTATATAATCATAATTGTTTATAGAATAATGTTCTAACGTTTTTATTTGACCAAATCATTTCTGAGACTATAATCGTTTTGCGAATTATAGTGGTGAGGAGGGGGGGGGGGGGGCGTCAGAAATGAATGAATAGTAAATTTTTATTTTGTTTTTCACTTAATGTCTTTTTATTATCCTCATTTGTATTTATTTTTATTTTTCAATATTTTTTTTACCATTTTACTATTTTTATTACCTTTTATATACATTTAAATATACTTAGCTAGATCTGTAGGGGTGCGAAGATGTATAAGAGAAAACTTCCTTCCAAAGTGAGAATATAAATAGCCCATTAAATTACCAAGTCAGGACGGACTTCGCCGTAGCGTAATGGTAGAGTGCTAGCCTCGGGATTCAAAATACCCAAGATCGAACCCCAAAGTCAACAAGTTTTACAAAGAAAATCCTGGAAGAAAACGGAGACCACGAAAAACGCTTTAAGGACAACTCAATAAGTCAACTCAAGAGAAAACCGATGTCAAGGAAAACGGAACGAAAACGACTTCAAGGGCTAACTCGTCTCAATCATTTAAAGGAACTAGTTTTTGTGGAGCCCTTTGGGTGGAGGAAAGACGACTTTTAGGCGGTCAACTCAGTTTGAATATGGCTTCCGTATGTGGAATTAGCCCTTCGTCTATTGTCGAACTTTGTACTTCATTTTCGGATCGAAATAAATTGTTAACCTTTTTGGACTGTCATAATTTACTTAAGATTAAAATCGATTGCGAGGTTTGTGGCCAGGCATTAGATATTAACGATAATTTTGAATTTAGATGTTCTAAAACTAAACGTGATTCAAGTGATCGTCATTATTTCAAGAAATCGGCTTTGAATGGGACCTTTTTCTCAAAGTCCCGGCTCTCTGTAGAAACTATTCTGCAAATTATTTACTGGTTTCTAGTCAACCAATTAACATTAAAAGTTATGTCCCATGAAATCAAGGTTACACCAAAAACTTTGATTGATTGGTTTAGTTTCTGCAGAGAGGTCGCTATTTACTATTGTGAAGAAAATAGGCAGAAGATTGGCGGCGGCTTTCCTCATCACTATTTCAGAAGTATACCCACCGCAATGAAGTAAGTAAACAGAGTTTTTCGTTTGGTTATTTTCCGGCATTTTTGTACAAAAATGGCGCTGAGTATAATTGAACTAGGACTCAAACGCGCATGAATATTCATGCACGGGTGAACGAAATATAAACACAAAAATCCACTTTGGAGGGCGCGCCGCCGATCTACATGTTTACCCAATTTTGATTTTATCCCCCCCCCCTAATTGCTTGAAACTCGGGATCATCGTAGGGGGGTCCTCCCGTAGTGTTTAACCCCCCCCCCCCACGAGCAGTCCCCTTGAATTTACTCCAAAAAGGTGGAACACGGACGAAATAGTTTACGCCCCATCATTCGCGCTGCCAATCGTAATGTTTACCTTTTATTATTGTATATTATGATTGATTTGGATTTTGACCAGTCTTGATGATTATGCTTTTTGTTTTTAACACATTCCTGTGGATGGTTCTAATTGTATATTTTAAATGCATGATCTGACACAATCCTATCGATGCATTTTGTGGGTGGGTTTTGACAGATGCGGATGACCTTTGATAAGCCCTTGTGGCTTTTGTCATCCGTGAAATTATCTTATCTTATGTTATGTCAGACGGTAGCATAATCTTGATTTGACCAATCACAGCATTTTATTTTGTATCTGGCCTTCACTCTAAATTATTTTGTAAATGCTTTTTAAATTGACTTTTAAATACGTCATCCTTTGCTTTCTCTAAATGTGAAAATAAACCATTATTTTCACTCACTGGCAACATTTAATTCGCACTTAATTTACATATTGGTAACTTGGATACAAGTTTTTATAAGACCCCCGCTTCCGGTTTTCGCACCAAACCTGTGTCTTTAACGTTTAAAATACCGTATTTAAATTCTAATCTTAATAAGACTTCTCTTAATTTCTCGTTAAATTTAATATACTTTTGTTGAAATTATAACCTCATTTTGAAAGGGAAGCGTTGCGACAGGTATGGATTGATTATAATATATCCAACACTAAATAGTAAGTTTGTTTTGACATTTAACTCTCAAAAAGATTGTTTAGGTTGTATATTTTTTTGTAATAAATCGCTTTACGTATTTTGAAATTGCTGAACAGACTGGTCTCGCTAATGTTACCATCGCCAATTGGTTTAGCTTTTGCCGTAAAGTGATTTTTTATTTTTTATTAGGTAATTTAAGACGACGATAGCGCCGCCGAAATTGAGCAATTGCTTTTGGCATTCAAATCTGATGGTAGACTTTCGAATTAGGAATATTAAAAGGGTTTTTTTTTAGTTGCGGGGCTGTGGGGGTGCAACTGCGCACAATTAAGTAGGGGATATGGAGGCGAAGCCCCCTATTTCGAATGTACCTAAAAACTGTTAATTTTTGGCGGAAATAGCCTAAAGTAGGCGCCGCTATCGTCTTTATTATTTCGATAAACGTGCAGAGCCGTTCGCATTAATTGTAGCCCAGAAATAGTGCCTCCTATCGTGCGCTCCTAAACTGAAGTATTACCAAACAAAACATGAGATGTCTAACGACATCTGGCAATAAATTTGAATGACTTAAAAGTCATATATAATTTACTTCTTAGTTGAATTTAAAGCACTTATTCTTACAGTTAGGCTCTTTTACCGCTTCGATCTGCTCGGGTGTTTCCTATTAGGTCCACCTGCCAGTTTAAATTGTAGATTACATGATCTGACACAATCCTATGGATGTTCTTACAGGTACATACATAACATAACAGAATTTCACGGATGACAAAAGCCACAAGGGCCTATCAAAGGTCATCCGCATCTATTAAAACCCACCCACAAAATTCATCCATAGGATTGTGTCAGATCATGTAATCTACAATTTAAACTGGCAGGTGGACCTAATAGGAAACACCCGAGCAGATCGAAGCGGTAAAAGAGCCTAACTGTAAGAATAAGTGCTTTAAATTCAACTAAGAAGTAAATTATATATGACTTTTAAGTCATTCAAATTTATTGCCAGATGTCGTTAGACCTCTAGTTTTTATACCGCATTTCTTGACTTCAGCCATATAAGACTCACCCCGAATGTGGTAAACATTACGATCGGCGGCGCGAACGATGGGATGTAAACTATTTCGTCTGTGTTCCAATATGTTTCACTTTTTTGGAGTAAATTCAAGGGGACTGCTCGTGGGGGGGTTTAAGCACTGCTGGGGACTCCCCTACCATGATCCTAAGTTTCAATCAATTGGGGGGGTCTGGGGGGCACCCCCCCCCCAGTATATAATCATAATTGTTTATAGAATAATGTTCTAACGTTTTTATTTGACCAAATCATTTCTGAGACTATAATCGTTTTGCGAATTATAGTGGTGAGGAGGGGGGGGGGCGTCAGAAATGAATGAATAGTAAATTTTTATTTTGTTTTTCACTTAATGTCTTTTTATTATCCTCATTTGTATTTATTTTTATTTTTCAATATTTTTTTTACCATTTTACTATTTTTATTACCTTTTATATACATTTAAATATACTTAGCTAGATCTGTAGGGGTGCGAAGATGTATAAGAGAAAACTTCCTTCCAAAGTGAGAATATAAATAGCCCATTAAATTACCAAGTCAGGACGGACTTCGCCGTAGCGTAATGGTAGAGTGCTAGCCTCGGGATTCAAAATACCCAAGATCGAACCCCAAAGTCAACAAGTTTTACAAAGAAAATCCTGGAAGAAAACGGAGACCACGAAAAACGCTTTAAGGACAACTCAATAAGTCAACTCAAGAGAAAACCGATGTCAAGGAAAACGGAACGAAAACGACTTCAAGGGCTAACTCGTCTCAATCATTTAAAGGAACTAGTTTTTGTGGAGCCCTTTGGGTGGAGGAAAGACGACTTTTAGGCGGTCAACTCAGTTTGAATATGGCTTCCGTATGTGGAATTAGCCCTTCGTCTATTGTCGAACTTTGTACTTCATTTTCGGATCGAAATAAATTGTTAACCTTTTTGGACTGTCATAATTTACTTAAGATTAAAATCGATTGCGAGGTTTGTGGCCAGGCATTAGATATTAACGATAATTTTGAATTTAGATGTTCTAAAACTAAACGTGATTCAAGTGATCGTCATTATTTCAAGAAATCGGCTTTGAATGGGACCTTTTTCTCAAAGTCCCGGCTCTCTGTAGAAACTATTCTGCAAATTATTTACTGGTTTCTAGTCAACCAATTAACATTAAAAGTTATGTCCCATGAAATCAAGGTTACACCAAAAACTTTGATTGATTGGTTTAGTTTCTGCAGAGAGGTCGCTATTTACTATTGTGAAGAAAATAGGCAGAAGATTGGCGGCGGCTTTCCTCATCACTATTTCAGAAGTATACCCACCGCAATGAAGTAAGTAAACAGAGTTTTTCGTTTGGTTATTTTCCGGCATTTTTGTACAAAAATGGCGCTGAGTATAATTGAACTAGGACTCAAACGCGCATGAATATTCATGCACGGGTGAACGAAATATAAACACAAAAATCCACTTTGGAGGGCGCGCCGCCGATCTACATGTTTACCCAATTTTGATTTTATCCCCCCTCCCTAATTGCTTGAAACTCGGGATCATCGTAGGGGGGTCCTCCCGTAGTGTTTAACCCCCCCCCCCCCCACGAGCAGTCCCCTTGAATTTACTCCAAAAAGGTGGAACACGGACGAAATAGTTTACGCCCCATCATTCGCGCTGCCAATCGTAATGTTTACCTTTTATTATTGTATATTATGATTGATTTGGATTTTGACCAGTCTTGATGATTATGCTTTTTGTTTTTAACACATTCCTGTGGATGGTTCTAATTGTATATTTTAAATGCATGATCTGACACAATCCTATCGATGCATTTTGTGGGTGGGTTTTGACAGATGCGGATGACCTTTGATAAGCCCTTGTGGCTTTTGTCATCCGTGAAATTATCTTATCTTATGTTATGTCAGACGGTAGCATAATCTTGATTTGACCAATCACAGCATTTTATTTTGTATCTGGCCTTCACTCTAAATTATTTTGTAAATGCTTTTTAAATTGACTTTTAAATACGTCATCCTTTGCTTTCTCTAAATGTGAAAATAAACCATTATTTTCACTCACTGGCAACATTTAATTCGCACTTAATTTACATATTGGTAACTTGGATACAAGTTTTTATAAGACCCCCGCTTCCGGTTTTCGCACCAAACCTGTGTCTTTAACGTTTAAAATACCGTATTTAAATTCTAATCTTAATAAGACTTCTCTTAATTTCTCGTTAAATTTAATATACTTTTGTTGAAATTATAACCTCATTTTGAAAGGGAAGCGTTGCGACAGGTATGGATTGATTATAATATATCCAACACTAAATAGTAAGTTTGTTTTGACATTTAACTCTCAAAAAGATTGTTTAGGTTGCATATTTTTTTGTAATAAATCGCTTTACGTATTTTGAAATTGCTGAACAGACTGGTCTCGCTAATGTTACCATCGCCAATTGGTTTAGCTTTTGCCGTAAAGTGATTTTTTATTTTTTATTAGGTAATTTAAGACGACGATAGCGCCGCCGAAATTGAGCAATTGCTTTTGGCATTCAAATCTGATGGTAGACTTTCGAATTAGGAATATTAAAAGGGTTTTTTTTTAGTTGCGGGGCTGTGGGGGTGCAACTGCGCACAATTAAGTAGGGGATATGGAGGCGAAGCCCCCTATTTCGAATGTACCTAAAAACTGTTAATTTTTGGCGGAAATAGCCTAAAGTAGGCGCCGCTATCGTCTTTATTATTTCGATAAACGTGCAGAGCCGTTCGCATTAATTGTAGCCCAGAAATAGTGCCTCCTATCGTGCGCTCCTAAACTGAAGTATTACCAAACAAAACATGAGAAATTCGAAATTACAGAAAAGTAAAAAAAATGAAATAACCGGTGAAACTTCAGAAGATCTACGCCGTCTTTTTAGTATTAAAAACAGTACTAATCTTTTACGGCTTCGGTTAGGCGCGGAAAGCAGTTATTTTTAAGATACGAATCGATTTGCAGTGATACTATCTTAAAAGTAACTGATTTCCGCGCCAAAACGAAGCCGTAAATGATAACTCAAATGCCTAAAAACACCATTAGTACTATTTTTTAATATACTCTAACCTAACACATCATTCCCACGTCTGTCGCCCTTCGGGGCTGAGCACTGCATAAAAATAATAAACATCGGAGAGCCTAACTACGTCTGGCACCCGCATTGAATTCGAACCTTAAGGTAAGTATTTCGAAATGGACGCCTTCGCCCCCATACCCCACCCTCCGATATTTTTTAATCACCAGGTAGTATTGACAATTCGAAAGCCTAGCATTAGGTTCGAATACAAAGACATAAACAAAACTTACTATTTAATGCTAGAGAAATCTATATTTTTTAAAATACTTTGCGATTAACCACACTTTTGCCGTTTTTTTCTTTCTCACGGAAACATACCCTCTAGATCTCCATCTTTAACATTATAATCGATCCGCACCTCGTTCCCACATCTGTCGCAATTATTCACCTTTAAAATGAGGCCATTTTTTTAAATAAGCGTTGTTTTAGGTGTTTGAAATCAGGGTTGCCGATGTTTGAAATAAAGTCGAATTTAATGTTATAAAGAAATCAGGGTTTCTTTACACATCAAGAGAAGGTAAGGTGGTGAACTTATTTTAATTTCATTTTGACCCCATCAAGGTGGAGTATTCTAAAAATATGTATTTTTCACGTCAAACCGAAACCATATATGACGACTACAATGCCTAAAAACACCATTAGTACTGTTCTTAATGCTAAAAACATGGCGTAGGTCTTATGAAGTTTCATCAAATAACCTTCTACTAACATCGGTGGGGAGTTGGGGCTTGCCCTGGCTGACGTCCGCTTGAGAAGCTACATAGCTTGATATGAGGACTAAAACCAGCAAACTTTAACTTTCTAACTTTAATATATATTTTTTTCGTTTTTAAAAATTATGTGATAGGAATAAATATTTTAATATTTAAATAATGGCCAGTCTATTAAAAACTCACCATTCAAAAATAATAAGAAAAAACGGTGCATTCATTCGCTGAATTAAACAATCGCGCTCTAGTCCTGTTCGTGTAGGAGGTGAGTTTCGGTTCATGAAGCTTTGCTATTCGATCAACAAAAGGGAAAATGATGACAAATAGGGGGTAAATGAATGATATTGTGTAAGTATAATCTATTTCGTAATATCTTTTGGTAAAAATAAATGTTTGCATCTTTTTCAATTCCAGAAATGGTTCTTTCCAAAGAAAGGCGTTCATCCAAAATGGCCTGAAACGCAAAGAGATAGTTGCTAAGGGGATTGGAAAACGGAACACCAACTTTAGGATCATTAATGACTTTAAAAAGACTGGTTACACTCTTGCGAAAAAAGTCTTTTGGACGCCAAGAGCTCCAAATGAACGACAAAATCTCCTCTTGGTAAGGTCCCAGGTCAAGGATCGGGTTGCCTCTAGTGCCAACTTGTTCACAATTGGAATAAAAAGGGGCCAACGCTTCAGCGCGCATAGTGTGGCCGGATCAACGATCGTAAAAGATAGAAGATGGGTGGATAGAACGTAGGAAATAGATAGAAAAGGTGTTTTTTTAGACGTAGAATATGTGTGCCAGGTTGTCTGCCTACCTCAGTAAACGTTCATTTGACGTAATACATTTTGCTGTCTTTTAGTTATTAAGCATTCAAGCCTTTGTCATAAGGTTTATGATTTCTCGTAATAGGTCCCAGACTTGATGTTACACTTCTTTCTTCATTTAGATCGGTTGTTATTTTCATATTTACTAGAATTTATTACTTGTTTATCTCTACTCTTATTGTTTACTTTTAATATAAGTTTGTCCACTTCGGATCTTTTAGTTAATAGATTGTTCATTTTATTTTACTAAAGTTGTCCACTTCGGGCCTTTTTAGACTTTTAAGTTATTCTTTTCTGTAGATTGTGTCCACTTCGGATCTTTTGTCTTTTGCTTGTCTTTTAGTTTTGTTTATTACATATTGTTTATTCTGTCTGGTTTATTCATAAATCGCGTCAGTCTCCTGCAATGCCAGCAGTTAACTACATTTGAAGGATCGTTTAAAGATCAAGTTAGGTAATTCTTCATTGGGTATCCTGATAGGGTTTAGTACTTCAGTCGGGATAACTTGATAGATCTTCGGCCATAGGTTTCTTGCTCATATGTTTAGGGTGACGTTGATGGGTTCAATATCCACCATTTCGTGCAGGACTTCTGAAGGGATACGGTCCCACAGGGTTACATTTGTTATAAAGCGGATTGCCTTATTCTGTACCACTTGTGCTTTTCTGATGACGGTCTTGCTCAGAGTTTGGAGGGGGTAGGAGGGAGGGTTGGTCTTATTAACAAGAATTAGAGTTTATTCTTGTTCTTCATTGAGAGTCGTTTGAAGCGATAGAGGGCCCGTAATTTCTTTGTGGCTTCAGCAGCCTTATTTTCGTAATGGGCGATGTAACCATTTGAGGTCAATTTCATTCCAAGTACCCGTCTTTCTCTCGAATAATCGTAAGGCTCGTCCTGCACTAACACGTCCGCTGTTTTCCGACGGTCCATAGGTATTGTTTAAAATTTTTGAACATTAGTTCTAATCTTGTTCAATTTTTCGAAATTGTTGATAATTCCGATCTCCCAGCTTGTTCTCTTCGCAATGTCCGCAGGGTTTTTATACAAGCTGGTAATGACCTGTGTTATGTTATCCACCAGCTGGACGTATTGAGTAAGGTCTTGGTCAGGGTAAGGTAGGTCTTCGGTATATACCGCGTATAGAGTAGGGCTGAGGCAAACCCCTTGTAGCACTCCTGCCTCCAAGTTGAAAGGCTCCCCTTGGATGTCATTAACTCTCACGATTGTTCCTGATCTTCCAGGTAGTCAGAGAGTATCTTCGTTAGGTTTTGACTCCATACCCAGTTCACTTATTTTCTTTTTTAGCCCAGGTAGCCTCACTTTGTCGAAGGCTGAAGCCACGTCTCGAAGTACTACGTCGACGTTGCCATTTCTGGCCTTTCCGATAGCTATCTTTTCCCGTGGTCAGAGCCAGAGCCGTTTCTGTGCCCAGTTTCCTTCGGAAGCCGTGTTGTTTGCCCATGAATTCTAGCAAAGATATTGGTCTGTAACTGCTGATCTCATTCTTCGGCTTGCCAGGCTTTAATATAAATATCATCCGGGCTCTTTTCAAGTGGTCCGGAAAGTAGCCAACGTTGAGGCAGGCGTTAAATACCTCGAGAAGGGCCTGATTGAAGTTGTTGGGAGTGTTAAGTAAGTGCATTTTTGTGATGCCAGTTATCTCTGGGGCTTTTTGTTTAAAACTCTTCAGGGCTATTTCATATTCTTCGTTTGAGAAGGGTTTACCTTCTTCCCTTGCGAGTCGTATCCTGTCAACAAAATGATGGGGGTGTGAGGTCAGCCCCCAGTTCTCGAAGATTTGAGAGAACATGCTCTTCATCTCGTTCATCGAAGAATTCGTTCTCTTCTTCAATAATGCGAAAACGGTTTTGCCAATAATGTCTAAATTCGAATTCGATTTCCTGGTCTTCCGTGTATCCCATGCCATTCGCTTGGATTTTCATACGATTCTTGGTTGGAAAACCTCGCAGTCTATTCAGTTGGCTCCAGAATTCTTTAGGGCCACCTTCAGCTTCAATGTTAGTGATTAAATCATTCCACTGCTCTCTTGACTTTTCCATTATGAGATGTCTGATGTCGTTCCTTAAATCTCTTATTTCTTGGTGTCGATGCACCGTGATCCCAAATAAGTTTACGAAATATATGGCTGCCTCTAATTGATGCATATTCTCCTGAATGTTGTGGTCCCATCTAGGAGCGGGCAGTATTTTGTGTTCCTTCCGTGGGACAGTCAACCGGTCACCCTCTAAGATCTTTGATATGAGATGGTCAAGTTTTGCATCAATTTCTTCGAGAGTAGCTCCTTCCAGTTATCTGACCTGCGCGTGTTGTAAATGTTTACAGTACAACTCCCAGTTGGCTCTTGCTAGACATCTACGCTTAGGAACCCGTACTTGGATCAGGGAGATGGAGACATGGGTGATCATACTGACGTAGTCTGATGGAATGAAGGGGCCAGGAAGAGTCATTTGGTTCAGAGATAAGTTCTTATTCGTTAGGACTATATCCGGGGTGGTCGCCGATCTCTCTGTATGGAAGGTGGCGAAGTTGGGCCCTTCTCTCTGCACTATGCCTCTCTCAATTAGAAGGCTTAGTGAGTTACCGGCTCCGTTGAAAGCTGTTGTACAGTGAGGCGGGAACTTTTCAACAAAGGTCTCAAGTGGAGAAGGGCTGCGAAGAAACCTCACCTCACCAAGAAAAACCTTACGGATAGGTTCTACTTTTATAGGAACTATAAAAAGACTGTTGGAAACTGGAGAAAATTAATATTCTCTGATGAATTTCACTTCCACTTGTTTGGAGATTCTAGAAGATCCCTTGTTAGGAGGAAAAATGGGCAGCGCTTTTGAAGACTCATGTCTCGTGCCTAGCGATGAATCATCTGGATATTCTTCATATTTGGAGCAGATTCTCATTTAAAGAAACTGGAGCAATAACTATTTTGCCCAATAACACAACCATGAACTCAAAATAGTACTTAAATTTGCTTCATCAGCACCTTTTCACAACAGTTCACGACCAATTTGGGGATGATGACTATATCTTTCAGCATGACGGAGCATCTTGTCACAAAGCCAAAGTAATAAGTAAGTTCTTAGTTGAAAATAACATCGAACTTTTGGGACCTTGGCCCGTGAATACACAAGATTTGAACCCAATAGATCATCAAACTGGCTGTTGATAAGCAAAAGCCATCTAATTATGAGCAATTGCGGGTGCTTAATGAACAAAAATGGAGCAATATCAGTCAGGTCTCCAGCATAACAAAACAAATTGAAGCCGTCCTGAAGAACAAGGGTTCTGGTTCTAAATTTTTGTATACTTTACCTTAAAATTTAAGACAAACATACTAAACCAAAATGCGACGTTCCATTAGTTCTATTAATCATCAACATCATCATCACTAACTGTGTAATTTAAGAAGGGGATTATTTGAGTATTTGAATAATAATTTCATCTTAGTTTGGTTATGACTTATGTTTTTTTATCAAAATTATTTCTAATAATTCTTTTATAATATCAAAAACAAAATGGTGAAGTTCAGAAATAAATATAAGTATCAAAATTTTGTGAATTTTTTAAAACACAAAGAATTAATTACAAATGGTGAAGTTCAGAAAATTTATTTTTATATATCTTCTTCTATAACTATATTTTAGCAACCTGATTTTTTGAAAGGGGGGAAATTTAGTTTAGAGTTCCATTTTAAAATAATTATAATTGGCGAAGTTCAGAAAATTTATGAAAATTTAACCATGGCTGCTTTTTTTTAGATTTTAAATTTTAATCTTAGTAGCGAAGCGCAAGCTCCCCCCCCCCTGTAAGGGGGAGTGGCGAAACCATTGCCTGGTTTATAAATATTATATCTTTCATCAAATAATAATATATTAAATTGACACTCTCTAAACAAAATTCATCGTAAAATGTGACATGAATATTTTGGCAACTATACATTTTAATTGATACCTCTTTTTGCTCTACTGCTGCTGGCTCTACATATAATTTTTATTTTCTATATTATTGCATCTGGCAACCATTCCCTAGGATCTCTTCTCTTACATTATGCAAATCATGGCGAGTTAAATACTAAAAAAAAACATGCAAAAACAACCCAAAGAAAATCAAAATAATACATTCAAATGAATAACCCGCAGGGACCATGAAAGAAATACTTTGATAAACACATAAACAGGGGTGACATATATAATTAAAAGAATAAAAGTTCTGAAATTGAAAGGACACATGAGTAGAATAAACGACAGACGATAGCCGAAATATATAATAAACCACAAACTTTTGAGGACAAAGAGACAACAGACTCTCTCATAGATTGCGGGAAGGAGAAATTCGATTAATGGTAGGCCAAACTCGACTGAAATCAGCAGAAACTTCTCAAGGAAGGTTTTGTGCAGGATTAAGAAGAAACAGGCTGCCACAGCTTCTGATGATGACATAGATAAATATTGCGAGGATTGTAATTAAGAAGACGAATAAAGCTAATTAATCGTCGTGCATATAACTTTTATGAAACTCTTAATAATAATTTTGATGTGTAATGTTCAGGTCGATTCTCAAGAGATTCATACTTTCTTCATTTTTGTTCAAATTTGTTATTACACTGTCATATATATTCAAATAAAATATTCATTTTCCCACTTTTTCGTAATGCAAATTCGCACATATATATTTTTTATTGTGCAAACAAAGGCCCCGACTTTCACAGGCTATGGAAATATTCTTTACGAACATAGAACGAATAAAAATAAAAGAATATAGTGAGAAACACCAAGAGGAACAATAACCAATCTGTTACGTTTCGGTTAATCAAAAAAAGAAATAAAAAATGGCTCTGACGATACGAGAAAGCAGTTGCGTGCGATGGATGAGGCAAAAATGCGTTAACGCTTCACTTTTTTAGAGGTAAACCTATTGTTTTTACTTTGATCCTGTTTTTATTTATTTGCTCGATTGATCTTAAATTAGTTATCATCTTTGTTTTTCTTTGTTGGCATTTTGTTACAATTTTAATTATTATTGTTCTAATGTTGGCATTTTGCAGTTGTTTGCATTTTTCCTCATTTTGCTTGTAGTCTTGTTCTTTAAAAAAATTGAGGTTCTTAGAGTAATCAGGGTTTTGTCTTTGTTCGTGTTTTTCTTACAATTGTAAACATTATTGTTAACGTTTTACCAATTTGTAGTAGTTTTTACCTTTTGTTTGTTTTCCTGGCTTGTTTGTGCTCTTTTCCATGTTTTGAGTTTTGATCGGTTGTTCTTAGATTATTTTTCATCCTTGTTTTTGCCTTTGTTATAATTTTAGTCACTACCTTTTCAGTTTTGTTTATTCTTTTTTATGTTTATGCTCATTTTGATTGTTTTTTTCGGGTTCTTTTCTTTGTTTTTATTCTTATATATCACCTCGGTTGATCTTAAATTATTCCCTTCTCTGTTTATTTGACTTCCTATTTTGTTCTAATTTTGATGATTATTATTCTCTCTCTCCCCAGCTCCCTCTCCGTCCCTCCCCCTTCCCTCATCAATCCCGACCATCTCCATCTCCTTCCTTATTCTAGCCCTTCCCTCTCCCTCTTTCCCGTCTCTCATTCTCTCTCTATCTCTCTCTCTCTGTTAGATAAAAAAAGAGATACTAAGTGACTGGCTCTTGACCAGGAGAAATTGGTCCCAATGGTTCTAGGGTTCTATGAAGAATAGGAGTGCTGGTAATGCATCTGCAGGGGTGGTCTTGGGAGGTAGAGGGAAGGGGGAAACGGACCAAGGTGCCAGGCCTTCGGAAGAGGTGGTGTTAGTCTCCCGTCCAGCTGCCATTGTTCCCAAAGATCCCTTAAGTGATACGAGGGAGGGAGGAGGCATTGTAATAGCAAGCTAAGCTATACTGACGTCGTGACCTCATCACTTGGCTTTGAAGTTACATTGCGTCGCCGGGCAAAGCTCCAAGGTTATTTAAGTTGGCCGAAAGTGGAGACCTTGTCGATGTAGTGGGTGCAGTTGTCGACAGCCGTGTGGGAATCTCTGGCGAGCCTCCCGAAGTTAATGAGATAGAGAGAGAGAAAGAAAGAATGAGGAAAAGGAATAGGCGGATAGCAGCTGTAACGAGAGCTACTTGGAGGGGGAGCACTGATGCGGCTGGTACAAGGGAGTCAGACGCAATTGTGATGGACACTGAGGGGAGTAATGATGGGAGACCGGAAAAAGATATAGGGGGGGGGGGCAAAGAAGAAGGCTTCCTGATTTACCGAAGAACCAGGGGCAACCACCTCGGCTTTGCCGGTCAGACACCAGGGGGTAGATTAAGGCCCGAGGGTAGTCCGATAGGAGAAGGAAACGAGACACGTCCGATAAAGGAGGGAAACATGTTAACTGCGAATCTACTCTACCTTGTATCGAGGCAGTACGAAGCCTTCTCTTATCGAAGAGGACCCGAAAGCCCATAAGAAAGACCTCTGCAGCTTGGCTGACTCTCGGGGTGATATGCCTACTTCAAGGAACAACGCCCCGAAGGAACTGCAGGGAAACACTTCAGGGTAGGGAACGTGCGGGATTGCCCACGCTCTCTTAAATTCATATTTTTTAACTCTAGGCTGATAGTGAATAAGTGGGGTGAACTTGTGGCTATGTATGCCGGAGACCCCGCATGTATATTGTGGCCATCGTGGAAGCTTGGCTTTATACAAACACTCAGGACTTCGAGGGGGAGTTTGTGATCTCTGGCTATGCAGTTCCACCGCGATCGACAAATTGAGAAGGCAACCGAGTGATGATATACGTCCGAAATTACCATGACGCAGCCGACTACAATGTTAAAACTGACCACAAGATTCTAGGGGTAGATATGAATCTAGTCATTTTCTCATTTCAGTTAATGGTGATATAATGGTCGCAAACTCAGTCTGATGAGTCAAATTTTAAGCTATAGGCTAAGCTGACCGAAATGGTGAAGAGTAGCCCGAGTTTGACACGGGTCGAGGAGCCGACGAGAGGTGAGACCCTACCTGACTTGGTGTTCACCACCGAGGACGAAATGGTTCCTGGACTGAGCGTGGGCGTTTTAAGGGAGGAGTAATCAACTAACAATTACGTTTTTCTTTCTCGCCCCTTGCAACATGTGTGGTTATATTGTAATCTACACCCCTAGTTACCGACGAGCGAACTTCGACGGCCTTCGGAGCATGATAGCTCGGGTGGAACCTGGGGTCGGCCATGGAGCCACGGCCAACTGGTTGGAGTTTAATGGTCGCTTCATGGCCCAGCAAGTCCAGTTAATTCCAAATAAGAGGTAAGCGAAATGTCCACCTAACTAAACCGGTTTCATCGTGATATCATCTCGGCGATTCTTAATAGAAAACTAGCCTACAACAACTGGAAAACCAGCGATAGCGGCGAATACATTGTCCACTACAGAAAAATTGTAGAAAAGTGAAAACACTGCTGCGTCGAAAAAAACGCAGTGAGGAACTCGGATCTCGTCTCTTGGTAAAGAGAATACGAAGAAATTATTTTTGCATGTAATCTGATACAAAAGAGGGACGACGATGGCGTGTTGTGGGAATCGGACCCGGACCTAGCCAACGTGTTGAACGACTACTTCGCCTCTTCAGCTCCGTGTTCACGAGGAAAGTACTATCCCGCTCAGAGGCCGGGGCTACACATCGAAGACAGGAACAACCTATACGAAATAATAGTTGTGGATAACGATGAAGTGGCGGCTAGGTTAGGGAATCTAAACCTATATGTCTCATGGTACAGATAGCTTCCTTCCTAGAACCCTTCGTGATGTTGAGCCGCACCTTAATGCGATCTTCAATGATTCTCTTGAAACGAGACAAGTGCCAGAGGGTTGGAGAATGGCGGATGTGAGACCCATCTTTAAAAGGGAGAACACGAAAACTTGGATAATTACCGGCTTATTATTCTGACGTACATCGTGGATAAACTGATAGAATGCATTGTCGCTGGCCATACAGTTAAGCACTTAGAACCTCACAACCTGACGTTAGATTCCCAGCATGGGTTTCATAGGAACCGATCGTGTCTCAGAAATCTACTATAATTCTTCCATAGTATATTGTGTGAGTACGGTCGTGTTCTGGTTAAAGGCATTTTATATCTAGACTTTCAAAAGCCTTTGATATCGTACCCCACACCAGGTTGATAAGTAAACTCTACGTCGTCGATATTGTCGGTAAGGTGGCAAACTGGATTGACAACTGGTTGATGGACCGGAGGTAGCAAGTGAAGGTCAGAGGGGAAGCCTCCCAGGGCGAAAAGGCTCTGTGCTCGGTCTACTGCTGTTCATTGTCTACAGCAACGATATAGACAAGCAAGCAAATGCTATGCACGATAGCAAAGTTCGTGGAAGATACCATATTAGATGGTGGGATTAACACGTGCGAACAAATAGAACGCTTGAGGGACAGCCTTCGCAGATGAGTGGTCAGAGATGTGGCAGATGCCGTTCAACATTAACAAGTGAAAGCTGATGCACATCGGATACTAACCCTCGGGAAGACTGCTATTTGCTAGGTAGACCTTTAGAAGCGACCGAACTGGAAAAAGATAAGGTTTAGGCGTACAAATCTGCAGCGACCTGAAGTTCTCCAGGTAGTGCGTCGTTGTAGAGAAAAGGGCACAGAAACGGTTGAGGGCACACAAAGAGACAATTTATTTTCGTAAACAAGGAAATTGTGCTCTTACTTACAGCTCTCTAGTCCAGCGTCACGCATCTTGAGTATGCCATAAAATTCTGGTCCCCCAATAATGCGTAAAGAAATTGAACGGTTAGAAACAGGTTCAAGCAATAGCTACCAAACTAATTCCGTCCTTTAGGCACAAAGGATGCCAACTCTGTCTACGAGAATTGGGGTTATTCTGCCTAAAGACGTGCCGTACACATGACCAGCTCACTGAGACCTATAAAATTACACGGGAAGTTAAAAACGCGGACTACAGAAAGTTGTTCACATTGAATATTAATCTCACCACAACCAAGGTTACAAGTTTGATCTACTCTAATTTTGGACAGACGTTTGCGGAAACTTTTTCTCGTACAAGATCTGCGACAGATTGAACCGACTTCCGGCGGAAGTAGGAAGCAGTTATAGAAATGCCCTCTGGCATTTCTATAAAATATTACATGTATCAATATTCCATTGAATCAATTTAAATATTACCATTACCTAATATCATTTTAACGTAATATACATTGTGCATAAATATTAACATACTTTCCTTTTTAAATCCAATGTAAAATTATCCATTGATTTTCCTATTTAATTCTACAATTTCTATTAAATCTTATGTAAAATTTCAACTTAGTTATGTATAAATAATCATTCTAAAATCTCAAATATTTTGCATATGTATTTTCAATATATCTTTTGTAATATATAATTGCCATCCAAAAATCATGGCTAAGATACATTCTTTTCAGTAACACTTACTTAGTCAAACACACAAACTAACACGCTTTCAGCTCAACCACATTGAACACAAATATTCCTCACTCGTCTCTCGTCATTCTCAGCATAAAGATCCCAATTTACAGGCCATCATAGTTACCTTAGTTACTTTACCATACTTACCCCACTTCATCTTTCATTTCACTCTACTTTTTATTACTTTCATACATTGCATTACGTTGTATTCCTTAACAATTCTCAATTTTATTATATCATTTATTCGTATAATTGTAATAAACACTCACTAGTTATTTTCCAATTCAATTCTCTCATTGTGCATTCGTTGATTTTATAAATATATATATTTTGTTTATCGTTCGTTTTCTTATAAACTTAGCACCCGAAGTTTTCTAAATTCAGTTCACATCAGACGTTAGGCTTAAATATTAGCAGACGACTATTGCATCCAATTCAACAAATTTATTGTAATGTTTTTCAATTGGCTATCTAGGCTGATTTATTAACTAAAATCAATCCCACTAATAACTAAATACCATAAAATGGCGCCCAAAATTTAATAATTTCCCGTCAATCAATAAATAACTCCCAACGTTAAAATAATTTTCGAAGTCCACGCGTCATTTCCTCACTATTCTCGTTAGAAAATATTTTGATACATGTGTTCATTTTTAATATCACGTGTTATCTTTAGCATCTTCTTCCAATTGTCATAATTCATATCATTGTAATTTGATACCATCCCCTATATACAACGAGTGGGCAATTTCCCTTATCTCTCATAATCATTTTTCATTCTTCACATTCCTGTGCTCGTGAATAATTTCCACACACACACACATACGTGCACACAACCACATCAACACATTCATTTAACCAGCACAAGTACACATAAAACATAATGACTATGATGGAACAAACACAACAAATAAGGACATCTGTTAGCGGCCAACCCGATCATCATAACAAACTGACTGCCTCGAATCCCCACGCACAGGCAGCTACATGCGTACCTCTCGCTTCCCGTATATGATCCTGCAAACCCAATTGCATGGTTGGAAGTCTCGTTTCTCATCCCTAAACCTCAGAGCATCACCGAAGAAGAGAAAATTGGAGCAATAATTAAGCGTTTGCCCATAAGTATTTTTATACAATTCAGGAAAGCTCTAAATAACGGAGAACATGCTGGCGTTTTAGACCACCTGAAGGAGGCTTTCCTCAGCAAATACGGTAGATCCCAAATAGATGACCTGAGAGAGCTCCTGAACACTCAGGAAATGGGAGATAAAAGTTCTACTTCTTTCCTAACGCATCTGAAGGACCTTATCAGGGTAAAAGGTGCTTAAACCGAACTTTTTAGACCTCTCCTCACTGAGATTTTCATGAGAGGAGTCCCAGAGGGAATCAGGCCACTGATCATAGGCTCGAGCCCCACGAGCATTGAGGAGATTGTTATAGCCGCAGACGAATTATACGAGTACAAGAGTCCTTATGTGAATTGGGGCAACGGCCAAACTCACGTCCCATTTAACAATAATCTTTCTATTTCTCAGGTTCGAGGAACGTCGAGCTCCTCTGACGACCGGACCGAGCGTTCAAGGGTTCCATCTTCTCTATTGAGGGACCTTGAAGCTTCAATACGGAGGATGGAAGCCAACATCAAGCGGCTAAAGCTGCAGCGGGAATCACAGAGCGAGCACGGGCACGGGTTTGGCGACCAGAGACGCAGGTCCTGCTCTGGTTCTCATACGAGAAACCAACGAGGGCATCCCACTGCAAAAGGTGAGAGGCAGCAAAATTTTCAATTTTATTCTTCCGCCTATTCATATAACCTTTCACACCATCAGGGTATATGCTGGTATCATCAAGGGTACGGGCACAACGCTGTACACTGTACACAACCTCGTAGCCGCCGTTATGCTTCTTCATATACTGCGCCAAGTAGTCTCCCGAAGCATAACGTTTCCTTTTCCTCTCATTCAACTCAGTGGTGCTGGTACCACAGCAAATATGATGAACAAGCTCTAAAATGCTTGCAACCGTGCACATATTTGGAACCAGTACCTTCTTCTAACCAAATACCACACAGTTCATCAGTTGAACAGTTCGTCTCAGCTGGACAAAGTACTGCACGTGGAACTTTGTCCACGAATGGATCAAAAGGTCTTTTGAGGTACCTCTATTCCTTGTGACACACACACTCTCTTTCTCTTTCCTTTCTTTCTACTTAAAACTCTTATTTGAGAAAGAGATGGAGAGCTACTTAGAACTGTTATTTGACCATTTTTTGTACTTTTTCTGATCCCCTCTTTTCTTCGTCATGCATCTTCTCTCATCTTTGTCTCGATCATCAACCTCCTCTATTACCTGCATGGATCCCTATATTTTCTCCCACAATTAATTATTCATTCATCTCTGTCTTGTTTTTTCTCCAGCAGGTGTTTTCCAACGTCTCCCTCGTGTGGAAATGTAGGTGTTTCTACTTTACGAAAGGATGTCGTAATGTTTAAATTAATGCAACATCCTGCAATCCAGTTATCTCACTCCACTCTTAAATTTCAGTGTTTGTTTGCTTACTTGTTTTTATTTAAATGATGCAAAAATGGCGATGAATAGCACAAAATTTCTACGAACGTGGGACGCTCAAATGCAATGGACCCCTCCAAAATACAAGTGACCCCCTGAAATTTAAATAAAATAATTTAACAAGTTTTCTTAAAATACATCAATGGCTAACTGCGTTAAAAGTATTTATTTATATTCTCTTATTTAAAATTCTTTTATAATTCATTTAATATTTTAAAAAAATAAACAACTACTTTTAATATCAAATGACAATTTAAGCTTTAAATTATCGGTTATTTTTCGGTTTATGTCCGCCCTCGAATTTCGTGGGCGCTTTGTTATAAACATCTCTATTTTTTAAAAAAAATACGCAAATGCTATGTATATAGTGTATTTCGAAGATATACAGAATATAGCATTTGAAGGGGGGATTTGGTATTTTGAAATTATCTTAAAAATGATAGATAATACATTATGATGCGATTGCAATAGCCTAACAACCCCTCTCCCTTTTAATTTGCCCAATAAAAAACTTTGTCTACATTAAGAAAAAGACAATCGTTTTTAAACACATTTATATGAATTATCCCCAAAATTCGAGGGAAAACATTTTCCAAAATTTGACCAATTATCTTAACATTCAGGGAACGGCTGAATTAAAAGAAGTAGTGTGTACCTTTCGTGAAAACTGACCTCACTTTTTGAAAAATGAAAGGCTCGTTCCTTTTATCTCAATTATTAATCAAATACTTTTTCTTGTATTACAGATGATACGAATGAGTTGAATTCTTAATTGAAACCGACTTGAGCATTTTACAAATCTAAATAGCGAGAATAAAAATAAAATGATGCCAGCAAATTGTACTATGAAAAACGCGAATAGTTCAGTTCAGTATCAGGAGTATTGCCATTGGCAGCAGCATTTACTCCCTTTGGGGGTAAGTTTTCCTATTCGCTTGTCCTATTTTGGTTGTTATATATTTAGGGGTTTTATTTTATGTTAGTGTTTCTATATCTCCACATTTTGTAGATAACTTCTTTTATGTTTTCGATCTTATCTTCTTGAAAGAGCAATTTTACAAGAGCTGTATTGTCAGATTCAGTTTCTTGTATGTAGCTCATACCTCAACCAGTTATATGAAGGGCAATGCAATAGAAAATGTCCTAGGTTCTCTAGCCCCTCTTTATAAACGGGGCATATTGTATTTCCATTTGAGGGCCTATTTCTGTCATTTAGTGGCAAAGTATTTGTTCTTGCCTTATATAGTAAAACTAATGAATACGAGTTATCATATATATTTTCAGTTTTTATCTCTTTTTTTCCATGTTTTGTATACTTCAAGACTTGATTTTGTTGATATTTCTTCCCTCCACAATTTCAGGTCGCACTCATATATTTTTTGTTTTATATCTTCTTTATTTTGCTTTATAATGCCCTTAATGCTTATTTGTGAGCCATTTGATAGTTTTGTAAGGTGCTTAATAAATTTATGGTCCTTTTCTATCATATCCTCCAGTATATATTTTAAAAGTTCATTTTCTCCTTCCCATATACTTTTAATATACATGTATTTTTCTTTTACTATCCTTGTCTTCATATAGGATGGCAGGAAGGGCAACATTCATCCAGTAGGTCCTGCAATAAGCACCTTATGACAACATTTAGCTAGGACTGGATATACAATGTTCTGCAATTTGTGCGCTTTTTCAATTATTTAATGCCTATAGTTTTTAAAATAATTCCTAAAGTCGTTTATAGTTACCCCTAAATAGTCTATCTCATTTACAACTCTAATTTCTACTATATTAGCTGGTTTATCTTTCTTGTTCATAATTATCATGTTGCTCTTGGATGCATTAATTGTAAGACCACATCTTTCACTTGCCTCAGTGAGGATGCTGATGGTGGAAATAGCATCTTCCAATGATTGTGTCAGAAGGAGTCCATCATCTGCATATAATAGACTAGTTATGTTTATTACTTCATTTTGAAATCCGACTTTAATTTTCTTAATTTCGTTCATTATCATATGAGTTATTAGTTTGAATAATATTGTGGAGACTGTGCATCCCGGTCTGATTCCATTTGTTATTGGCATTTCAACTTTTGTTTTATTAAGGTTTATTATAGTCTTATCATCTTGATAGATGTTAGCTATTACTTCTATAATGCTTGGGTGTATTCTGAATTGCATCATAACATCTATTAAGCTACTTCGTTTGATAGAATCAAATGCCTTATTGAAGTCAACTGAGATCACATATATTGGTTTTTTGCTTTTGTAGCTTTCTTGAATGCAGTATTGTAAAATGAGGATATTATCCTCTATTCTTCGACCTTTTGTAAATCCTGCTTGTGTCTCCTTCATGATGTTGTTCTGCACTAGGTGTCTGTCTATTTCTTCACCAATGAGAGACATAAAAATTTTATAAGATACGTTAGTTAAGGCTATGAGTCGCAAGTGCTTTACAGTTGTATTTTTGATTTTCGGTATCATTTTGTTTTTTGATATTTTCCATTCTTCTGGTTTGTCTTTTTTTTCTACTTGATTTTGGGTACAGTTAGTGAATATTTTTATAATTTTATTACTATTAAGCAATACCTTATAGATTTCTGGTTTTATATTATCATTTTCTATTTTTCTTCTGTACTTTTCTGCCATTGTATTCCAGAAGAAGAAGAAAAGGAAGAAATATTTTCTATTTTGTCTTATGTCGTGAATGCGTATCAGAGAGTGTTTTACGTTTGAAGTAACTTCAGAAAATAAATGTTGAACCCGTACTCCTAGAACTACCATATGAAATTAAATAAAACTATATGTTCTTTTGCTATATCTTTAGAAAGGTATGAATCAGTAGTCCTAGACTTAACATTACAACACATGACAAAAATCCTCAGTAAACACGTAGTAAATGTGTACTACTATTATAGAAATGGGAATATTGTCCTTAACTTCTCTTCCTTTGGCCTCTTGAATGTATTGTAACCAGGGCTGGATTACCTCATAGTCCAAATAGGCCTAGGGCCTCGCAAATTTTGGGGGCCCCGCGCTTCTTTGACAATACGTGTTATCATGAGTATTATCATTTAACCCTTTATCTGCGAGTGGTTAGTTCATTGACCACCTATTCAAAATAACTGTGATCGTGCTTACTTATATGAGTATATAATATCAATAGTTTAAGAAATTATCAGCATTTGTAATTTCTTGAATATATTATTTTCTTTTCTATGCCTGAAATAGTGATGCTTTCGCTCGCCTATACCCAAAGGACCCTGAGAAAATGAATGACCTGGGGCCCCGAAACATCTTAATCCGACCCTGATTGTAAGTAATCTAGATTTTCTGTGAAGGTAGTTTGCCTTCGCTCTAGTTTTGTATCTAGAATGCTATTCTTCATTCTGTAGTTCTTTTTTTCGACTCGGAGTGGGGAGAAGTTTTTGTTATCAAATAGAAATAATATATATATATATATATATATATATATATATATATATATATATATATATATATATATATATATATATATATATATATATATTACCTCACCCAGATTGTCTAGGTGGCAACAAGACCGAGTAACTGATGAAATAACTGGTTCTGGACGCGGGGTCATGACCTGGCGTATAAGCAAGGGTTGAAACCTGGTATTTATTGTGGTCGCGTGACCTATGAAGGAAAAGGTCAAGAACTTAGAATAGTTTGAGAAAAACCATACCTCTCGGACAAGGGGTGTGGCAAAGAGGAAGGAGGGGGTTCAGGGCCGTGAGAGATATGGTAGTGCAGAGGAAGTTAAAAATATGACAACTTATCTTAATTCCAGGTTTTATCATCAGCTAAAAACCAGTTACACGAGTGATTTCTGGTTTTAAATTATTATTATGATTATTCTTGTGATAATGACGGAAGTTAGGCAGCGCTGATTTCACATCACTGGTGAGCAACGAAACCGTAGCAGATGTTTGGCGCCATTAACTCCTCGTGAGAGAGAAAATCAGAGGCGATGACCATAAGGTCCACAAACAACTCATGGTTGTAAAAAAAAAGTGATATACAGAATTTCTTCAATTCAGTCTTTCTATCTGTGTGTATGTGAGTTTGTCTGCCTGTATGTAAGTTTTCTATCCTTCTCATGCGAGAGAATAATGACAGGTTCAAGAGAGTTGCGTGCCTTTTCACGATTCATAGTTACACCACCCCCCGTCTCCTCTTTTTGCTACACTTATTATGCTCCTTCACTGCCCCCAACTTAACCATTTTATATGAACCTTTTTTAATAACCTTGGTTTTGAGATGCTCCGTTAGTTTTTACCTTTTAAGCAAATAAAGTCACTCTATCTATCTATCTAGGATCTGAGAAACAAGGAATGAGTCATTTTCTATGAATGAGATGGTAGAAACTATCGTTTGTGTATGTGGGGGTGAATGATGCTTCCATACACTGCTGTATTCCGCTCTCACGCAAGCTAGTATCAAAACACTATTTGAGAGGGAAAAGGAAGCGGATGCGACCAACGAAGGCAATTTCACACGCTTAAGAAAGATTGAGGATAACGGGGCAGAGACTGGGGGAAGGGGGTTGGGGAAACTGTTCTCCTACTTATTATTTATCAAATCAGTAGAATGCACTATTTAGTTACAGCAGTATCCTCTCTTGTTTCAATTAGTATGAGATCATTTCTTGCAGCACTTTATCTGTCTGTCTGCCTGTCTGTCTCTCTGTTGGTCGGTGTAAGAAGAGAGAAAGCGCTTCTGACAACCGAGTGTCGCCAGTTGAGGTTTCGCCGTGGTCTAGATTAGTCGTTTTCACTCGCTGCACTCGCACCGTTTCGTCTTTATAAGAACACCCCCTCGGAAAAGAAACAGCAAATTCCTCATACTTACAGAAACAATAATTTAAAAAAACCTGCTTTGGACAATAGGAGAAACCGTCGGTTATTTAACTTTTTCATTTGAATTGGATTCGACTTTTTCTAGAATTTAGCTGACGCAGCGAAAAATAGAGTAGGAATTTTTTTTTTGCCAATTCAGCAACAATTTTACCTATGTGATTATAATTAGGGATTTGTGAAGAAGATTTTCCCGTCACCGACCGCTTGAGAGTATTTCAAGGTATTTTTTTTTATTTTACTTGTTAAAGCTAGTCGCGAAAGGATTGATGTGTCGTGTTTGGTACAAAGTAACAACACGGCTGACAAATGACAAGAGGAAATTCATTCAGAATGATATTCGGCCTTTGATAATTCTGAAGATCCATACCCCGTGAGATTTCCCGCTCGCATTCCCATAATATTTCGTCCACCTACCAACATGTTTCACCCAACTGTGTGATTAACTGTTGTTTTATTACTTGTTCCTGATGGCCATCGGGGGGTATGGGGGCTACGCCCCCCATATAGTAACCCATAGTACGGCTCGCGGGGTATGGATCTTCAGGTTTACTCGGCCTCTTTGTAGGTTCTGAATATACAGGTCCGTCCTTTTGTATGCCTGCTTGTATGGCTATCTGTTCATTTGTTTGCATGATTGCCCAATTGCCTGTTATCTGTGCATTGGTCTATTGGTCGTTTGCTTGTCTGTCAATCGATTAGTTAGGAATGATGGTTTACTATCGATCGCCTTCATTAATATAAATTGGAATTATGTAAAGACGTTAGTGTTTAATGAATGTAATTAATCATTATTATCTTATTTGAAAAAATACTACTACTATCGTACAAATGGCATCAAATTGCTCCATTTCATCACAATTTGATAATGACCCCTCATTCCAACTCACCCTTGTCTGACCTCGGTGGGAAAATTGTGGGTTGGGTCTTGAGAACGGCAATATAACAAGTCGAACTTGTGTTTATATATCAATTTAATATTTAATGAACAATTCAGGGGAAAGAGAGAGTTACTAAATATATATATATATATATATATATATATATATATATATATATATATATATATATATATTTTTTACATATAAGACCAAACAAGGATCAAACATACATAGATTAAGAAAGGAGGAGAGAGAGAGAGATAGTAAATGGAATAAAATAATATAAACTCTTTAACCCGTTAGAGAAAGTGAAACATAGGTGGAGTTCGAAACTATGCCATCGAGCGCTCGATGGCATAGGTTCGAACTCCACCTAGTTTGACTTTCTTTAACGGGTTAAAGAGTTTATATTATTATCTTATTCCATTTACTATCTCTCTCTCTCCTCCTTTCTTAATCTATGTATGTTTGATCCTTGTTTGGTCTTATATGTAAAATATATATATATATATATAAAATTATATATATATATATATATATATATATATATATATATATATATATATATATATATATATATATATATATATATATATATATATATGGGAAATATCACGAAAGTTAGCACGTGATAACTATAAATATGAATATGTACCACGGAAGGAAACTGAATAAAAAGCAGATTGGAGTAAGTACTTTCGTCTATTTGACATTTTCAAACTCAATGGTAAGAAAAAATAAGACACACAGTATTTATACTAAGCACGTTTTCCTGAGATGAGGTCAACATTTTAATGCTATCAGATAAGTCGGATTTTAGAAAAAGTGATAAAAATTGGATCTAGCTAATGTTGAGATTACTCTCCTTTGTGTGGGAGATTAAAAATGATCCAGGATATTTATCTTGATAAAATCATTACTATGGATTATAGTATCAGTTTTTGACCAGTAAATTCCGTGTCCTATTTTGGAATTGTGAACAGCCAAGACATTATTCAGATAACCCTTAATTACTGCAGAGCTACCATCCTCAACCACAGCATGGTAGCTCTGGCGATGAGCATCGTGGTCATTTTAGCGAAGAGCGCTTAATGACACAGGTTCAAATCCAACTCCTTTATTGATTTTCTTATAACGGTTAAAATGGTTTGTCCCTATTTTTCTGTTACTATATCTCCCATTTTCTCTCTTAAGCTTTAATGGTACACGTAATAATATAATTTCCTTAGCGTTTTTCTGGGTTGTGTTACCAGTTTTAATTTCTTTGGGCCTTTAAAATACATCTATTATATATCACGTGTCATGTGATTTTCAATTATATATATATATATATATATATATATATATATATATATATATATATATATATATATATATATATATATATATTGGTTAAAGTCAACAGCGAGGGTTACTTGGTTAACTTTAGTGTGCAGTTTTTGTACACTTCTCTTTTCAGAAGGCGCAAGGCGAGAGAAAGGCTTGCGAGGAATGGCATTTCTTTAATCGACAGGACGTCTTTCGATTCCTTTCCCAGGCCATCCTCAGGGCAAAGCGAGTGTAAAAGTAGCAGCCATTTTTTAAATTTCAACTTACTTTGCCCTGAGGATGTCTTACCATCTCTAATGTGGCTTAACTTTAACGTGGGAAACGGATTTTTCAATCTGTTCGGTCATGGCCTCTCTTCTTGGGGTGGGTCCCGCAAATAAAGTTGCCTTCGTTGCGGTACGGAGGCAGATTTAGAAGAGTTAGTATAGACAGGATTAAATCTGAGTGGGGAATGTTACCAATGGGGTTCCTCAAGGGTCTGTGTTGGGGCCATTGTTATTCTTTATTTATATTAATGATCTTGAATTAGTTATAAGTAGCGACCTGAGCAAGTTGGTCGATGATACTAGTAGGTAGTATTATAAGGTCTGAATCTGATGCTGAGTTATTAATGGACAGAGAAATGGCCAATGGAATTTAACATAAGTGTAGTGTAGTTACTATAGATAAGTGTAATCCACTGAATAATTATGAAAAGAATATGAGAGTTTTAGGAAGGTCAGAATGAGAAAGAGACTTAGGTGTACTGGTAAGTTCAGACCTTCGGCCGAGAAAGCAGTGCATAAGTGCTAAGAATAAAGCTTATAGGGTATTGAGGTATTTTGGGAGGGGTGTAATTAATAGGAGTGCTGATGTCATTCTGAAGCTGTACCTGGCATTAGTTTGGCCTCATCTTGACTATGCCATGCAATTTTGGTTGCCATATTATAGGATAGATATTGGTTTGCTTGAGTCTGTGTAAAGAAGGATGACATGATTCATGGGTTGAGGAGTTTACCTTATGTTGAAAAGCTTAGGAAACTAAATCTACATACGCTAGAAAGGATAAGAGTTTGAGGGGACTTGATTGAAGTCTTCAAGTGGTTAAAAGGTTATAATAGGAGGGACGTGGGTAAGAATCTTTATCTTAAGTTAACAAGATAGGATACGTAGCAATGGATTTAAGCTGGACAAATTTAGGTTGAGGAAAGAGAGTGGCAAAAATTGGTTCACTAGACATGTGATAGAAGCGTCCTCCCTGGGGAGTTTTAAGAATAGATTGGCTAAATTTAAGGATGAGAATGTTAGGTGGGACTGAACTAGGTGATGGGAACAGGAACTGCCTCTTATAAGCTATTGATTAGCCTTTTGCAGAGTCCTTTTCTTATATGTCTTATGGATGGAGCCTCGAATCGCGTCTACTTCCCGGCGGCTGCCATACCCTGTAGCGACCCATGGCTCAGACCCCACTCTAATTTATGGGTCCCCACCGAGATCACCTTCAAACCCTGTGAATCGGCGGTGTCTTCCGAAATACATACATAGACACATTCTTATATACTCTTACACGTACACACTTACATGGGGATTTTGTTCACTTTCAACGATGGTGGTGAGAAGCCGGAGACTGAGCTTCTCTCACGGCGCTGCCTGTTTGTGTGTGTGCGTGTGTGCATGTAAGTTGTCCGTATTGCTTACACAGGGACATATTTCTGTGTGTCACATGTGTTGATTTCATATTCGTCGTTGCGTATTTTCCTGTGTGTAAAAGAGGAGAGAGAAGAGAGAGTTAGGGTGGATACAGTATCTGTGTGAAATGGTTCTTTCAGTCCTCGTCTCCTCTATATAGCTGGTGGGATAGAAGTCTCGTGCCAGTCGATGCCATCTCAATCCAGCGGGTGTTTTACTAGTCCTTGTTATCACGCATCTAGCTAGTATCCTCATACCATTTTTTGTCATCTAAATCCAGCTGGTTATATCCGTCCTTGTTATCTTTGAATCAGTTGGTGTCATTCCAGTCCTTGTTATTATCAATCCAGCTGGTGTTATATACCCATCCTCAATCCATTTAGTTTACTGTCATTCCTTATCATCATTCGACCAGTTGAACTTATATCAGCCTTTGACATGCTCGATCCAGCTGGCCCCATGCGAGTTCTTGTCGTCTTTGATCCAGCTAGATTCATACCAGTCTTTGTCACCAGCTGGTGCTACATCAATTCTTGTCAATATCGATCCAGTTGGTACTATACCAATTCTTTTCACCTCAAACCAAGTGCTGTCACATCAGTACATTTCATTATCGATTTAGACACTTTATTTTACTCCTTGTCATTTCAAACCACCTTCTCTCATATCAATTGAACTGGATACCATACCTACCTCTCTTCATCAATCGAAGTGGCCTTAATTCAATCTTTGTCACTTGAATCCACTTGAACCCTATTCAGCATCTCTCCAATACATGTGATGCCAGTCCGTGTAATCTTCGATCCTTGTCGCCTCTCCCCTATTGTAGCATAATTCTTTTGTGTCTTCGATTCACTTGATGTAATACCTTTCATCTCGGATTTAGCAGGTGCCATACAAGTCTTTGTCACTTGAATCTAGCTGGTGCCATACTTGTCCTTGCCATCATCTATCCAGCAGTTGTCATGCAAGACATTCTTCTGCTCAAATAAGTACAGGTGGGGTCACGTCAGTTCTTGCCCCCCCCCCCTAAAACGACATCATGCCACACGGTCAGACACTAAGATCTGTTTGTGCTGCAGCAAAATGGCCGCCATTGCATAATTCTTAAATAAATGATCGATTCACTCCGTTAATCAGATTATTTTCGTAATTCGGAAGCTCCAGATTTTTGATTGGGGGAAGGGAAGGGGGAGGGGCAGTGTTCCCACAACTGTTATTGGGAAGAAGTTATCTGAAGGGGGGTGAGTAATGAAAATCACCTGCCATGAACGGGCGGTCTTGTAGCGTGGCGAGTGCGGAAGAAGAGGGGTTATAAGCTCGGTTTGAGCGCAGCTTTCTAAGCTACCGGGCAGCTGAGTGGTCTCGGGCATTTGCTAATTGCATCTCAGCCATGCACAATCTATTGGTTTCCATTTCACCACACGCTATTCCATTATTTTGCGAGGGGCAGGTTTCATCCTCCCACCACTCAATTAAGGCCGAGCCATTTCCGGTCAGATGCGACCCCATGACGAAGCAAAATCCATCTCCGAGTCTGGTAAGGTGTCGTGTGCACGAGTTTTCAGTACCTGTAAATCATTTATACGTATTTTATGTGTATTTAATAAGTATGTGTATATCATTTACATATGTATGAATGCTGTTTTTATGTATTTTGTAGTCATGCATGTATTACATACATGTGTATGTATGTTTTATTAGCGTAGCCTTTATACATGTGTCACTTACCTGTCTCACTAATCTCCTACTTCAAAACGTGATATTTTTAAATCCCATTCCACTCTCTCCCCTCATTTTAATCCCCCCACCCCGAAACCCATTTGGTTGTCTCTATATCTCCCGATCAACGGTTTTGTATGGGGAATACCGTTCCTCGCACCCGCGTGGCACTGTGCATTGCATGGCCATTGGATGAGGCACTCAATAAGAATAGAGGAAAGGCTGGCAAGCCAAAGGAGAATATGAAAACAAGGTCTACTGACCAAATTCGCTTGCTCTCACTTATTCTGATTTATGACCTTCAAAAATTTCAATAATTCCTGGACTAGCCTTGGGAGGACCTTGTCAATTATATCATTCGAAAGAGAATGTAAAACAACATAAGCGTTTCAAATTTAGTTAGAATCAGCCGAATAGTTACGATGTTATTGCCAAATAATTCCACGGCTAACCTTGGGAGGGCCTTGTTGATTATATCATTCGAAAGAGAATGTAAAACAACATAAGGGTTTAAAATTTCGTTAGAAACAGCCGAATAGTTATGATGTTATTGTCAAATAATTCCCAGGCTAACCTTGGGAGGGCCTTGTTGATTATATCATTCGAAAGAGAATGTAAAACAACATAAGAGTTTTAAATTTCGTTAGAATCAGCCGAATAGTTATTATGTTATTGCCAAATAATTCCCCGGCTAACCTTGGGAGGGCCTTGTTGATTATATCATTCGAAATAAAATGTAAAACAACATAAGGATTGCAGATTTCGTTAGAATTGGACGAATATTTACAATGTTATTACCAAAACAAAATAAAAGCAAAGCGTGGACCGACGGACGGACTGACCGACGGACCGAACGACCGACCGACATAATGAGATAAAGGCCAGTAGAGAGATAGATTTGAAGGATAGAGATATACTGAGCACCTGACAAGGGTTCAGGAGAGTCGATAGATATATATGAAGGATGGATAGACAGATACTGAGTATCTGGCAAGAATAAAGCGCTTCGAGTGCAACTCCTCATTATTCCTCGATTTAATTGATATTCATGCCGAGACAATTCCTCGATAAGGAAATGTTTGCTTTCATTTTAGCCGGAAATTTTTCATGCTGTTTTTCATACTGTTCAGGGTGATTAAATCACGAAATAAGCAATGCGAGAACATCTTTCAACTGTACAACATTGTACAACTGAAAGATGAGGCGAAAAACCTCGAAACTAGGTCTGTAGGTTGAATAATTTAATTTGTTCTACCACTTTTTTCTCCTGATTATTTCTGTTTCGTTTAATCATCGCAACTTTTAATTAATCTGACCGAAATTTGAAAACCTTCGAGTGTTTTGTTATAGTCAGTGGGTAGGGGAACTCAGGTGGTTAAGCATGTGGGAATGTGAGTTTTAAATATTTTTTTAATAAGTTTTGATTTACCAAAATAATGCGTTATTTATTTGTGATTTATGTACACTATTTAACATACCTTTCTTCATCATGTTCTACTTTCGTGACTTCGAGAACTCTTGAATTTTCGTTCATACATTATAATCGTCAATCGCTTTCTCACAAGTAGGGGTCGCGGCGCATCGATGCCACTAACAAAAAATACCCACCCACTCCCACCTTTTGATACCCTAATACGCGCAAAGACACTAAATCCTTTTTTAAAATGCCTAATTGGAAATTCACAACGATGGGGTTATAATATGAGTTGTAGGATCTCGCCCAGTCCTAGCAGTGGGCGATGTTTACTAAGACTCAGAAAGCTTTGATGTTGTTCCACATAAGAGGATCATATGAAGATGAACTGTGAGAGAAAATTCTTAATTGTTTCTTAATTTTCTAGAAAATTGACTCTCAAACCGTTCACAGCGGGTTGTCGTAGACGGAGCAAATTCGGACTGGGACTCAGTTACTAGTGGACTGTCTCCAAATTCACAGATGACATGAAACTAGGAAACAAAGATGAATGGGCAGATTAATTTTAACCTATGTAAATGCAAGATCGTGAACTAAGGATGATGAAATTTAAAAGCGGATTACCAAATGAACGGCCAAATTCTAGAATCGGTTGACCAGGAAAGGGACCGAGTCTTTTTTTTTAATTTTTAAAGACCTCAAACTGTCGAAACAATTCATCGAAACTACGAAAAAACAAACAGGATGCAAAGATACATTGCCTCACATTTCACGTTTAATTCGAACGATATCATTCTGATTCGTCCATCCTTATCTTGAGTACACCGTTGAATTTTGGTCTCCCTCCCTGAATAAAAACATAGAGGTGTTAGAACGGGTGCCCCTCCGTGAATAAAGGTGGAGCGCTGTTAGAACGGGTCCCCATTCCTGAATAAATATGTAGCACTTTTTGAACGGGTATCAATACCTGAATAAAGAAGTAGCGCAGTTAAAACGTGTCTTCCTCCCTTAATAAAGACGTAGAGCTGTTAGAACGTGTCTACCTTCCTGAATAAAGTTGTAGTGCTGTTAAAACGGATGCACCGTGAGGCGGCTAAACTAATTCCTAAGCTTAAGAATAAACTTACTAAGAAAATCTTTGTTTATTAAACCTATTATCATTCACAAGTAGGCGATTGCCGGTGCAACTGATTGAATGAAGTGTTTAAAATAGTCGAAGCGTAGGCCCATGACTACTGTTCAAGATTGCTCAAAATTATTTCATTTATAAAATCACACAACACTGGAATAGTCTAATTTGTTGAGTAGTGAAGAAGGTACGTCAGTTAATATGCTTAAAACCCCACTTGTCGAGTGTTTACCCAATGTACATCCATAATACCTAGTAAGAAAAACAGATAAGAACGTCAGTGAACGAGCAACGAGTAAAAATTGAAATGATGCCAGTGATTAGGCTATTAAAAATTATGTGTATAAATGTGTTTTTTTTCACATTTCTTTCACACTTTATTGTAACTGTTTTCCCCTTTCACTATTAAAAGGCTGCGGGAGGAAGGAGATCTTTCCTATTTTTCGGGTGTTATGAAGGTGTATTTGAGAGAGTGCAATTGGCTTTGACTTTATTATATTAAGCTTGCATGAATGATAGGTGCACACATAGATGATAAATGTGCACCCATAATCCTAGACCTAGCATAAAACCGCACGATTTTATATTAATTAAACGTGTACATGAGCTTGTATCAGAAGTTATCGACCTACCACTAGAGTTAAGATCATGAAATTCGAGACTTATTAATTGCATCATATGTAACTAACTTGGTTAGTGTACTGAGGTAGTTTGTTTACGCTTGAGCTTTCCATCTACTTTATTCCTCTTCGAGCTCACCTTAAGTGAATCTTATTATTATCACGTATATTCTTACTTTTTTGTTGCTATTTTCTTATTATTTATATTAAAAAACAAATCCAAGTGGACCATCTTCGCCGGAAAGTTCTTATAGAAGCGGTGAATTAGTGAAAGCAAATATGTGCTGAAAGTTTATAATCAGAGTAGTCACAAGTGGAAAATACTTGGGGCGCCTAGTTCAAGTCAGCTGCTCAATAGAGCAATAATTTGATCATTCAAGTGAGAATGCTACAATTTGGGGGATGGAGCGTAGGGATGAAGAGTCGTCTAAAGCTGTCATTATCAAACTCCTTTGTCATAGGTTCGTTTAGTTAGTCTTTTCAACGAACGTAACCTTTCTTTTAATCCATTTAGTCCTGAAATTACGAAAAAAGTGGGTAATAAATCCTTTCAAAGAATGTTTTCCAAGAAAATATAATTTTTACCTCAACAGATGTCTTGGTTTTATAATAAAAATGGTGCTTAGTAACCGCAAACATGAACAAAACACGTCATAAACAGGTTGTAAGTCCAATAAATGGAAATTTGGTTTAAGAGAGGAAAAGGTTCGTTTTCATTGAACGACAATCCTTTACACGCTCTCCCCCCCTCTCTTCCCCCTTCTGTCGATCTGTCTCAAATAACATTGATAAAAAACCGTAAAAATTAATAAAACATAAGTTTTTGATGTTTCCATATCGTTTCATATTCCTTATAGAGTAGTTTTACTTAGAGGTACGGGGTACAGACAGCGGAGGGGTAGGTAATGAAAAAATACAGTTAGGTGATGTGATTGTCTGCTGGCTCACGCCGCTAAACACGCACACCCAGATATACACAGACACAGACCTCCCCCCCTCCCCGACACACACACACACATATATATATATATATATATATATATATATATATATATATATATATATATATATATATATATATATATATATATATTAAAAAAATGGCTCCAGTCGGAAACCGAAGATGACGTCTAATGAGACGAATCCTTCCACTGGAAGGGAACTACCTAAATATGTATTTGGGATTTATTAATAATATTGAAGGTTAATTGATCTGAATTATAAGAGGAATTATTGCCAATAAAAAGCTTTCTTTCATGATGTAATAACCCTCCCCGATTTACCTTGTTTCAACATCTTTAATATTGATAATATTCGTAGGTGTAGAACATTTTTAAACGATATTATGATCCCGGTTGTCTGGTTTTAATCTTTTTTCTAGATCAATACTTTCGCCTATGTATTTTGTGGGGTTTTGGGTACATTGGACTTAATAAACGCAGCCATTATTCGATTCAGCCTTTGTAATTTTATATAGTTTGAATTTCTTCAGATATTTTCGGGCAGCATCTGATACACTGGCAAGAAATTTAAGGAATTCGCTATGAACTTTGTTATTGTTGCTCTCACCATAATATATATTTTTTTGCTTTTAATTAATGCGTCCTAAATAAAATATTTTTATTGTCTAATTTTTGAAAGACCTCACTAATATACTTAAATTCATCGTCAATAAAATTGTGGTCATACTCGTATAATCTAGGCACAAAGATACATACCTAGAATTATACTTTTTTGACAGAAAGAGGATGATTAGAAAAATCATGTTTCCCCATATTAATCCTCATGTGTATGTTTTCTCTTATTCTGAGTAGAAGAGAGGAAGAGTTAGAGAGGAATAGGGAGTGAGAGAGATGGTTGTAGAGGTTGAGGAGAGTGAGAGAGAAGTGAAAAGAGAGAGTGAGTGAGAGAGAAAGAGAAGGAGAGAGAAGATGCTGAAGATGGGACCTGCATTTGCAAGCCTCGGAAACTTCCAAGCACTCCCCCCCCCCCTTCTTCTTCCTCCCCAAGCCGCATTTCAAAGGACCAAGAAGGAGTTCGGAACAATGAATCAGATGTAAGAACAAAGGCAGCGGGAAAAGCGGTGCTCCAATATATATACACCGGTGTCGTACCAGTGTGTTAGTGCTCTTTACATACTATATATAATAGCATCGAGATGCACGAAAAAGGCTAAACAATTTCTCCATTATAATTAGGTATTTATTTCTCATAATATTACTGAAAAAAAGACTCCCGAACAAATTTCTACCTTGTACGATCTAACCTTCGACTTTGTCATGTTACGCCGACCTCCTACATGATCCTTTTTTATTTACCTTTTCTTCTGGAAACATGTCCCTCCCATCTCCATTTCGGAGTTTTATTTAGTTTACAATGTCAATAATTTGTGTTTGGAATCTTATCTAAGTGTTAATTTTCTCTTCTCTACCTTATATTCCTAATATGTAGTTTTACTTTTTTAACTTAGTTATCCCAAGTTTCTGCGTGTTCTCTTGTGTTTAGTGCTCAAGTTTCATTTCCTAAATTAAAAACTAATAAAACAGATTTGTTATATAATTTAGGTTTTGAGGAAAGAGACATGTTGATGTTGCTTCTGAAGTATGAGCTCAGGTTTTCTACCCTCTCAACCCTAATCCTAATTTCCTTTTTCTGCGAATTTCCTTTCCTATTTTGAAACAAGAAGTCATGAGTTCACCTAAGAAAAAGCGTTTTTCTCAGCTCTAAAATTCAATCATTATTTGTTCATTATTTTCGTCCTTGAAATCTAATTTTTCAGTCTTTTTTGAGACTCGTTTGTTAATATTCTCAGTATTAACTGCGATGAAAGGCGTTAGATATTTCCAATTACTGTAGCGCTCTTAGTATCGAATCGGTTGGTTGAATTGAAAGCTTGTTCACTATCCAAATGCCATTTTAGAAAGGCATTTCGTAGTGATTACTTCGTTGCCATATTTTTTTAATACCTTGCTGATAGCAAAATTTACTATATTACTCCTGGATATAAGAGGTACACAAACGCTTGCCGCAACCTCCACAAACCCACAACACCAACTACGCTACATGTCAGAACACCGACACACTCCAAGGAATATCAAAGAAACACCTAGTACACGATATAATACACAAATAATCCTATCATTCCCACCCTCCCTACCACAAACCAGCCTCCGGAAAAATATCCACACACAAAACACTCACCACTCCATCCAATCACTCAAAAACAACACTCAGCTGCAAATTCCGTCCCCGTAAATCCACCTTTCCGAATCCTTCCTTCCCCGTAAAGACAGGGTCCACCTAGCTAGGTTGCAGCATGGACACCACCCAGCCATTCTGAGCTATCCGAAGAGGCTAGATGATTCCATCGTGTATATCTGTCTAGGCTGAAACACAGAAGCCCACATCATCAAACACAATGGAAAACTGCAATGCACACAACCAAACACGACAACAATTTAATATATGTACACTTCATAAGGGCCTTGTGGAAAAAGTTTCATGGGTTCGGAGCTTGTTCGGCCAGACAACCTGATGAACGAAAACAACTATAATTACTTCTGAATCATGCCTGTTCCAGCGGCTTATTGAAGTTGAGGATTTGCGTCTGTTGGTTGACTTTTTAAAGAATTTTGTACGTCGCTGATAAGAGGATTGTTGTTTCTAATTATTAAACTCTTTCCTGCTCCCATTTTTTGAAAATTAGAACTAGAGGATCGGACCGTGACAGAGGTATCTTTTTTCCTTTAAACCATCTATCTCTTGGTGCCATAACACTTTTCATGCTTTTAAGTGTGTGCAAAATCTTTTTTTTGGCTAGTGGGGCTTCCTCGTAACTCACTAAGAGGTTGATATATTGTACATATTTGGTTTCCGTTGTGATCATAAAGTTCTTGATAGAATTCCTTGACCGTCGATATTTTTTCATCTGTGATTTATTCCTTTGTTGTTCCTATACTATTGGATTTGGTCAGTGACAATTGTTGAACCTTGTAGCTTCCGTTTTAATGGTTTGTCGTTTTGATTGTATTTTTCATTTGGTTTGAATTGTATGTTCTGTATATTTCCTTCTCGATAACTTTAGTTCGATGATACAACTGAACATCTATGTTTCCTTTTTGCTGGTTTTCTAATGGGATTCTACGATTTATCATTGGTCCATTAAACTTCTTTTCCAGTGTTATTTGAAAGGTATTTAGTCTGCTTTGGTTTTCATTCTTCACTAGGCTTAGTGTTCTTTTTTTGGTAGAGGATTATGAGGCCCGATTAATGCTAATTAGTGCGTCTCTCAGCCAATTTATTGTTCTATTTCATGTTTAATGTCCTATTTCTCATAACTTTTAAATCTCTTTTATTATTGGTTCTATTTATTCTTTGCTCGTTTTCTATGTTGAAAGAGATGATAATTGATATGCTCTTACTGAACTTTTTCCTGTTGAAGAGAGTGTAATCGAATTAAATTTTGTGTGTAATTTGGTTTCATTTTGGCCCATTTTAGCTTGTGTAAGAAAGAATTTAAATGAATTAGAGTAGGGTTAGTCGTGTCTTTAAAAGAAGACCAACGAGGGAACCTTGAATGCTCTTTCCAAGGTCAAATGTGTCGAGCCAAAATTTTAGAGGTCATATAAAAGAGGAAATTAAGATTTTATAAAACAAAAGAGTAAAACCCATCGACGCATCTCCCGCAGAAAGTGTGCACGAGATCTATAAAAAAAAAGTGCTGGAGATGGAAGAAGTGAAAATATATAGAAGATATATAGCCGCTCCTCAGACATTGAGGCTGGAAGGCGTGGGGGGGGGGGGGGCTCGCAATTACGGGTATTCAAGAAAAAAAAGCAGGAGTGGAATATGGCGTCCCAAGGCCTTTTGGAAGTACTCGAGAGCACTTGTATGAACTTATATCTCGTCGGTGGATGAAAAGGAGGAGAAGAAGAAGCGAAAGTGAAAGAAACATCCCCCATTGTCGAACTATGGCAATGGCGCTCTCGTTTGGGAACTTAGAAATCGTGTAAATGTAAAAAATGCATTTTCTTTTACTGGACTGTGGTGGTCGGTCTATGTGGCATGACCCACATGCTTGCCAACAATTAATTTGGGGAAGATTTCTACTTCAAAAGGCGTTGATTACTTATAGGGATGTCCTATTCGATATCGTAATTAATAATTTTAACAATTTATCAAATATTCCTATAATTAGCGTTAAGGAAGAGGTTATACTAAGCTATATATCTAAAGAATGCTACAACACTATAGTGTATATGTGTATGTGTGTGCGGGGTTTTTTTTCGTTATGAGAGAGTAGGTCACCATTTTTTGCTGTATCGTTCCTTCTCTTTCCATTGTGTCTTTGCCAGGCCAACGATGTTCCATTATGGTCTCTATGGTTCTTTTCTATTTCTTGGAGCTTAGTGTCATTTTAGAGTATTCGAATGCTGTACTTAGGTAGAGTCGTCTTAGTAGCCAATTCTGTAACACTGAAGATTATTTGCACCCTGTACCTGCATGATGGCGTGGGTAAGGACTCATTCCTTGGGATAATTAGGCCCTTGGTCTTGAGTTGTCATTAAGAAGTGTTTGGTGAAGGAACTCAATGAGTTGATTCAATACCACCGGTGAAAGTGATTTGGTCAACCAGTGAAATTGAGTATCGTAGGAGATTCACTGAAGCATAATGGCGTGCATCTCAAATGATGACAAAATCCTCCTCAGTGGGGATTTGATCCAACGACACCTCGTGTGCAAAGCGTAGCCTTACCACTCAGCCACGACGGACAACCAAAACCCGCAACCCGAGCTTCATTGAGAGTTCCGAAGGGAAGACGCCAAATTAATGACCATTCTCTAAGGTGTTATTATGCCTTTCTAAATTATTTTACGTTGCATTAGTAATTATTTACAAACCTACTAATGGAGAGCTCTATCTATCCTGAACCACTACACCATCTGGGATCTGGGAACCACCTGGACAGATGGTTTCTTGACTGACCAATGAGGAGCGGGGAGGTGGGGGTGCACTTTCCCCTGTTCAGATGGAGTCTCGATAAACGGAACAGATGAGAGTGAAAATGCCGTGGCTTGCAATGTTCAACGAGCAGGTTTTTCCTGCGGGCGTTCGATCCCTCGCTTTGATCCCGCGCACGAATCCCAGCTGGATGCATTATCCATATGTATATCTGTCACGCGTCACCAATCACGGGGATTCGAGCGTTCTCTCCCCCTCACTCAGAAACGATTGAGTAGTACCGGAGTACTATTTGCTTAATTGTAGAAGAACTAACGCTGATCTTTGTATTGCGCCAAAGGAAATAAGACCACAAAAGAATAAGGTAAAGCAGAGACAAATAATGCAAGGAAGTAATGAAGAATAAGGCGAATGATGAAAGCTAGAATCCAATAATCCAGAGTCTTGGAAACGAATAGCTATGCTTGTTGGGGCCTGGAGGGCACGCAATCCTTTTATCTGCGACACTCAATCAGACACGATGGAACTTTATAGGTGTTGCTTTAATCTCCTACTTCGCAAGGGGAGTATTGGGTGCCCTACTTTCCCCAACGCCTACGGGGGGATGTGACCTAATTGTGGAAATTCGGAATGTTGTGCCAAGTCGCGGTCTTCAGTTCTACAAGTAGTCTCCTCTTTTAATAATCCGAGTCACCGTAAGGGATAAACGGCATGCCCTACGGGCCCCAGTACCAGCAGTTGTGCACCCGACCGGCCCCAACGCCTTACAAGAGGAGCTTTGTCTATTGTATCTTCCGCACATTTTCACTTCCTCTTTCTTCACCATTTTCTATACAGATCTCTTCTTGCATACTTTCTGGCTGAGATGCCCTCGTTGGTTTTCCCCTTTAAATTTCGAGATAAAAAGACAATTCAGGTTCTGTAGCTTCCATTCATTTTCACGCCCCCCAACTTCACTTTCTTAACGTCACCAAATTTCTGACGGAGATTCCCTAGTTCGTTTTCGCTTCTTAGTTTTCGGTAAATTATTCTCCTTAACCGCGTCTCACTGAAAGAGCCGAGCCGAGGGGATGTTTGTTCGTATATTTGTTTCATTCATAGGTTTCTCGTACAATTTGTTCGTATGTTTGTTTCATTCAAAGGTTTCTCGTACAATTTGTTCGTATGTTTGTTTCATTCAAAGGTTTCTCGTACAATTTGTTCGTGTGTTTGTTTCATTCAAAGGTTTCTCGTACAATTTGTTCGTATGTTTGTTTCCTTCAAAGGTTTCTCGTATAATTTGTCCGTATGTTTGTTTCTTTCAAAGGTTTCTCGTACAATTTGTTAGTGTGTTTGTTTCCTTAAATGTTTCTCGTACGATTTGTTCGTATGTTTGTTTCCTTCAAAAGGTTCTCGTGCAATTTGTTCGTATGTTTGTTTCCTTCAAAGGTTTCTCGTACAATTTGTTCGTATGTTTGTTTCGTTCAAAGTTTTCTCGTACGATTTGTTCGTATGTTTGTTTCCTTCAAAGGTTTCTCGTAAAATTTGTTCGTATGTTTGTTTCCTTCAAAGGTTTCTCGTACGATTTGTTCGTATGTTTGTTTCATTCAAAGGTTTCTCGTGCGATTTGTTCGTATGTTTGTTTCCTTCAAAGGTTTCTCGTACAATTTGTTCGTATGTTTGTTTCCTTCAAAGGTTTCTCGTACGATTTGTTCGTATGTTTGTTTCCTTCAAAGGTTTCTCGTACGATTTGTTCGTATGTTTGTTTCCTTCAAAGGTTTCTCGTACGATTTCTTTTTAAAATTAAAGCGAAGACCATCGGAAGATTTGCCGCAGGTTTGTAAGCAGAAATCTGTAAAGTGGAGAGGAGTGAAAATCCATGTAAGATATTTACCGCAGATTCTCCTGCGAGCACTTGAGGCCGGAGGGGAACGCAATTGAGGGTATTGGGAGTGGGGAGGCATGTAATCATTTAGATGTCAACTGCAGCATGGTTGCCAAGACTACCTTTGCCACGAAGTTTGGTCGCTTAATAGTTTTTGGGTTTAGTAATTTACTAGTTTGGTATTCTAGTCGTTTGCAGGTTTAGTCGTCTGATGGGAATTAATAGTTTTGTAGTTTAGTAGCTGGTTGGTATAGTCGTTAGGTAGTTTAGCGATTTGCTGGTTTAGTTTGGTATTTTGCTGATTTATTAGTCTACCTTGTACTACCTTGCAATTAATGTTTGGTTGTTTTTTTACTTTCTTTTGGTATTTAGGACTAAATACTGTTTCTATACCCGTTTCAAGAAGTGCAATTACCAACCACCAGATGACGATAATTTCGAAACCATGGAAACGCCAGGCATGTTGAAAACGCATTCAAGTTTCGTGAGATGTTCAATCGTGCTGATTTTTTTGTTGCGACGTCCATTGTGAAAAAATTGCATAATCCAACCGGACAATCCAATGGATACACCAACTTAGTTATGCTGGTCGAAAAATCTACCCAGGTAGAGATACCAGTCAGATAACGTGGTTAATTCTGGCTGGTCGTCTGGAAGAACGAAATGTCAATCAATGTATTCTTGTTGTTTTTTTCTGATAATAACTGCTCATACTGTTAATTGGCCAATTAGCATCATGTGACCCTGTGTTAGTGCTCTGGGTGTGTACCTCTCTACCATTTATTGAGGTGGTCAAGACTAAAATTGATACCATACTGATATCGTTAAGATCTATATTTGCTTGTCTCTATCGTAGGTTTATTTGTTTGTCTATCTGTCATACAAGAGACTTCTACTTGCGGTTGAGGCACCGGTCAAAGCCTCGTAACTCAAACTCGGAGAACTTTCACGACTTCGGCTGTTTTCGTCTATCTTGAAACCACTCTGACGTCACTCCTTCATTTCTATCGAAACTTAATTTGACGCTGTCACGGAGTACTTACACACTCCACCCGTCCAACAACACTACACAGTCAAATATACAAATATACACACAATCAGAATCACTCAAATCGTGACAAGACGGTTAGAAGCAAATGTTAAAACTTATAATGTTTGTACTTGGGTTTATCTCAGCTTGTATATACTTTTGTCCGTATCTGAACCTATATTAAGATACAGAAAACATGCACACGCCAACATACGAACGAATACACGTCTTAGTATCAAAACAATGGCTTTAAAGTAACTAGTACTATTAGAATCCTTGATCAAATTTGAGAGCAAGGGCTGCAAAAATATTGATGGGGCCATGGGAAAAGAGAGGAGCAGAAGAAAACAAAGTAAACTAGGAGTGGAAAGAAAGCATAGCTACATCTTCAGAAACGATATACCTCTATGTTTAAAAGGAAAATAATTTAATACAATTTACTAATTATAAAATAGGGGCACAAAAGCACATTTTGCGAATAATATTCAGGGACAATCCTTTAAAAAAAAATGAACATAAAGGTGATGTCAGGCGAGGCAGGAATACATCCAGTATTTTTAAGCACATTAATAATTACAACCAACACATAGATTGTTCGAAGTTCCAAATAATATACAATTGTAAAGATTTTCGCCCCCAAAAATTTTAGAATCGATATTAAGAGAAGTTCGCAATTTTAATCTTTGTGATGGCCTGCTCAGAGCCTGGACCTGATCCCAATTGAGAACCTCTGCGAGACTATACTCGTAGCTATTGGACGAAAATTTCTTGAATATAGGATTGTATCATAGGAACTCTTGATAGAATATATTAAATGCATGCATTTATGTACCATGAAAATTCCATTTACCTACTCTCATCATATTTTTAAAAATATTTTAATAAAGGGAAATCTCTCTTATTTTGACCGGTAGTATATATATATATATATATATATATAATTAGGTAAAGGCCATGTTGTATGCAGTTTCTATTGAAGTCCACAGCTGTGGCAGCGTTATTAATTTTAACTTATATATATATATATATATATATATATATATATATATATATATATATATATATATATATATATATATATATATATATATATATATATATATATGAAGTATTCATGAAAGTAATGGCCTTTTTTAAGGTGAAAGGTATAAAATAAACAAACAGGTGAATAATAAATTTATTTTTATTAAAGTAGCTTCAATGTGATTGAAGGCATATGACGGTTATTAATTGCCTATTGTTCTTTTTATTGGCATTTTCTGTCTTGTTTTTCTGTTTTTCCATTAGTTTGTACTATGTGATGTGTGTTCCCTTCGTATCTTTGTACCCCCTATAAGGTTGTCTTCTCCATTTTCATGCTATTCCTTGAAAATGAACTTGCAAATATAGTTCGAAAGTGCTTGGATTCTTCTTTTCATTTTCCTGTTGGTTAATTTTCATATTATTGCTTTCCTCACGTGCCCCTTTGTGAGTTTTTTCATATATATATATATATATATATATATATATATATATATATATATATATATATATATATAATAATAACTATATCTATATATCGATTAAAAATCTGGTGTCAGGTAAAGTTGAGTTCTTTTTTCCAAAGAACTTTTAAAGAAATCTTGTCTTTTAATGGTCCCCCTCCCGAGTTATTTGCCAATTTTCTTATCGCCAAGTACATTCAAGTTATTTCAACATAGTAGAACGATCTTTAATTTTGTCATTTTAATTTTGTGTGTATCGCTTGAGACCGTAAGCTTGTTTTTTTGTTTTTTTTGCCCTTTTGTGTGTCCGTTTCGGAGACGAGCCTCTCCCGAAATCGGGTTAATCCTCGAGCAGGCTTAAAAACTTTGAGTTCCTTTGATCGTATAGGGATTAATTTTATTTTGCAGTTCAGTATAGAAACTCTATTGGGTAATTTTCCTTTAAAAGTTTGCTTTCGCAAGAGCCCCACGAGCGTAACCGTAGGTTCTTTTCGCGTGAGGTGGTTAAACGAGCTTTCACGCTAAGAAAATGTCGTCATGTGAACGCTTCAAGAGTCAGGGAGAAGCCTTAGGATTATCCAGCAAGGATTTAATTGCATACGTTCAAGAAAAAGAAAGAAATTAAAGGACAGAAAAAGAGAAATAGAGCAGCGGGAGCTGGAAGAAAGGGAAAGAGTTCGGTAACACGAACGCGAACTCAGTCACAATCAACTAGAAACCCTTTCCGTACATTCCAGAACTAAAGCCCCATAGTCTCCCTCCGTCAAGTTGCCAGTCTTCAACGATGGTGAAGATTTTGGCGGATATCTTACGCATTTCGAATAAATATTTGGGGTCAATCACTAGAACATTCAGGCAGACGGTGTCGCCACATTGCTTCCCCTCCTTAATACCCAATTCAGAGATATTTTTATTTCCCTCCTGCCCAAGCAACAATAGATTATCCCACCCTTAAATCAGAACTTCTATCGGCAGTAAATATGAACCGAATATTATCGATTTAAATTCCTTCAGGCCAGAATTCAACTCGGACAGACATTCCCTCAGTTTGGTTTCACCCTGCAAAGAACTTTAATTTTTGGCTAGACTCCGCCCAGATTACCCGGGAATATGAGTCCCTCATCGATTTCTTCCTTAGGGACCAGTTGATGGCGGCGCTGCCCCAGGAAATCCGCGCATTCGTGAAAGATAGGCGATGCACTACTTTCAAAGAATATATTGACGAGGCGGATGTGAACGCGGCCAGTCACAATATGTACCCCAAGGACCCCGAGAAATCACATCCCCCATCCCCTAGAAGCAAGACTAGTAACTCCTGGTTTCCTCCTAAGAACGCTCCAAAATTTATGAAGGTCCCCGGTCCCTCCAAATCGAAGAATCTTCTCTCGTCTGAGCCGAGGGATATCAAGCCTCTCATTTCAACTTCCCCTTCGTCGGCGTACCCCAGAAGGCCCATCGTTTGTTTTTCGTGTGGCGCAGAAGGCCACGTGAGACCTAACTACCCCCCAAATTCACACTTCCGATCCCCTCACAACCAACAAGTTCATCAGATCAGCGCTGCTCCAACTTCCCCGCCTTCTCGCCCGGAAACTCCCGCAACTCTCTCAACGAATAGTCCCCCGGGACAACAGGTGAACTTTCTGTTTAATAAGAGCTTACCCAATGGATCAAAATTCGAACACGGATCCGTAAATGGATGCAGGGTGTCCACCCTCGTGAAGGACACTGGCTGTACCTGTATCGTGGTGTCCGAAGAATTACTTTCCCCAGTAGGCCCTGACCATAATAAATACGCTGTGGTCCACGACTACCTAAGACGAGCAAATCGTTTCCCCGTCGTCCGATGCTACTTGGAATGCCAGTATTTTACTGGATGGGCTAAGGTAGTTGCGTCCCCGATCATTACCCGGGCCCAGGCTCAGAAGAATACCGCGTCTCCCGTTCCCCTAGAGGCCCCCTATGACCTGGAATTCCTAGCACTCCACAGCGAGGCATTTGCGCAATCACAAAAAGGGTGCGCAACTCTTATGTCCCTTTGGGGAAAAGCGAGGAGTCACGAACAAGGCTCTGCCTGCGGACAAAGGGAGGTATCTATCTCATTAAGGAAGGTTTACTTTACCGGGCCTGTTCGGATGGGGTTAGCCCCGCGACTCACTCTTTATGTATCCCCCGATCTCACGTCCCACAAGTCCTCAAACTCGCCCACGACGGTCTGAGGCTGGTCATTTCAGCCATAACAAAACGGCACAAAGAATATTCCGGTAGTTCTTTTGGCCTGACGCTGCTAAGGAAATTGCCGAATTTTGCAAGTCTTGTGATATTTGCCAGAATACGACAGCAAAAGGGCGTATGCAACCAGCCCCACTACAGATGACCCCAATAATCTCGGAGCCTTCTTTCAGAGTGGCTGTTGACCTAATCGGCGTGATTCACTCCCCGTCCAACGAAGGGCACTCCTACGTTCTCACCCTCGTAGACTTTGCGACGCGATTTCCAGAGGCGGCCCCCCTCAAGAGAATAGATAGCGTGACCTGTGCAGGGGCCCTAATATCTATTTCTTCCCGCGTCGGTATCCCGAAGGAGATCTTGCCTGACAGAAGTAGATAATTAACCTCAGAATTGATGGAGCACGTCGGTAAGTTCTTGACGATTAAATCCCTGTTTACTACCCCGTTTCACCCCTCTGCGAACGAGATCTGTGAAAAGTTAAACGCGATTTTGAAAGCCGTACTAAAGAAGCTGTGCCATGCTCAACCCCGAGAATGGAATCTGTACTTGCCCGTTGCTCTATTTGCCTGCCGGGAAATCCCTCATTGCACCCTGGGATTTGCCCTATTTGAGCTCCTCTATGGCCGAAATGTGCGAGGCCCTATGAGTATCCTGAATGAGCTGTTCGCAAACCCCCGTCTAGATGAAGAAATAAAATCTTCTTATTCTTATTTATTGGACCTCTACAATCGCCTGGAAGAATGTACTGATATCGCTTATAAAAACGCCGATCTAAATCTAGAAAAATATCGTACCTATTTTTACGTCAAGTTAAAAGAAAGACGATTTAGGCCCGGCGATGAAGTATTACTCCTTTTGCTCACATATACAAATAAGCTTCTTAGCCAATGGAAAGGCCCCTTCCCCGCCCTCGAGACTCGTGGCCCTGTGGATTATTTGATTAAAACCCTCTCTGGATATAAGCTGTTCCACGTGAACATGCTGAAGCAGTACCACCGCCCAGCCTGTATAAATAAAATAGTCGCCCTTGATGAGGAGGCAGTGATGGAAGGCTCTTACCCTTCCGACTCCCTTAACGTAGTGCAAGTCGTTTGTGTTGAGCAGGCTAATAATTATCCTCCCCCCTCATTACCCGGCTCACCAGAAGATTCCGCCCCTGAACTATATTTGGACCCCCGACTGGTACTCTCCCAGAAGATGCAATTATTACACCTGTTAAACAAATTCCAAGACGTGATTTCAGAGAAACCCGGCTGTTCGACTCACTTTGAGCACATAATCACGATCACAACGCAGAACTCTTTCGTTCAAAACCCTATCCCCTACTAATCCATTTACGCCAGGCTTTCAACGCCAAGGTAGAAAACCTTTTGAAATTGGGGATTATTGAACCCTTTAACTTCGATTATTGTTACCCCATCATCATGGTCTGAAAACCTGACCAGTACTTCTGTATGTGCGTGGATTTTCAGAAACTTAAGGCCGTGACGATTTTCGACGCAGAACCAATCCCCCTTATAGATCAAAATTTACATCTACTCTAAGAGGCCAAATTTATTTCCGAAATAGATCTATGTAACGCCTATTATCAGATCCCCTTTAAGGAAAACGTGCAGAAATATACTGCATTCCCCACTGAAAAAGGACTTATGCAGCTTCACCGGCTTCCATTCGGACTGGTTACTACTTGCAGTAACTATAATCGAATGATGCGTCGAATACTGGATGGGTTGCATAGCGTATCCTTCTACTGTGACAACATTTACGTTGCCATCCGCACCTGGGATCAACACCTGATCTCCCACCAATGTTTTTTAAGTAGGCTCCGTGAGCACGGACTTCCTGTAGGCCCAGTAAGTGCCATTTTGCGTACGACACCATCAAATATTTAGGATTCCACATCGGAGAAAATCAAATTGCGCCCCAAGAAGAGAAGATAAGGGCCATCGTCAGCATGCCTCTCTTGCGCACGAAGAAGCAGTTACGCTCTTTCATTGGATCAAAATCATTTCACCGACGGTTCGTTCCGAATTTTGCCTGCCTAGCGGCCACTCTTTGCTCCCTGCTGCAGAAAAAGCCGCCAGATCCCTTTGCCTGGAACCTTAAAGCTACCACCTAATTTCAACAGCTAAAAGACAAGCTTGCGTTAGCCTCCATCTTAAGGCTCCCAAATCCAAACACGCCTTTTGGCATTCGATCCGACGCCAGCAACAACGCCATCGGGTGCGTGCTGCTCCTCCAATATGGAGAGGATGGCGAAAGCCACCCTGTTTCTTACCCCAGCTAGAAGCTCCTGACACGAGAAAAGAACTATGCGGTTATAGAGAGTGAAGCTCTCGCGATTGTTTGGAGTTTCAAAAATTCTGTAGGTTTCTGATAGAGGAAGAATTTATTATAGAGACGGATCATCGTCTCTTAGCCTATTTAAAAAAACTCCACGAGCCAAAATGGACGTCTAATGAGATGGAGCTTACTCCTCCAAGAATACCAATTTCGAATTCTGTACATAAAAGGGACTGAGAATTGCATAGCCTACAGTCTTAGTAGGAACCCTGTGGAGGATCCTCCCAGTTAAAGTAAGAATTATTAGCCCTCTATTGTTCCCCCTTGTAAATAAATTTTGTTGTCGAGTCTGCGTACTCACGTTATAAAACTCGAATCGGAATGTATATGTACATATTCTATGTATACCGTTTGACGCTCATGTATTTTTTTGTTTGCTTTAGATCCCTGCGTATGTATATTATATATTTGTCCTTTTTCTTTTTTACTCCGTTACACTACCCTTTGCCTGTCTGACTGTTTATGTGATTTGGGGGGGTGTTTCTTTGTATATGTAATATTATTTCTTTTATTTGCTTTTATCGGCTCAGTGACTTCCGTATCATTTGTTTGTTTGTTTTTTCGCATCATTACTACAGAATGAAGAAACGACACCCAGGATAAAAATAAATCCCTTAGTCATTAATTGTTTTGCCTCAGTGACGGCTTAAATCAAAATCCCCTTTTGTAGCGACTACCCAACTCGGTTGAGTCAGATATTGATACTATGTGCACCTGTTCGAAGCAGGCTAGGAAACCCACGTCCCCATCCATTGGTACCCTCCGAGCATGATCCCTTTTCAATTTCGGGGGGAGGATGCCCTTTTCTCTCCCCTTCGCTCCAAGAAAAGGTCATCTTTCGGAAGGGAGGAGTGTGAGAAGACGACATCGAAGGATCACCTTGACCCCCCCTTCAAGCAGAGGCCACGTGGACTTAAGCAGGATTCCCAAAAAGCGAGGAAGCAAAGAAATTCTCGCGTGTGAACAGCCAACGCGACTGTCTACAGCTGTGTTTGCTTAAGCTGGTCGATAACCGCTGAGACGCCTTCACAGAGAACCCCATGCCCCGTGGACATACTAATCCCATGCAGACACGAGTCTCCAGCTAACCCCCATGCCTTGAGGCCAGGATCGCCGCCAGAACGAGCGTCTTCCCAAGGCCTTATCGCGTCTTAGTAGACGAAGAACGGCGCCACTATGTTCCCCTCGGAATGCTATGCCCTGAAGGCCTTCTAGCGAGCAAGCCGACGGAGTATTTAATCTGAGGTCTTTCGTTACTCGAGAGAGAGTACCACCCGCTTTTCGGGAAGATACACACCCCTCGTCTCGAGTCGAACCTCGGAGTTAGAAGGTTTCGTCGGCTAGACTAATTGCCGTGAATTTTGACCACAGTCAATAGGCAAATTCGCAAAGCGGCATTTCTTCGGAGAATTGTGCTACCTACTTATCTCATCCCGTTTTCAAGATTACTTCGCCCCCTCATTCGAGATTACTTATTCACGCATCCAAGAGCATCTGGCCCCGAGTTCAAGAATATCTCGCCTCACCTTTCAAGAGTAATTCGCCCATTATTCAAGATTACCTCACTCATGCCCGAGGTAATCCAATCCCGCCGTTGAGATTACTTTGCCCGTGCCGCAAGATTATATTTCTCGCCGTAAGAATCCGAGCTTTGGTTCCGACCCCCCCTTCTTTCACCAAGACTTAAGTCCATAAGGTAAAAGCATTTTCACATTTTATACTCCGTCTCGAAGATTATCCCCTCCTGTCATTATTTTTTCTTTCTAACCGAGTCAAGCATTTATCCCCTGATTGTCCTTTTAGCCATTGAGTTATTTCCTTTGAGCCCGACATTATTTCTCAATTTATCCCTATGTATATACTTCCATACTTATCTTGTTTTTGTTGTAATTAAACCTTTATTTAGGGTTTTAATCTTTCAATAACTTTGAATGAAAACTGGCATTTAAAGAACTCCCCTGCCAACAATTACTCACTCGCCTAGATTTAATCGCGTTAAACTCTTCCGAACCCAGGGAAGACTTACTTTCCCAGTTCATTAGTTCCGCACAGCCGGTCATCTTTCGGCCGCCTGCCACGTGAGTGTAATTGCCTTCATAGCTGCTGAGGTATACACTTACGATACCACGACACATACTCCCCCAAAATTCTTACATTAAACCTTACCTCAACTTGGTTTAGTTGGTTGGTTTGTCATATATATGATATTTTTTGTAAAAAATGCCATTACTTTTTTGACTGGAGGTGTGAAAACTTCTACAGTAAAGGCATAAATGCCATTGTAATACATTGACAAAAGTGCATTAAATCCCATGCAATAATGATTCGAACACTTAGGTTTTGATAAAAAAATCTTACAGTAGCTTCAAATCGAATAAGTGTAAATTACAGATATAAACTAAGTTTATACTAAGTTGTACATTTACATTGTACATTTCAGGATGGATGAAACTGGAAGTTACGTGCAAAAGAGCATTTTTATTAAAAAAAATAAGGTATTTAAAATAATCCGGGCAGCATAATTCTATTACTTTTATCTTTGAGACAACAAACTAATTTAGGGGAGTAACTTACTTCCCTGAATAATTAGCACTTTTAGTCATTAGCTTATCAAGTTCCGAACAGCAAACATGCCTAGGGGACCCACTACACCTCCTATATCCAGGAGTTAATTGTTAAGTTACGTCAAGAGGATCACATCTCCATAGCTGAAAGGGTTAAACGTTCCAAAAGTGTCGTATAAGTGTTGGTATTTCTCTGTCTTGTTATTGTGTTTTTCCATTGGTTTGTACTATGTGATGGGCGTTCCCTTCGTATCTTTGTACCCTATATAAGGTTGTCTTCTCCATTTCCATGCTATTCCTTGAAAATGAACTTGCAAATATATGTAGTTCGAAAGTGCTTGAATTCATCTTTTTATTTTCCTGTGGGTTAAGTTTCATATTATTGTTTTCCTCACGTACCACTTTGTGAGTTTTTAATATATATATATATATATATATATATATATATATATATATATATATATATATATATATATATATATATATATATATATATCAGCAGGAAAAGGAGAGCAAGCACTCAATTCAACATATATTGGCCAGCGTTTCGGGCTCTGGACCCATCTTCTAGGCTAGAACAATAACAACATACATATAAAAAAATAATTGTTTTTACAAAAGAGAACACTGATGAGAGATAAGGGTTAAATGTAAAAATACTAAAATGCAAACAATAAAAAGTTTAAAAAAATCAATATGAAGGACAAATTACTGTAGTTTGAGTAAAATAGAATACAAAATGAATTCAAATGACAATCATGGCGGTAGAATTGGATAAAGAGGTAAACACAATTAATACAGTATCACCTGATTCGGAGAAAGCTGTGAACTGACTGAGTGAAATTTAAAAAATTGTAACTAGGAAAGATTTGATTAAGTGTTAGTTGTTTTTTTTTTACAATTTTATGTAAATGGTTGGTAGAAAGAATATAGTGTTATTTAGTAGGTTGTTTTAGAGGTAATTAATTACTGGAAACATGTTAAATAAGAGAGCATCTTTATTTTTAATTAAGCAATGTATAACGGTGTGGAACTAGTCTTTATTTAACTGAGGGTGATTGTGTTTAATTAATAGGGACACTACTATGAAAAGGTCTGATTTAGATTTGGATGAAGAGAGGATTTTAAATTGATTATAATAAATAGGGATTTTACATGAATTAGAATAAGATCGGAAACATATTTTTTTTTTACAGACAGATCAATTCCTGTTCTGTAGCTGATCCCTCCGTGAGCATCGATGCGAACCTTGAGAAGGCGTTCCGTACATCAAATGTACGTTCCCAAGGAACATTTGGGACAAGTATATCTATATACTACTCCGGAACGCAAAATGTCAGGAGTGGGGTCTTTTACAATGAACAAAGAGCTAATTTTTAACGGGTTAACAAAGATTGGTGTTAAATTAAAATATGGATAGGATCTTTTCAAAATATTCAATAATTCTTTCCTAAAAGCACTAGTTTGGTATACCAACAAGGTTTGTTGTCCAAAGGTCGCGTGCTCTCACTTATTCTGATATATGACCTTCAACACTTTCAAAATTCCAGTACTAACCTTCGGGAAACCTTGGCAATTATATCATTCGAAAAAGAATGTAAAACACCATAAGGGTTTCAAATTTCGCTAGAATCAGCTGAATAGTTATGATGTTATTGCCAAATAATTCCCAGGCTAACCTTGGGACAACTTTGATAATTATATCATTCGAAAGAAAATGTGAAACAACATAAGGGTTTAAAATCTCGTTAGAATCGGCTGAATAGTTATAATGTTATTGCCAAATAATTTCCCGGCTAACCTTGAGACGCCTTTGACAATTATATCATTCGAAAGAGAATCGCCGAATAGGTATGATGTTATTGCCAAAACAAAATAATTCCCGGGCTAACCTTGGGAGGACCTTAGCAATTATATCATTCGAAAGAGAATCTAAAACAACATAAGAGATTTAATTTTTTTTAGAATTGACTGAATAGTTAAAATGATATTACCAAAACAATAAAAAGGCAAAATGGGGAACCGACTGACAAACTGACCGACCGATGGACATAGCGAGATGTAGAGTCGCCCGCAAGTAAAAAGCGAAAGGAGATGTACAATTTCTTGCAGGGAGCATCAAAATTTTGTATAGGGTTAAAAATATTATTAAACAAATCCCTAATCCAACGCATGAAAATATGGGGCGGGTAGTTATTCCAAATGGAATAGGGTCCAGTTAGAATAGATATTAAAGGAGCGGTCGATTAAGGTTTTACAAATATTAACTTTAACTTGAAATGTACGAAGGCTATAAAAGTTTAGACCAAGGTTAGTAAACGTTGCTTTTCGGAAGACATACAAAGTAACCGTGTTTTTTTTTTTCTATTTTAGCATCCAAAAATGATAAACTGTCATTTTTTTCTGGCTCCATTTTCTACCTTCCATTACATAGATGGACTTTGTTGATTTTGGAGACGGCTGAATACAGTCAATTTGACGATTAAATCAGATATCGCAGCGCCCCCTCCCCCTTTTTTGGCTCAGAGAATAACATAAAACAAAATCGAAATTTTCCAGCATGTAATCAAAATGACTCAACATAATTTTAGTACCGTACTCAACGGCGCGTTGTAATGTTGTAATCGATCATAAATTCAACAACGCATTGTTGTCAAAGACTGTCAAATACTCTTATGCAATATTTTGACAAGAAATGAGAAACTTTTAATAAGAATTATTTACGACCAAGTAATTGCATATTTTTATTATTATAATTCAGGCTTAAACAATTGATTCTGGAAAATAAATAAAAATACACAATAAAATGAATATAAGAAAGTGATAAATATTAAGTAATGGATTTCTTAACCTGTTATCAAAAGTGAACTTGCGTTTATATAATTTTGGACTTCATTACTTACACTACCGAGCAAAATAAGAGAACGATTTTCTTTTATTAAAATATTCTCAAAAATATGATGAGTATGTAAATGAAATTTCCATGGCACAATGAAGGCATGCATTTAATATATTTTATGAAGATTTCATATGATACAATCGTATAGTTAAGAAATTATACTAAATAAAGTAAGAAAAAATATTGAAACGTGCAAAATAAGAGAATGATCATTCACAGAAGATTTGACAACAATGAAACTTAAAACAGTTAATATGAGGCGTTGTAGCCTTTGTTTTCTATCACTTCTGCGCAACGACGACCACAGGACCACACCAGTTTCTTGCAAAATTTTGGTGTTAATTTGTTCCATCCTTGCTTAATTTTTGTCCATAAATACGTTATAGTTGAAGGCTGCTGGTCTCAAACTTAGTCTCCACTGATCTTCCAGAGGTTCTCAATTGGGTTCAGGTCCGGGCTCTGAGCAGCTCACTTCATTACTTCGATATCTTCTTGTTCAATTTTTTTTTTACTCGCTTTGTAGTATGGCATACCGCGTTGTCCTGCATAAGTACTGCTCACTAGTTCAAAGATGGTCGGAATAAAGGTATATAACATTTTGTTGTAAGAGGTTTAGGTAAACATTCACATTTACCGTTCCAATTATTTTCAATAGCGGACTAATTCCTTTAGACGAAAACCTCTCCCTTGCCATGACGCTGACTACTTCATTCTTTGCAGACTTTTTAATACATTTAGGTTTAAGTCTGTCACCTGTAGCGCGTCTGCCATCAGATCCAACTAAATTAAATTTACTTTCGTCGCTGAAATACATTCTCTCCCAATCTTCTCTTCATCTCTCCAAACATGAGCTTCAGCATATTCGAGTCTCGCCTTCTGGTTCTTCTTACTGATGATTGGTTTGGTTGCTAGAGAACGAGGTTTTTAAACCAGATGCATTTAGGTGATGGGACACTGTGAAACTGCTCATTTATTTGCCAATATCTGCTGCACACTCGAAGGGATCCTTCATAAAGAAGCGCCTAATTGCTCTGTCTTCCTGGACGGTGCTTATGTGGGGTCGACCGACTTTTGTAGGAGATTTATAGGGTTTTTTCCCTTGTATAACTTCAGAACGCGTGATATCACACTATTAGATCTTCCCACCTCTCTTGAAATCAGAGAAAAAGTCCTCCCTGAAGTCTTCAAGCGAACAATTCTTTGACGGAGCTCCAGAGTCACTTTCACTTGTGGTAGCATCTCTGCAGCGTGAGTAGGACACCAGTAGCGGTTGTACAGTTCTTATTTACTGAGCAAAATATTGCAAGATGATTTTAAGTAACTTCTAGAATCTTTCTGAAAAAATTGTTCTCTTAGTTTGCACATGTCAATATTTTATTTTGTTAGTTTATTTAGTATAATTTCTTGAATATAGGATTGTATCATATGAAATCTTCATAAAATATATTAAATGCATAGTTTTATGTACCATGGTAGTTTCATTTACCTCCTCATGATATATTTGAAAATATTTAAATAAATTAAAATCGTTCTCTTGTTTAACTCGGTAGTGTGGTCATACGAACAGTTTTCGTTCAAAGGTGTTTGAAATGAATGAATTTCTTAGTAAATGTATTTTGCTCTTTCAGGCATTTTTTGTCGTTTCTTCGATACAGTCTTTTCCATACCAGTTCTTTTATGGTGTAAAACACACAACGTTCGTTCCTCAGTAGACACCAAGCCACATCAACTGTGGAGTTCCCCTAAGTCATCTGATTGCAATTACATGCAATCAAAATCGCAAAAATGCCACCGAAATTAGTAATTTTCCCTGCTATGATTCTTTGTTGGATTTCAATTGGAGAAAAAATAACAGCGTTCCGTTTTTTTGTTGTTTTTTTTTTATTTACCATTGACTTTCTGACCTGAGAGAGGAAGGGAGGCATAATTTTGGGGGGTGACCTAATAGTTTGCCCTTTAACGGGGTTTGTTGACTTGGTTACCTTAGCATTGTTAGCCTTTTTAGTGATAGGGTAATTTTTTTTTTATTCTTTCATGGATAGGATCGAAATCGTTAGTATGTGATTTTGTGTATGTGAGAGAAAAAAAAGAAAGAGGGGGGGGGGGGTGAGATATCATTACTACATTTTTTTTTAGAAATTTAGAAACACAATGCGCAATAGATGATAATCAAAAGATTCCACAATTTGATTGCTAAACTTTCAATATAATTTATACAGATAGCCTAATAACAATACTCAATGAAGCAACGCACATATATGGTAGCCTATTGGTTGGCGGGTTGGGCCTGAAAAGCGAAAAGCGCTCGATGCCATTGGTACGAAAACCCACCCATTTTTTTTTCCTTTTCTTTAACGGGTAAAAGAGGTTAATATTATTTTATTCCCTTTGCTATCTCTCTCTCTCTTCCATTTTCTTAATCTATGTTTGATCCTCTTTTGTAAAAGGCGATATCGCTTCGGTATCATCTTTCCTTATTCCCTATCGTTTATATACTCAATAAACCATAGGGAATAAGGAAAGATGATACCCAAGCGATCCGCCTTATATATAACCGCAGGAAGGTAGAGGGTGAATTGATTTTACGGAAAATTATACAAATTATATGAATTAAGCTTTTCGAATGACCACTGCCACATTTCGTTCAGGCTGAGAATGAGATGACAGAATAATTGTGAGGGAATGAAGAATTGCGTTGCATCGACGCATGAAAATTTGAAGCAGCCCTTCGTTGATGTAGACGTCTCCAAGGCGGAGATTGAAGTCCTAGTGTTTTAAAGAGGAAAGATTCGGCTATTATAATTGCAGAGTATTTTGTAGGAAGCGTTGGCGTAATGTGTGCTTTTTCATCTCTATTTACAGGATAACACACACACACACATGTATATATATATATATATATATATATATATATATATATATATATATATATATATATATATATATATATATATATATATATATATATATATATATATATATATATATATATATATATATATATATATATATAAGATAAATTGAGGGGGGTATTTACCTTTTCTTATCGTAGAATTTCTTATTGGTATAATCGAATTATTGAACTAATTTTAAATCTTTGTATACACTTTTTTTTTCAGCTTTACTTTCGACAAGAAAAGTTATAATTTCTTGTGACATTTTTTTTGTGAAATCGTTATAATTGTTGTCATCTCTTTTTCACAATTAATGGAGTTTGTTTTGGAAATCAATGGATAACTTCGGTTTTGTAAAGGATTCTTTAATGTATAAGATTTCTGTGTCATTGAATTAAGCCAGCGGATCCTTAGGTTTCGGAGATTAAGCATTTATTGTAGGTTTTGAGTGAGAAGAAATCCGATGTATTGGTGTGTGTTTCCTTCCAAAATACTTTGAGGATGGGCTCGTCCTCAAAGGAGCATAGGACCTGCACATCAAGGAAGGTTGTGCTAGAGTCATTTGCAAAAGTGAACTAAATAGAAGGGATGATATTTAAGAGATTAAAATGTTTTAAATGGTTGAGGCCTTATCGAGTATTCAGTAAAACGTCGTCTACATACAAGAATTTGGTGAATGATGGGTCCAATAGATTGGGTAGAATACTATTCACCACAGTTTGCAAATATACAAAGGATAGTGTACAAGTTTTGGTTCGATACACCTATTTTTGCTTGACCGAAGTTTTTCACATTGAATTGTGTTCAAGCATGTTTTAGAGGATATATGGAAGGCTGCAGGTATTTTCGTTCGTTTATTTATGAGCAGACACTCAATTTTTGGCAAAACTTGAAAGGAATGTTTGAACATAATTGAATCAAGTTGCAACAAGTTTACGGGGTTGTTAAGATACATAGAAATAAGGTTTGAGGGGGAAGAAGCACACTAGAGAAGGTAGAGAAAGTCGGAAGGATTACTGCAAATTACCAACATCGACCAATGAAGTAAAATGCAACTTCAGTCCAGGAATTGTTGGAGAAAGACCAGAGAATTAGCAGTGAATTTATATTGAGTGAAATTATTATTGTCATTGTTCAGCATATTCGATTTTGAGTGACCATCTTGGTCTCAGCAAGGTATCATCTTAATGGATGACAAAATCGTTGCACAACGATCACTTAACTCAACAGCTGATGTTTCTTTGAGCTTTTTGACCAAAATTGAAACCGACGAAGATTTCTCCCAACAGAGTGGTACAGGGGATTAAACTTGGATTTATCTATTTGGTCTAGAAAGAAAAATCAAATAGAATAGTGGGTTCTACTGTTTATTGGAGGTCAATCAAATTCAAGGCAGAGAAATCAGCAGAGAAGGTGACGGCGATAGTTTTTTTTTTATACCGATGGAGTAATCTTGACTGATTTACTTGAAGGACAAAGAACGATCGCTGCGGCTTATTATGAAAGGGTGGTAAAAAAATTGAAGAATGTTGTCGAAAAAAAGAGAAGGAAGGTTGATCCTGGTCCATTTTCCACAATGATAATGCCCGGCGACTTTGCTGGAATTTCAAGTCAATTTATAACCGATTTCCTTAGGGTCTTGATCTTGCCTCTTCAGTCTTCATTTTGTTTGCCAAACTTTAAAAAAAGTTCAAAGAAACAGGATTTCAGGCGATAGATGTGTCCATAAATGAAATTAGAATGTGGTGCAGTACGAAAGGCGCAGGAATCTTCAGTGACTAGCTAGGGAGATGGAAACACCGTCCTCAGAAGTATGTTGACTTAGAGGGAAATATGTTGAGAATCACTAATAATTAAAAAATTATTTTCGTCTGATAAATCTTTTTTTTTTCCTTTCGTACCAAAAACTTTTGACTATTCTTTGTAACTGGTTTAAGGAGGCGCAGACCGTGGGTTGGGTGGTATACTAACAAACATTTATGCTGAGAAAAATGCTATTAAACAAAACCTCTGGATTACTTACTTGCCGGCTCCCTACCTCTTTTATGTTAGGTTATCGTCCACTACGAAGGGCATCCACCCCCTGATAATAGACAGAGTTGAATCAGTTTAGTAAAATTATCCGTTGTGAAGTTTATGAGTGGTGGTGGGTCTGGCAGAGAAAAGTCTAAGCATGGGTACAGTTCTTTTGCCAGGTACTATATCAAAAATAGTGAGGCGTTTGCCTTCTTAGTATTTGCCATTTTCTTAATAAAATATCTTGACTTCTTTGTGTGTGAGCTGGAGATTTTTTCCAACAGGGAAGGAAAGATCCTTAGTCATTTTGCCACAGTAAAAGAAAGAAAATGGTGGAAACGGAGTGGAACAGAAGGTTTGTGCATTTTGTCAACTCAGAAAAAGTTGGGAAGATGTCACCAGCTGAGCCGCTCACATAATATTGAGACTAAGTTGAATTAGTTATTAGTAAAACATAAAGTTGAGTAATTTTTAAATATGAATGATGTTAATCTGACTTAGAAGATGGAGAGAGTATTGCAGATGAATGGTTAATTAAAAAATAGGAACCATATTTGATCATAAAGGTTTCCGGCTACGGGATTTTTTTTAGGACTTTCTAAAAAAGGAATCGCTACAGTGAATCGCTAACATATGTTAAGACGAATATAGAAAATAGAATATCTAAAATACGTTAAGACGAATAACGAACAGTGAATCGCTGACATATGTTAAGACGAATATCGAAAATAGAATAGCTAAAATACGTTAAGACGAATAACGAACAGTGAATCGCTGACATATGTTAAGACGAAAAACGAACAGTGAATCGCTGACATATGTTAAGACGAATATCGAAAATAGAATAGCTAAAATATGTTAAGACGAATAACGAAGAATGAATCGTTAACATATGTTAAGACGAATATCGAAGATAGAATATCTAAAATATGTTAAGACGAATAAAGAAATAGTGAATCGCTAACATATGTTAAGACGAATATCGAAAATAGAATCCTAAAATATGTTAAGACGAATAACGGAAATTGAATCGCTAACATATGTTAAGACGAATATTGGAAATGGAATCGCTAAAATATGTTAAGACGAATATAGATAATGGAATGGCTAAAATCTGTTAAGATGAATAAAGAAAATTGAATCGCTAAAATATGTTAAGACGAATATAGAAAATGGAATCGCTAACATATATTAAGACGAACATCGGAAATGCAACCACGAACAAATATTAAGACGAACTTCAAAAATATTAATATTAAAAGTTCATGAACTACTTAGAAAAGTTGAAGAAAAGCACCGTTCCTAATAAAACAGTACCACATACAAAGTTTTGTCGGATATATAACATTTATACAAGAAAACTAACCTTAATTATTAACCAGTGGTAGAATGTCCATATAGGTAGTATCTAACCTACGGATATCATTAAATGAATCGACCTAATTTCCGTTGCAATGGTGACCAAATAATTATAAGAACATCGGCTTTTATTCACTGAAAAAAAACAACTTGGCATCTAATCCCAATATACCGCGGTGTAAAAAGTGTTCAGTATCCTATGGAATCATTCCTAAAATGTAATTATACGTTTGTGGTAAATAAAATCAGTATATATATATATTATATATTTTTAATTATTTTAATACTTAGTGGGAACCTTTCTTGCTTTAATTGCAGCCATAATTCTTCGTGGCGTGGAGCTCACCAAATTTTCATAAATTTCTGACGTTATTTTTCTCCACTCAGCTTGTAATTTTTCATACAGTCCTATTTTATTTATAACTGCACTACTTCTGATTGCTTTATAAATCACTCCCCAAAAATATTCTATGGGATTTAAGTCTGAGCTCTGTTATGACCACTCCATAAAAGTGATCCACATTTCTCCAAGCAAATTCTTGGTGTGATTGGATCTATGGTACGGTGCATTCATTGTCCCGTTAAAATATAACTACATTTCTTTGTGTTGCGGGATGCAATTTCTGGATAGATGTCTCTTAAACTTGACACCATGGTGGTATAAGTTGTGGATTTTATCCTTTTCTGGAATAAAAAAAAAATCCTCTGGCCTTGATAGACACATGAAGCTCCATACCATGATAATAGAACCGCCTCCATGCTTCATAGTTAGTACTACACAAACAGGTTGAAATATTCGTACCTCTCCAAATCTTTGTCTTACAAAAGTGGTACCAGAAGTGCTGAAAATCTGCCAAATTATTACTAAAATTTAAATTTTTAAATCATTTTCTTCTAAGGTATATTTATATGGAATTCCATAAATTACATGTAAAACAACAATACAATCCTTTTGCTTACATACCTGATAAGTACTTTCATCTGACCAAATAACTATAGACCATTGTTTATGAGTCCAAATTTTCTGATCTTTGTACCACTGATGTTTATTTCTGTTGACCTCAGATATCCATCTCGTCTTCCTCAGTTTACATCTTTTTAACCTTTGATTTTTAAGTCTCTTCCTAACTGCTATGGGTGACATTTTGAACTTGAATCTTCATTGAACTCCCTGCCAAGTTCGGATGTTTTCTTCGATTTTGTAGTGAACCGGAATTATAGGTGTCTTCTTTAGATGTTTTACGACGTTTTCTGTCACTTTTCCCTCTTGATACAAAGCTCTTGACTTCTCGTGGTTTGGACACCATATCTTGAACATTTCTTTTCTTTATCAATTTTTACTTGTGACCAATTAGCTATGGAGACGTTGGATTTGGACTCTTTGTACTTCTGGCAGTTCTTGAAATTTACTTCGATATTTAATATACAAAAGTTATAAAGTTAAGCTGAAACATAAGAACTTTTCGTTAAATTCTGATTTTAGAAAACACCATTTAATTAATTACACATCATTTAGTAAAATACTAAGTAATTCAACCCTATTAACAAAATATTTAAACATATTAGCAAAATGCACATTATTATCATACATATTTATAAGTATTATGATAAAATCTACAAAGGATGTAATGGTAATTAGAATATAAAAGAATAAATGAATTAGAACAATGAATTTAAGTCAAACCGAGTGTCAGACACTTCACAGGCTTCTATTTATTAATGAATTGAGATAAACTATCGAGTTTATCAAAAATATATTTAAGTTCATTAAGACAAGGGCGAAGAATATTACCCATACGCATTCTTTATATAGATTTTTTGTAAATATTTAAAATATATTTTTGAATGTGTGTTTGTATGTAATACACAAAATTCAGTAAAAAATATATTTCTAAGTGTAATTACACTAAATTATTGTGTCCAAAAGAAGTATTATATATTTTTTTAAAATCAGACAGATTAAACACGCATTTAAGTTTATAACGGTAAATAATTACGAATTGTATTGTTCGTAATCGGCCAATTACAAAATACGGTCATTTTTATCTCGTTGCCGCTCAGTCGTTCGCCAAACAAAGATTTTTCGGGATTTTTTTTTTTATTCTTATAAAGGGGCCATTGACCGCACTTTTGGGCCCATATACCCTCTTATGAAGACCATATTTTCTAAAAGTCTCTGAAAAACTTCCCGCTCATGAGAGCGATATCCACCATTGTGGACGAGATCCCACGACCGAATAATGAAATGTACATAAAAATCAGAAGGACAATTACTGGTGAGCCAAAGCCACCACGGTGCCGATCCTCGTTGATTACGGGAAGGAGGGGGCTGGTCCCATTATTTTTTTTTCCCACCAATTGGATTTCCCAGTGGAGTCCGAACGTTTAAGGGGAATTCGAACCACTGTTCGCCAAATGGTGGTCGCAAACTCAAACAGTCTCGCGATTCCATCCGGACAGAAATCAGGCGCGCTGTGGGTTCATTTCATTCAAGTGGGGGCTCTTTCCATTTGTCATTGAAACGATCTAGAAATGAACCCACTTGACGTTGATGCGATCTAGAAATGAACACATGTGACATTAATGTAATCTAGAGATGAATCCACTTTTCATTGATGTGATCTAGAAATGAACACACTTGAAATTGATGTAATCTAGAGATTAACTGAATTGTCATTGATTGGTTCTAGAGACGAGCCTAGGTAACAATGATGTGCTCCAGCTATGAAACCACTTGACATTTTTTATGATCTAGAAATGAACCCACTTGACATTGATGTAATCTAGAGATGAACCCATTTGTTATTGATGTGATCTAGAGATTAACACACTGTACGTTCTAGAGATAAACACAGTTGGCCTTGATATGAACTAACGCCTCCAGATCTCTAGACCTAAAGAAGTGTCTAGAAATTTGCCAACGAAGAATTTTTAGGTAAGTCTATGAATGAAAGAGTGCAGTAGTGGATTAGTGTAAAGGATCAACATTTCAAACATTTACTTTTTAATAAAATTGAAGTTTATTACGACATTATTTATTTTAGATATAAGAACAAAATAGAATTTATCTTATTCCGTTTTATATTATTAGCCTCTTGTAATTTTTTTTTAGAAATGTGTACCTGATTTTAGGACACCCTGTATATATTTATGTTATGCTTGATCCCTATTTAATAGGATTGGGCAAATTCTGTTATCTATACACTTAGATTTCTACACATTTTGCCGTTCTCACAATTATAGACTTAATAATTTCTTTAATTTAAGTAAAAAAAAGAGTTTACTTTTAATTGGCGCTGTAAATAGCGATTTTAGGAGTTTAGGATCTAATTTTGAGGTCCTTCCAATAGCTTAAGGTTATATCTAGAACTGTTTATACCTAACAGAGCATTGGAGTTTCTAAAATGACTTAAAGGGTTTTTAAACCTATATATGGACTTCTACCAAGGTTCTAGTGTAGACCAATCCGGAGAAGAAGTTCGGTGGGTAATGTAGGGCAACAAAGGTCCATTAACCTTCTGTTGGCTACCTTTATTGGACAAAATGATTATTCAGGTGTTTGAAGAAACCATTTATTGCCCTAGATTGTTCTGGACCATATAAGTAGGTAGATATTTTAACTTGATATCTACGTTGGCTACCATGTTATCTTTTCTATTCAAATTTAATTTCTGACTTTGTCTCTTCTAGTTTATGGACAGTTCCTCATAACAACTAGTAGGACGTCCTCGCGGATCAGTTCCTCATAACAACTAGTAGGACGTCCTCGCGGATCAGTTCCTCATAACAACTAGTAGGACGTCCTCGCGGATCAGTTCCTCCCCTTTAGTCAGCTCCTTGGAAACGATATTTTCGTATTCAGAAAACGCAAATTGATTGATAATGACCTTGTTCTAGTTAGTCGCTTTTACTTTTTTTATGCTCCTCTCAACCCCCTCCAATTTCCTTTCCACTCCCTTACATTCCCACTGTACCCTGTATGTCATTGAAACGTAACGATAAGATTATATGTAGATTATTATATGTAAATTGTGAGAGCGTGTTTCGCAAGAGCCTTGGGGGAAGTTCTCAAAATTTTAACGAGACGGATGTTGCCGTTCAGCGTCATTTCACACGTGATTATTTATTTTTTTTCTATTTAACCCCCCAAAGCAGGGGGCGGATAGGATCTATTCTATAAGAACCGAAAATCTCGGGCTATTTAGAAAACCCATGACCCCCTCCCCCCTCTGCATATAAATATGGGATACAGACTAGCCGATTGGAGCGAAGTTAAGCAACATAACGTGTGGTTAGTCATCCGATGGAATTCTGGTTCTCGAAGATTTCGCTGTGGCTGCCGTAGACTGACTCGTGGTTTGGACCCAAAGTCTCCCAGTAAATTCAAAACTGAGATATGCGCCACACGGTACAAATCGGAGCCAAAAACATCACTAAAAATACCTTTCCTTCTCTTTTTGTCTGTCTACTCCCGCATTATTCCTCTATATTGTTTTCCTTTTCATTCTCGACTGAATTCTTCCCCATCCTCTTTATTCACCCCACAATAGGCCTTAATCCTCGACGGTGCCGAATGAGGAGACATGGGCTCCTTACCGGTCCTCGGTGCTCCAAGAAAGCTCCTCTTTTAGATATTCGGGCCATGTATTATTCACCCACTTTCCACTTGAACACTTTCTTCAGGAAGTAGGTCGAACCCACCTGGCCGAATAATTTAATGATAAAACGAACAAATAAATATATAAGATAAAAAAATAAAAAGATAATAAATAAATTGCTGAATAATTACTAAATGAATAAGTTAGTGAATAAACAAATAAATAAAAGAATGAATGAATAAATAAATGATGAATAAATTAATGCATGGATAAAAGAATGAAAAATAAATAAATGAATGCATGAATAAGATAATAAATCAATAAGAAAATGAATACATAAATAAATCTAGGAAAGAATGACAGAATCAGATAATAAACAGATGAATAAATATATGAATATTAAATAAATGATTAAATTATGGAATAAACAAATTAATAAGATAATATATATTTAATTAATTGATAAATAAATGAATGAATCTATAAATAAATTAATTAATAAATGTAATAATAAATGGATTTCATTAATTCATAAATGAATGAATTAGTAATTAATGAATAAACGCATAAAAATACTGGGCCAAGAGAATAAATGAATAAATAAATAAATGACTGAATGAATAAGATAATAACTAGATTAATAAATAAATAAATTAGTAAATGAACGAATAAAAAAATATATAAATCAATAAATTAGATAACAAATTAATAAATGAACGAATAAATATACAAATGTAAATTAATGAATAAACAAATAAGAAATAAATAAATGATAAATTAGTGAATAAATAAAAATAAATAAATGCAAATTTTGCTTCTGTCCGATCTTTCATTTCTCAGCAGCACACCCTCGTCTCAATTTCACTTTCTTTCCCAACCTCTTTAAAAAAAACACCTTATGGCAGAAATACACACGTTAGTTTTCGCCTTTTTTTCAAATTAAAAACCAGCCTACAGATGTATATACCAGGGAATGGATTTTTATTGTACGTGGGAATTGACCCCGCGCCCCCCATGTCCACCCAACCTTCCATTTGCCTTCTCTTTACTTTTCGAAATTCCAATTTTTCGATTTAGCGAAAAGGAAAGTTTTGATTTACAGGGTTATTCAGGAAAACACTTCCGCTTCGATTTCTGTTGATAACGGGCGTTGCCTTTATGTACATATGTATGTATATGTGTTCGCAGTGTGTAGAAATAGTAAGCGAGACCCATTGCCGTTATGTGTACATTTGTATATACAGCATGCAGTGTGTGTGTGTAAATAGCAAACGAAGTCCATTAAAATGAGTTTGGATTTCAAAATATACTTTCACACACGGTTTGTTCACTTGATGATGCGAAAAAATAGTTACAAGGAGTTACAAGGAAAGAAGGTACCCTAGGAGACCTTACGGTCCATTCAAAGAGGGTACCTTTGGACTAGCAATCGAGCATAGGGCATAGGCGATTAGTTCAGAAATGAGTTAACAGATGTCGCTATCAATAGCTTCTAAATTTGAGTGCATGTGTGTTTGTGTGTTTATGTATGAGTGAACGAAGGATAAATAACAGTTCCTTTGATCTCGTAAATGGCTATCCTTCACTTGGGGAAACGTATAATTTTCGCTGTATTCGAATTATCGAAAAAAAACAAACCCAACTCATATCTTTATTATTATTATTTCATTATGAGCCGCATGCTTCTGCGACGGATTTGGCATACAATAGTGAGGACCTTCTTATGCTGTCTATGTAGAGCCTGGGAGAATAACCGAGGGGAAATTATACCTATATTAAAATACGTGGTCACCATACAAAACCTTTTTCTTCCCTTTTTAATAATGAAGTATAGGCTTTGACAGCCTTTCCCGCAGCTGTACACACTACAAAGGGGGAGTTTTTTTCTTAAAATTTCCAAAAACAATAATTCTCTGTTATGAATTGCTTCCATTAAACTCCAGTTTACCATACCAATTTCAGTCATACACTCTCAAACTAGAACTCAATATTACTCTCGTCCGATAAAAATGAGCCCCAAAATAGTGGCCTTATTTTATCAAACACAGCAATTAATTCTGATCGTTTTCCTGATGTGGGCCATTTTTAAGTAATTTCCTGTATTCTTTGGGGTTCGTCTCAGGGAACGAACACAACTAAGGAAGTCGTTTAATTAGCATTTAGCTCCTGCCATTCTTTTGTCCTTTTTTTCCTGTGGGGACGAGGAGTTACTTTTTACATAAAGAGGAAACAGTATTTTTTTAATGAACTAACCTGTTTAGTGTGGGAATGAGATGTTTCAGATGTTTTCTAAATGTAGTTGAGTTTGTCCTAACACTGGAAAAAATATCACTGTACTCTTTAATACTTATCTTCATTAACCCTTAGAATTTATCCTTAGTTTCGATTGGGTTCATTTGAGGAGATTGACATGGCCATTTAAACACGCTCATCTCCATCATAGCCAACCATTCACAAGTTTTCAGAATAATGTTCGTTGAAGTGAAATCTGGTAGAACAAATGTCATTTTTTAATTGAACTTCTTTACCCGATGAATCGCAATCCAGCGCCTTATGGAACCCCTTTCTTGGTTGACCATAGAGATCTTAGGGTTTATCGAAAAGCTCGAGTTTGGTTTAGGCTGTCTATAAAAAAATGGTTTCTTTAAATTATTTATATTTTAATTATCGATGTCCATTTACTTTTTGCATGATTCACTAAATTTATCAATCTTTACCTACCTACTTACCTGCATTCTTACTTACTTACACATCCATCCATCTATCTTTCTATCTATCTATCCAACTAATCGTCTATCTATTCTCAGTTTTCTGGTTGCTGGTGCAAGTTGGTCTGGATATTGCCAAGTCAAAAGCATTATTCAGACAGGCTACAATCAATACTCAAACATGGTGTTATAACTGTTCCAACAGCGCGTTATAACACGGTGTTATAATTGTTAGGGCGTTGTTGCTGTCTAAAAAAGCGAACAATGAGATTTGTTAAGTGTTATGGTATCAAGAATTAATAAAAATACATTCCTATCCTTGAGGAAGGATAAAATAACATAGAGCGTTCACATTGGCAATGGAGTAGGGGCTCTATGTCCCATTGTAATGTAGACAGAGAAGTTTAAGTCACAAGATGGTATCGAATGACCTTGTTGGTTACGTCATTTTCTTGAGAAGAACTCCTTACATCAGGTTGGCACAAGTCACAAAATATGACGTGCAATGTTCCTATACAAAGGCAATTCGATTTGAATCATTGAATCTTAAAACACGGCCAGAATTACCATATTTACAATTTGTGAACCAAAGCTCTGCCCAGACGAGTTGCTACCAAAAATAAAGCAAGAATAGCTAAACCTTAATCATTCAAATATTTATTTCATGTTTAAATTTATTAATCGCTTAAGAATTATTTGTAACTTACAAGTTAATAGTTTAAATGAATTTTTTGGCATCTTAAATTTCGAAATTGACGGCTTAAAATTTGATTTAGTAAATGAAATTTCAGCCAAAATTGATTAAAAATTTCTTTGGTAAGTAAATTTCTAAAGTAATTGCCTAAAAATTATATTGGTAACTTAAACATCTAAATTTATTGTTTAAAAATTTATTTGGTAAGTTAAATTTCAAAATTAATTGTCATAAAATTACTTATAACTTAAAATTTTAAAAATTAAACTCCTTAAACATGCATTTGGTAACATAAACTTTTAAATTAAATGTTACAACAAAATATTGGGGTACATATAATATAGGTTTAAATTTGTGTTACCCTTTCTAAATACTTACAAATTGTTATAATTCTGCTAAGCGTTCATTTTATCAACCTAATCGTAACATCCCTAAATTTCATGCCAAAAATGTATTAGTTTTACCTTTTAACCAAAGTTAAATTAAATTACCTCGTTTACTAAAACCTAATCGTAACATCCCTAAATTTAATGCCAAAAATGTATTAGTTTTACCTTTTAATCAAAGTTAAATTAAATTACCTCGTTTACTAAAACCTTGGAACATAAATGTTATTTTTAAATATGAAAACACCATCCATCACCTTCTCGTAAAAAATTCCCCCCCTAAACCAGGCATTGTATATTCTATTGGTTGCAATAATTGTGAAAAATGCTATTATGGACAGACAGGTAAAGAATTGAATGTTAGAGTTAAACAGCACCAAACTAATGTTCGAAATTTTTGTCAACAATCTGCATTATTTTTACATATCTATATTCAGGATCATACTATTAATTGGAATAGTGCTAAACCTATTATTAAATGTACAAACTACATTTCAAGACACGGCACACGTCAAGTCGGTAGTCCAGCTCCTCCCAAACACGCTGCAGTATGTCTTTGGTAACATTCTCCAGTGCGGTAGTGATTCTGTGCTTGAGTTTCTCTAGGTTTGCAGGAAGAGGTGGGACATAGACCAGTCCCTTTTCATAGCCATTTCAACAGCACATTGTCTTCATCACCAGCACGCCCGATCTATCTCCTTCGCAGATTGTCATTGAGATAAACCCGCACAGTGAGCTTCCTGTGAGGTGGAGCCCCGTCCTGTTGAAAAATAAAGTCTTCTTGTTCATCTGCAATGAGCTCATCCATTAGCCAGTTCTGAAGCATTTGCAGGTACACATGGCCGGTCACATTTCCCTCAAAGAAAAACGGGCCATGAAGATGGTTTTTGGAGATGGCGCAGAACACATTCACTTTTGGTGAGTCCCTCACGTGCAAAACTGTGGCATGGGGATTTTCTTTGCCCCGAATGCGAACATTATGCCATTCGTATGAAATGTGGCCTCCTCACTGAAAACAAGACGTTCCTTCAACTCGTCTTATTTAAGTTTCTCTTGTATATCAACACAGAATTGTTTGCGCTTTCACTTCTCATCTGCCGCTATGGCCTGAACTAGCTGCAGCTCGTAGGGTTTCATTAGCAAGCATATCCTTAGGATGCGCCAAACTGTCGTTGGAGGAATCTTGGTTTCCAGACTTGTTCTTCTTATGGACTACTTGGGGCTTCCTAAATGTTTTAGAGAACCCACTCGACCGTCTCTTCCGATGTTATTGGTCGTCCAGATCCTTTTGCCCTTCACATACAGCCTTCCTCTTTGAATTTTTTGTGCCATGTCCAAATCTACATTGTACGCTGCACAGTCTTGTTCGACTGTGTTCGAGCATACTCCAACACACAAAACGCCTTTTCACTGGAAGTGAAAAGGCGTTTCTTGTAAAGATAAAAACATCAAACATTAAACATAAAATTTTGACATATTTCTACACATGCTGTCAAAATTTGAAGTCATTTTAACGGGAACTCGCAAAATGATATTAATTTTTTTTTAACACCCGGTATATAATAATTGAAAATCACATGGCACGTGATATATAGATGTATTTAAAGGCCCCAAAAATGGAAATTGGTAACACAACCCGGAAAAACGCTATGGACAATATTACGTGAACCAATGAAAGCTTAAGAAGGAAAATGGGAGATGTAGAAACGGAAAGATAGGACAAACTATTTTAACCGTTATATGAAAATTAATAAAGAAGTTGGATTTGATCCTGTGTCATCAAGCGCTCATCGCTTATATGACCATGACGCTGGCGATCAGCGTAATTTAGATATTTATGTGACTAAACTAAGTAGACCTTATCTATTTGGTTTTATACTTCACATCCATCTTTGATATTATTTTTCTATTTTGGGTCCTTTCGTTGTACATGGGCGGGGCTTCGCTCTTCTGTTTCACATACATATACCACCTTTGTAAAAATCTTTTCGTTATTCCTTGATAATGAACTAAACAAGTTCGAAAGTACTTGGAATCCGCCTTTCATTTTCCTGTGATTTTTTGCATTTATTGCTCTACTCACGCACTACTTTGTGAGTTTCTCATATATATATATATATATATATATATATATATATATATATATATATATATATATATATATATATATATATATATATATATATATATATATAATCCTCCCATCTAATGTTGCAAGAAGGTATACACATGTATATTAAACCCTCTTTTTATTTGTACAACCCTAGCCATCACGCACTATCACGACTGTCAACTATTCTTTCGTTCCTTTTCCACTCATTACTTGTCTCCTTGACCGCTTACACGCCTAGTTTCATTTCCGATTCATCGGAACTTGTTAGAAAATAAACCCCTAATTACCCCATCAGTCCATAGTTGCCACTCCTTGAAATCCTTGAACACGAATGACCAATAACTCGACGCTTCCACCGAAGAAATTATAGCATCTAAAAATTCTTTTATGTTTTCCATCAGCTCTAAAAAGGAGGTCTCGCAAACCCAAGGGGGAAGGGGGAAGGGCATAGTTAGGGGTGGCGATGGTCTTTGGGCCTTGGTGGGTCATAAGGATGCAGGTTACGTTTTGGCAGGTTTTACGAGTAATTTACGGAAGGAGCTAAATGGATTCGTGCACACAGAATCTGTGTACACGACTGTATATATATATTAATGATTCAAAGGTGTGATTTAATGTGAAAACGCAGAGGTGCAAACACAAATGAAATGACACTTATGCAGGAAAGACGGAAGTTCACACTCACACACACAAATTCAACCGCATGCACGTACACACAGACGCATATACATAGATACACAGGTCCAGAGAAAGACAACTTTCTAGAATTGAGAAAAGCAAGGGAAAAGAAATGAGGAGAAGAAAATGGAAAGAGAGACAAAGATGAGAGATGATATCGTCAGGCTGGAGTAGGCGAGGGGGACAAAGACTCGAGGCTAACAAACCCGTGAAAGAAAGGGATCAAAAGCAATGGTTTTAATTAATACACCAAGGAATAGGGGTAGATTAACGTAGAATGCAGCATTCAGTGATCAGCAGATTTGGGTCTCCGCTCCTATTGAGATTCTTAAGTGTTTCCATTTTACATACTAATTAGTTTATGATTGGGGGGGGGGGGTATATATCTCGGCCACTTATCTTTTAGGGGTATTTTATGTTCTAATTAGTTTATGCTAGGCCAATTTCATTTAGGAATTGAACCATCGGCATCTATCCTTACCAAATTAGCATCTAATATAGAAACACCTAGAATCACAATAAGCGAGGAGATCTAAATAGCATATATTAGTCTAAATTAATTAACACGTAAAATGTAAGCACCTAGAACATCTCAATATACGAAGTTGCCTAAATAGAATAACCTAGCCTCAATTAATTAGCTCGTAAAATAGAAACACTTTGAAAATTTCAACAGACGAGGAGACCTAAATAGCCTAACCTAGCCTAAACTAATTATGTAGTAATTAAAACCCAAATATGATATGAGACCTTTTTTAAATGCACTTCAGATTTTAGAGTTTAGACACGTTTTTGAATGACTGTATATCTACTAAACTTGCATACCAGATCGTAGCATAATAAGGAAATTAAACTTGTTCGCTGACAAGAATAATATTCTTTCCTTTCCATTCACAACACTAATCAATAATGACAACACGGCTTCGCTGTTACAAGTTTCAATTCTACATCATGCAGACTATTTTATATATTTTTTGTACCTTTTATACTTTATAATCCGGTTAAAAGCTCACAAAATGGCACGATGAGGAAAAAGGAAAGAGGATTCCGAGGTTGTTTTATTAATAAAGACGAGAGCGCTTGGAATCCTTTCCTTATTCTTTGTAGGGTGTTTAACATCACATTGTGCATTTATAGGAGTTTGTTGAAATTGCTGCTACACACTTGTCGATAGCATCAATTAATGAATAAAAGAGTCATTTTCATGCAACGAGGTTTACTAGTGGCAAAATAGGTGCCAGTGGTAGGAATAGTAAATCTACTGCGGTTCGTGGAGTTTAGTAACTAATAGTTACCGAAGGTCATTCGAGTGAGGCGCTCTCACACTCGAATGAGAAAGAGACGAAAGAGAGAGGTCGAGTTTCAGAGAGAGAGAGGGGGGGAGGGAAAGAGAGAGAGAGAGAAAGTAACTCAAGGATTGACAAGGAATCAATGTACCTAAAGAGACCTTGCTTTTCATACAGGTGTTAGGGGTATTATTTAGAGAAAACCTTGTAGGTTAGGGTGAACATAGTACAAATGGAGGCTCTTCCAATCCACCTCCCCCACCAGTGTTTGCTGGTACGGAAAAGCAGGAAAAAAACCCTTGAATGAGCTGAGTTGAGAGAAAGGATACAACCAGGGATGTTGACAGTAAAGTTATACTTGGAAAAAATAATATTAACCCATTTGTATTCAATTTATTGCGAACTTAAAATAATTGAGTAAATTATATCCTTAAACCGATCAAGGCTTGAACTATTCCCTTTCTGTGCAAGCAACTCTTTCCATGCCTTGCATATTCTATATGTGAAGTAGTTGCTCACTAAAAGAGTCCTGAATCGCGGAAGTTCAAGCTTCCGATCGTTGGTATCTCGTCCTATTCGTGGAGATAAACAACTTCTGGTCATTAAAATGCTTGAAGTGTGGAAGAATTTTGAACACTCCTCTCAGTTGACCGGGAGGTGTCTTGGTCTCTATCAAAAAAAGACATGGTTTATGTGCCCAATCAAATGTGATAAGGAAAGGAAGAAAGCCAGGTTGGAGAGGCTTGGTATTGTAGTCTTCTCTTTTCATTTGTCTATCTTTCATATAAGGAATGATCACTCACAAACCTAAGAAAGTAAATAAGATGAATTAAAATTCATTTTTATCTTCGTTGTTATTCATTTTTATTCTTCTCGTTCTGTTCCCTGGTTGAGTAAAATGTGAGACAATTTGTATTTCAAAGAGTTCGATGAATTGACTGTGAAAAATATGATTTACCCGTTAAAGTAAATTAAGAAGTAATTAATAAAAAGTAGGAAAAATAGCTACAGAACTACAGAATGAAAAACAGAAATTACCCCAGGAGCCTAAGCATGGGAGATAAATAGAAACCAATAAAGAAATACATCTAGAAAGGTCACCTTAAATTACCAAGTCAATTTTCCCGTTATATGAATCTTTGAATCATTGAACTCACAAATAGACTTAAATCTAAAGAGTCCAAAAGATTGCTTCGAACAGAAGTTGTGTACGAATGGTATAACGAACACACCCTAACGTAAAAATCTTAATTGTAATAAACATAATTTTTGCATTGTAAATTATTTTTTATAATTTTCAACGAGCAATTTATCCCTGTTCTTCCGGAGTTATTTCTGGTCGTTGGTATAGTTAAGACGCCCCCTGAATATACAAAACCGCCTGATTTGAAGGATGTAAGACTTTTTTGTCTATCTGACACAAAGAGTGTCCCAAGAAACGAGAGTACCTAAATTGACCTTGATATTTATACCGAAGAGGAACTATAAGGATAGAGAAAGCACTAAAAAAATGCTTAAGGAAAAGCATAGCATATGTAGATGAAGGCTTTCCCCTCCCCGCCTCTGTGGGTAAGAAAAAGCATACAAAAATACCTGAATGTATTTACGAAAGGAACACAAACAGCGGATTGGGGAGGGTTTGGGGTATAAAGAATCAGTGAAACGAAAATTGGGGATAACAGCTCTCAAACACGCTTTAAAAAAAAGACAAAAAACAGCGAACTTTAGCAGCTCACAGAGACCGAAAAGGGGTGGAAAGAAAGTTGCCTAGCAATATTTTGCTTCACTGCACGGTTGCATGGCGCCAGACGGATGGCTTTGCATGCGATGAGGATGATTATGCAAGAAGAAGAGTTCCAAAATGGAGGCCACCAAAGATCATAGGATACACTCAAGGCCATATCGAGAAAGAATAGATTAGGTGGAAAGCTCAAGCGTAAGCAAACTACCTTGGGTACACTAACCAATTTAGTTACATATGATGCAATTAAAAGGTCTCGAATTACATGATGTTAACTCTAATAGTAGGTCAATAACTTCTGATACAGGCTTATGTACACTTTTACTTTTAATTAATAAAAAAAATCATACAGTTTTATTGATTGTTTTAGGCTAAGTCTAGGATTACGGGTGCACACTTATAATCTACGTATACACCTATGATTCATACAGGTTTAATCTAATGGAACTTAAACCCAATTTCACTTCCTCAAATACACCTTCACAACACCTGAAAGAATAGAAAAGATCTTCCTCCGGCAAGCCATTGCCGGCCTATGGTGAAAGGGAAAAACGATCGCAGGAAAATGGAAAAGGAATGCGGAAAGAGCATTTGTACCCAGACTTTTTAATCACTGGAATCATTTCTTTTCTTCATTTCCTTCGTTGCTCATTCAGTGATGTTCTCATCTGTTTCCTCTTAGGTATTATTCATGTACATTGGGAAAACACTCGACAAGTTGTTTTTTAAATATATTAATTGACGTACTTTCAATGTTTGAGTGATTATATAATTAAAGTAATTTTGAAGCGCTTGTATAACAATTTAAATAATTATGGAAGTGTTTGTCCTATATTCCATCTTGAACAGTAGTCTATATTTAATATTGTTCTGTCCTTTAAGTATTTTAGGCGCTTCCATCAACTGTCTATCTAATTGTCAATGGTGAGTGAGAAAAGGTCTAAGGATCGAAGTCTTTCTATACACGGCTTATTCTTAAACTTGGAAATTAATAGAGTACCCTACGCCGCAGCCGTTCTAACAGCACTAAGTCCTTATTTGGGTATGAATACCAGTTCCAACAAGTCTAGGTCATTATTCAGGTAGGGAAAATTGTTATAAAAGCGCTACGTCTTTATTCAGGTAGGAAGATCCGTTCTAACACTTCTACTTCCTTATCCAGGTAAATGCACCAGTTTTAACAGACTTACGTCCTTATTCAGGTAGGTAGACCCGTTCTAACAGCTCTACGTCCTTATTTACGTAAAGAGACCCGTTCTAACAGCTCTACGTCATTATTTAGGTAAAGAGACCCGTTTTGACAACTTTGCGTCCTTATTCCAGTAGAAAGACCAGTTCTTACAGGTCTACATCCTTATTCTGGTAGCGAGACCCGTTTATAACAGCTATATGTCTTTATTCAGCTAGGAAGACCCGTTATAACGGGGATACATCCTTATTCAGGTAGCGAGACCCCTTTGTAACAGCTATATGTCTTTATTCAGCTAGGAAGACCCGTTATAACGGGGATACATCCTTATTCATGTAGCGAGACCCCTTCATAACAGCTATATGTCTTTATTCAGCTAGGAAGACCCGTTATAACGGGGATACATCCTTATTCAGGTAGCGAGACCCCTTTATAACAGCTATATGTCTTTATTCAGCTAGGAAGACCCGTTATAACGGGGATACATCCTTATTCAGGTAGCGAGACCCCTTTATAACAGCTATATGTCTTTATTCAGCTAGGAAGACCCGTTATAACGGGGATACATCCTTATTCAGGTAGCGAGACCCCTTTATAACAGCTATATGTCTTTATTTAGCTAGGAAGACCCGTTATAACGGGGATACATCCTTATTCAGGTAGCGAGACTCCTTTGTAACAGCTATATGTCTTTATTCAGCTAGGAAGACCCGTTATAACGGGGATACATCCTTATTCAGGTAGCGAGACCCCTTTGTAGCAGCTATATGTCTTTATTCAGCTAAGAAGACCCGTTATAACGGGGATACATCCTTATTCAGGTAGCGAAACCCCTTTGTAACAGCTATATGTCTTTATTCAGCTAGGAAGACCCGTTATAACGGGGATACATCCTTATTCAGGTAGCAAGACCACTTTATAACATCTATATGTCTTTATTTAGCTTAGAAGACCCGTTATAACGGGGATACATCCTTATTCAGATAGCGAGACCACTTTATAACAGCTTTGTGTCTTTATTTAGCTAGGAAGACCCGTTATAACGGGGATACATCCTTATTCAGGTAGCGAGACCCCTTTATAACAGCTATATGTCTTTATTCAGCTAGGAAGACCCGTTATAACGGGGATACATCCTTATTCAGGTAGCGAGACCCCTTTATAACAGCTATATGTCTTTATTCAGCTAGGAAGACCCGTTATAACGGGGATACATCCTTATTCAGGTAGCGAGACCCCTTTATAACAGCTATATGTCTTTATTCAGCTAGGAAGACCCGTTATAACGGGGATACATCCTTATTCAGGGGACGGAGACCGAAATTGACCTTCCTACTCCATATGAGGAGGGGAGAGATTTATATAAAGTCGAAATGCTAAACATATATCGACCTAAGCGTGAAATTCTTGGCAATATAACTCAAGGGAAGAAGGAGGAAAGTGCCAGAATATGAATAGTAAGATAAAGAAGAAGGAGTGTTGGTCCTGAGTACTGTGTACCTTACCACCCAGGTCATCTTCACGTTACTCTAAATAACTATTATTATTATTATCATTATTATACTCTGCTGTGTACGCAAAATGCCATAGGTGGGTATTGTAGGCGAGAACCGGAGGAAGGGTCCTTTGTATGGAGATGTAGGTAAAGTTGTCTACTCCTGATACAGCCACGTGCGTGCACATACACACAGCAGCTCAGTTCTACATTCTTTCACCCATCTCTCTTCCCCACAATAATCATAGTGAGTTTTCGTCTGACACTCTTTAAGGTCATAGGCCTTTACAAAGCTCTTATCTACCAAGTAATGACCAACTTGAGAGAAGAAGTGGGCCTTCAAGTCAGGCTCGAAGGCTCCAGTGAAGGGAGATGAGTGTATGGCAGTAGGCAGATCATTCCACATTCTAGGTGCAAATATCTTGGAAGCACGATCACTCTTGCAGCACAGATGACTAACAATCAATAAGGGGGACTGATCAGGATGATAGGATTCTCAGGGAGCAAGATAGGCACATTAAAAAGACAGGTAGGTTGCTGCTGCGGTGTTTAAGACTCCTTATGTAAGATAGAGGACCATGGAGGCGATTCGATGGACAACTAGTGCGGATCAAGGAACAAGCTGTTTGCACGAGATAAATGACACCGGTGGAGAAGATCGTGGCTAAAGAGATTTTACAAGTTGGTGAAGTCGAAGAATGGAAGCTTGTGATGCAGCGAAGAGGGAGTTACAGTAGTCAAGGAATGGGCTAACAAAAACGTGGGAGGCAATCTCAGAACCCCTGTGGACAGAGTGGGAACGTATGCGGCTAAGATTACAGAGAAAAAGTGGAAGCGGCTAAGATTACAGAGAAAAAATCGGATGCAGATTAAGATTACGGATAAAACAGAGATAAAATTTGCAGACGCTAGCAACGTTGGCTTTGAAATATAAATGACTATCAACGGTAACACCCAGATTTGTTAACGATGTCGGAAAAAAATGGACCCGGTGCGTCACTAAAGTTGAGAAATGGAGCTCTAGTTTTGCATTGAGCCATAACCGATGTAGTACTCACCAGCAACAGTTATTCCACGATTGATTTTCAGAAATTTGTCCGAAAGCCATTTAGTAATGATGTCGTAAGTGAATAGAGGATGTCTAAGAGTGTAAGCAAACGATAAAAGAAAGATAGATTTGCGTGTCATCAGCATAGCAATGAAATGACCGACAAAGGCGAGACATACGAATACCCAGGGAAAGAAGATAGATTCAAAATAGCAGTGGTCCAAGAACCGAGTCTTGCAGAACACCATTAGGTACCTCTGCCAGACTAGATGCATAAATCACTCCCAATATGAATAGACGTAATTCTACATGATAGATACGAACAGAACCAAACAAGAGCGGTTACAGACACATAGGAATTCACGAAGGCAATCAAGAAGAATAGTGTGATCGACAGCCCCAAATGCTGCCAAGAGATCGAGAAATACCAGAATAGAAAGATGGCCAGAATGAGCAACACGATGAAGCCGGTCAATAGGAGCGATGATTCAGTGCTGTGTCCTGTCTTGAAGCCGGACTGGAAGATCTCATCAATGTGGAAGGCGGACATATGATCTGAGATCCGCGCTGACACCAACACTTCCTGGACTTTTGAGAGGAACGGGAGTTGAAAGATTGGGTAGTAGCTTGCCAGGGCATCGGGATTCAGGGTAAGGTTCTTAAGGATTTGGCGAATGACAGCATGTTTGAAATCAGGTAATACCACACCGGGTGAGGAGAAAGTATTAAAGATACTAATGAGGTAAAGGAGAACTGGTGGAAACTGAAAAGACTTTGAGAGAATGAGTCGAGGAGAAAGTGTCTTTTTTAAAGAAAGAAGGAGGGAGGTTAATTTCTTAGGGAACCTTGGAGCGAGAGAAAGGAGTTCGGGTGGAGGAAAAGCGGGAATTAACCAATGGTGAGGAATAGAGGCAGAGGGTATCCCAGAACGAATAAGAACTTTCTTGTCAGAGAAAAAGACAGAATACAGCAGAGGTCAATTGGGCAAGAGACTGGGGCACCGGAGGGGCAGAGAGAAGAGTAAGAATCGTCAATAATATATGTAGGTTGTTTTTGTTTTCGGTAAGGATACGGCGGGTGTGAATTTTACGAGCAGACCTCAGGAGGAAGGTGTAGGAGTGAGTAACTTAACCACCTCGTCGCGCTTACATCCCTCACCTTTAACGACGCGTCCTATGACACCACCTTGGATCTTGCGGAGTCAGGTTGGAAGCACTCAATCCTAGGCCAGTGCCACTTGCGATTTGCAAAGGACGATTTGAACTAATAATAATACCCAAGACTTCCCAAGTTCCTGAAAGAAGTGTCTACTGGAAAGAAGTCACGACACAAAAGTTCAACCAACTTTCAATTGTGGCGGACGGAGGGCGTTCGCAGTTGGTTATTGGAAGAACAACGAAACCTGTGTAACCCAACGGAGGGATGTTCACTCGTTGTAGATATTTTGCGAGGAAAAACAGAAACAACGATATCGCTAACCCTATATACTGGAGCCGTGTTCATCTATAGCTTCCATTCGCGGGTTCGTACTACGGAGCAATAAGATTTAGAGTTAATGGCGGGGACAGGTGAGAAAGGAAAGGTTCTGTGCCCCATTATGCCTAGGATGACAGCGATGGGCCTCGCTCAGATACACGTATTTATTTACCAACGCACAAAAATGGGGGAGGGGAGGATGAAATTATCTTCACTGTCTGTATTTATTTTGCGTGCATGTATGTATACATGTACGTACGTATGTTTCATGCATGTATGTGATTAAGGGGAGAGGGGTGTCCTCGAAGACCTGCGTGCATGAATCTGGATTTTGAAATCTTGGAAAATCAGTCTCATGTGACATCCAGCATGGTGTGGTCTTCACCCCTTCAATACAAACACAGACAACACAAACGCACACACACACTAAGAAGATTACCCGCAAGAAAATGGAAAAAGTGATTTAAAGTGCTTTCGTCTTAATTTATCCAGAATTAATTCAAGGAACACGCTTGGAATCGTTTATTTTTCCTGCGGGGGGATTATCTTTATTGTGAGATTGTCTCTCGATCCGAAACTAAAATGAAAGGAAGTGAATAAAAGGAGAGAAAGGGAACGTGGGGAAATCTCTCTCTCCCTGAAAAAGGGAGAAATTCGGAAGTAGGAGAGAAAGAAGCGGGTCCTGTACTTCTAGGACGAAGGGAGCCTCAAAACGCAGCCGAAATCGTGCCTTTGAATGTCATGATTCATGCGCTATTATGATTATTATCATCATCGGAATGGCTTGATGAAAGTAACTCTGATTGAAGAAACGTGTTGTGTTATTTTCCTGGAGCTAAAAATGTTGCGGTTCAATTAAATTTTTACAAACAGATACACACACATACACAACCAAAACAAGTCTTAATGACTTCTATTACATGAAAATAGAACTTAGGTTTATTAGAGACAATTGAAAAAAATCATCCTGAATTAAGTGACCAGACCAAACAAAACTGACCGAACCATAACAAAACCTAACTCATTAACCCATCATCCTTCAACTGACCTAACCGAATCACACTCGTAATCAGCACGTTTCAAAACACTCCTAAAAACTACCCGCCAACGACTTGACCCATCAATAAAACTGGTTTTACGCTGAAACAACTTAATGCATCACCAATTGAATTCTTTCCGCATGAAATGGACCGAGGATTCAAATTTCCTTCTTGGTCAGTGAAGGACACTTTATCACAGCAGGCTTGCCACGGAGGCGTTTTGTTGTTTGCAACAATGTGTTTTGTGCGAAATAATAGAAATTAATCTTTTACTCCTACGATGATAATAATGTAATAGGTATATTGTTCACTGTAGCACTACTGTAATTTGTCATCTCTCAACACTTGTAACCAACTCAACATTTCCGTTAATATCTTTAGAGTTGCCACGAATGGGGAAAAATGGCATACATTGTAATGATAGGGGAGGGGGAGTCGTGTATGTCGTTGAAACTGTTTCTGGCAGTCATTTTAGTGTGTTTGTGTATGTCGTTGAAGAGATCTCTGGTAGTCATTGTATCTTGTTGTCCTTGCCTGGCTTTCTCCTACCCCCTTCCTCGAGGGAGACGCGTTTTTACTGTTTTATTGGGTGGTGTGCGGATGGGGGATGGCTGTATAGAAGGTCTGTGTATGATCATAGAAGGAAATCCTCCGCCGGGAGAGGCGTCGTTACTGAAATAACCTGGCTCTTTGTTCGGGAGATGGAGGCTAGAATTGTGAGGTTGAGGGGTGTAAAATGTTACCTGTTTGAGCTTTGAGGTATCGAATTTCACCTTTCGAATTTTAAACTTTTAGCTTTTAAGTTTTGAACTTTTAAATTTTAGTGTAGAAATTATCCGTGTATGTTTGATCCTTTTAATATTCTCTATCTTTCTCTCACTCATTCAACCTCAAACTTCTCTCAGTACTCCATTCATAAATATACTAAAACAGCCGTAAAGGCATCACACTCCCTCATTAAATTCACACCACTCACTCCGTCCATATTTGATCTGAACGGGTGCCTTACTTCCAACACAAAATCTCTTTCTTCCCCCTGAAGGTCATCTTTTTCGGCTCGTCAACTTGGCGAACAGAAATACTAATTATATCTGCCATAACTCATGCGTACATACACACCGCAAATCCTCGCAATTGGCTTTCCGATATCTTGTGAAATTTTTCATGTCTATTTTCTCTCTTATTTCTTTTGTTTATTTTTGCTTTTTTTGGAAAGATTTTTGAGGAACCATCTTTGAGGGCAGGTTGGTAGTCTAGTGCTCTTGTGTCATTATAATCTCGTTTTGTTCTCATCTTATTTTTTGCTGTTTCCTTGGTTCGTAAGTGTTCTTGAGAGACATAATTCTGGGCAAAAACTTTCTTTAATTTGGGGCCTTCAGGGAAATTGCACGAGAAAGAGCTCTAATCTCTCTACCTGCTTGTCTATCAGCTTGTCTATCTATCTATCGGCCACTTTGCTTGTCTATTTATCATTTGGTCTATCTTCGTGAAAGTTTACAATTCGTTATTGCTATCTGTGGAGTACTCGATAAGGAGACAACTTTCGTATTTATTATTTAATCGGCTAGAATTATTTGTAATTTTCTCCTCCCTAAATTTTATTACTAACCTCCTCTTAATTACCCCTTTTTAAGTTTATTTTTTCTGTTCTCCTTCCTTTCTCCCATCATTGTTTATGCCTCCCTTCCTATTTTAGGCAAATGAAGGTAGGTAAAACGAGGAACTATGAAAAGGACACGAAATAGGACAATAGCTCGAGGAACTACCGTTGAATTCTGTACATTGTAATCGCTTGAATTCGTTCCATTTCAATTAGTTTGATTGTCTCTATTTTCAATCAGATGAATTATGTCCATTTGAATCTATTGAATTGTCCATTAGAATTGATAGAATTCTGTCCATTTCAATGGGGGTAAATTCGGTCAATTTTGAATCGATTGAATTCTGTCCATTTTAATTGTTTGAATTCAGTCCATTAGAATTTGTGCAATTATGTCCATTTCAATCGGGTAAATTTGGTTCATTTTCAATCGCTTGAATCTCCATTTTAATTGGATGAATTCGGTCCCGTAAAGTTGATAGAATTCTGTCCATTTCAATCGGGTAAATATGTTCCATTTTTAATCGATTGAATCTAGTCCATTTTAATTGGTTGAATTCGGTTAATTCATTTTTGTCCATTCAGTTATTTGAATATGGCCTATTTCAAATGTTGGAATTCTGTTTATTTGAAAGTGGCTAAATTTTGTCCATTACAACTAGTTGCAAATTGTCTATTTCGATTGGTTGCATTATGTCGATTTCAATTGGTTCAATTTCTCGGCTGATTTCAACGAGGCAAAATGTAATCCCCGGTGGGATTTTAGGTCTCAACATTTTCAATGTCGAGGCCAAGACCAAGACAGGAAAATTGCGGTATGAGCGACTTCGCGGAGTCTCTTATCCAATAGCGATGATTTACCTACCTACCATTACTTATCATCTTATACCTACCTACCTTTCTGCTACACATCTTTTCTCCTTCAGTCTGTCTTCAATCCCAATTCTTCTTTTATTCATCATTTTCTTTTCTTTTCGAGGAATAGGCCGAAGGGTGGTTGGAGTTTTCCCCGACTCTTATATATATACATATATCATATTATCCCGAATGCGGAGAAGTTGTCGTACTACTCATTATACTTCGTTCGGCCCGTGCCCTGAATGGGTTTATTGACTCAGAGTACTTAGAGGTTGGTTACGGAGGGATTGGAATGAACTTTGCCGGCAAACGACCCAAAGAAAGTTAGATACACAACAATATGAAAATAAAGTTTTAATGAACACTAAACAAGAATATATATATATATATATATATATATATATATATATATATATATATATATATATATATATATATATATATAAATAATGTGCTTTGAGAGATAAATCAATAAGTGAATCTCGGATATCTCACTTGGCTTGTAAATAACTATTCACTATGTAAATCCCTATACACTTGTAATGTTGGTAAGCTTCGCGGTAAAGTTGGGGAATGTGACAGGGAAGGGTTACCTTGGAACCTGATGTTCGGGTGGCGCTGGTGCGTGAAGGTGGTGAGATAAGGGGTGGAGACGATGAGGTAGGTTCTCCAGGGACCGACCTGATCCCACAATTCCGTCACGATTCTGCTGGAAGAAGGCGGTGACGGGAGCTTCTTGTTAAACAGGGCCCCACGCTCGTGAACTCCGAGGAATCTTGGGTGCCTCTGTGAGGGAAGAGGGGGGGGGGCGAAGTGACCTATCGACTCGTAGGGTCACGGAGAAAAGCCTAGATGTAGTTTTCTCGCTTAGGGAACCAAAGTGAGGCTGTTTGTAGCTTCGGCTCTTACACGTGATTACGAGCTTGGGTCAGCACTGACTTGCAGACCAACGGGTTAAGGAGCCTTCCTAACTGGGACCGATCTCCTTTCTGAAGACTTGGTGCTTCGACGATTTACCATTACACCGATATATGGCAACTTCTGCCCCGCCAGACCCTGTGCAAGCTCTACTACTGAGGGTTAAACGAATTCATCTTTTACACTCGACACTCGGGAGAGGTTGACATGGCTCCGGAAGTAGATTTAATATCAGGCTCCTCCATTTCGTCCTTTGTAAACTTCCGGGAACCACGGGAAGCCAAGATGGGCTCCCATCTATCGATAACCAGTCGAGGAAGGAACTCGGTGGTTAGCTGAAATGGCCGGCGGTTTCTTCCGGCAGAAGACCATCAGATATCGGGCCGAAGGGGAAGGTTTGATAACCGACCCGCCCAGAAGGGAGGTGGGGGAAACGTGGGTGCATTATACTATTCTCCTACACTGTCCAACTTGAAAATCCTACTCGTGGTTGAAAATTAAATTGAAATATTTATGTAGCTTGGAATAAGGATTTAAGATAAATAGAATTACTCATAATTAAATATTTAATTCAATAATTAATTTAATGGACGAGGATAAATACTTAAAAGATGTTACTTTCGCTGGATTTGATTCAGTCAAGCCTGAAGAAGCAGAGCTCAGTCATGCCTTGTGATTTCAACACTTTCTGTTTTGCCCCTTAGGGGCTGAAGGGAAAAAACGGGGAGTGGAGGTGGGGACCATGTCCCTAGTCCCAACCCTTGGCACCGGTCGTACCAGGTTTGTTAAAATTAAGAATTTAATAACGTGAATTTGTGTTTTCTTCTATTTTTTTGTGTGTTTTGGGAATTTTTTTGTCCTTTTCTATGATTCCATTAGTACCTATTTTTGTTTTCATTTTTTGGATTCGAATTACCACCCCCTCGCATGCGAAGTGCTACCGTTACCGTTGAGCCAGGATGGCTTTTCAGCTTTCGCGAGATTCGCTTTTATGACTCTATTGAACTCAGGCTTACATCGATGTACAAATACTAGAGAGTACACACACTTAAAAAAATAATTCCTACACAAAATAATGAAGCAAACTCCTGAAAAAAAACCCACCCAGTGCATGAATTTAATACGTAACAAAAAAAACAATTGATTCGTGTCCAGAGGCACTAGGAATTTCTAATAGGACCACAAGTAGGTTACTGACTGTATAAATGGGCAAGGTAAAATAAGCTATTTACGTGTCTGTTAATGTGTATGTATTAGAGAGATTAATAAAGAGAGAGGGGAGAGTGTGTTTCTGTGTGCGTGCGCATAAGAGAGAGACAAAAGAGAGAGAGAGAGGGGGGGGGGAATCCGTCGGTGGATTAATCAAAACTCAAACCACATAATTCGATGCGCCCAATCAGCACTTAAGGGTATTGGGCCTCATACCATTTATCTTTATGAGTCGTAGGTCTTTTATCCATCTAATTGGAAGAATTTTGAACTCACATATCATTTACTCTTGATATGTGAATCGTTGCCTTCTCCATCATTGATAGTTTACCCAGGACATTCTCATGAATGTCCTGTCTAATGACCACCTGAACTTTCCTAAAGGACGCATCCAGTCTTTTCCCCTGCTATACCACGCCCTCTTTTCATTAATCTCTTTATTTCATTTCTTTGTATATCATTGATTCCAAATTTTAATGGACAATTTTACCAACCCAAATTATGTATAGCAATGAAGAATTGATTATCGCTTTTCTGGACTTACAACTCTATGAATTTAATGAGAGTATTATTTGCCTCAAATTATCAATATTCCTAAAAGAATGTTTCGAGTACATTGACTCTTCGTCTTTGGACTAACTAATCGTGGAACTTAATTGATTAAGGTTCCAGTAGGTTTCGAATATGAGTCTTAATGTAGATTCACTTATTCTTATTCTTCCCTAGTCTAACCACGAAAATAGCATGAAGAACGGTGTTTTTTTTTCATTAGTTTTTATGTACTCTATGGAATGTCCACATGTTTGTTTTTTATTATTTAAAACTATCTAATATACTGGTGTTAAGCTACGTTGCTCTTTAAATTTTCATGAAAATTGTAAAAAGCAAAGTTAAAAAATTCCTTTCGTATTCTCTTTTAAAACTAATTCCAATTGCTCTCGAACTTTATTAAGTTCATTCATTCAAAAATATAGTATTCGATGTTTACAAAAATCAATAAAAATATATAGGAATGCTAATCAGTGGCTCCGCCCTGAAAACGAGATCTAGTTCGCCAAAAGCGTTAGCCTATCAAACCCAGTATCTCCCCAAGCTCTTTTTGATCCTAGTGTTCTTCGAATGTCTTTTTCTCTTACCTTTAAAAAACTCCTGTTTCTTGTCTCATTGCTCATTCGCGTCAAATTTCTCCTCTTGTACTGTATTGTTATATAGTCTGCAATGCAAGGTTTCTGCACCTTTATTTCTGTCTTCAAAATTATTTTGAAAGGCACAAAATAGATATGGCAAAAGCCCTGTGGTGGTTGTTATCACCCGCAGAACTTATATTTGGTCTTTATATATATATATATATATATATATATATATATATATATATATATATATATATATATATATATATATATATATATATATATTTTAATAATAATGAGATACTATTTATTTCACAGTAAGCTTTTTAATAACATTGATATTCGGGAAGGACCTAATGAAGGAGCATTCAACGATATTTTGCTTTGGTGTCTGAGAAGGAATCGATTCCTTGAAGATGACACAGTAAAGGAAGCAGTTGAGACTGACCCTCGTACTCGTATATTAGTACGAAAGCTGGCTGGAACAAGGAGTAAGCAAATCATGCATTTCTACCTACTTGTTTGAGATTGGAACAAAAAAAAGGATGGATAAGTTTGTACTGCATGAACTGAGAGATGACCAACAGAATCGTCGCTACCAGATTTGTTCAACCTTGTTTCTTTGAACGGATAGTTACTTTTGATGATAAATGGATTCTTTACAAGACGAAAAGGTCTGCACAGTGAGTTAAAGAGAAACAACGCGGCAATGAAATACTGTGAGGAATCAGATTAAATACATAAAACGTTACGCGAAAAACAGCCAGCTTTAGTCAATCGCAAATGTCCTATTCTCCTTCACGAAAATGCTCGTCCACAATTGGCAAAAGTGACGCTTCAGAAATTAAAAGACTTGGGAATTGAAGTCCTGCCTCATCCATCTTATTCTACAGACCTCGCTCCTACAGATGTTCGTATTTTTTAAAAACTGGAAGCCCTTCTAAAAAATAAACGGGTTCAAAGCCAAGCAGGTGCAGGAGAAGAAGCTTTTAAGACCTTTCATGACTCGAGGCGTGAAAACTTCTAGGGGAAAGGAGGCATAAATGCCACTGTAATACTTTGACAAAGGTGCTTCAATCACAATGAAGCTACTTTAATTAAAAATAAATTTATTATTCACTTGTTTGTTTACTTTATACCTTCCACCTTAAAAAAACGTCATTGCTTTCTCTACTACCTAATACTCGTAGCTTATCTTTCCTATGGGACATTTTTGCAATAATAACACCCGTCACGCGGTATTTTGTGATTTACTAAAAATATTCTTGAGTAAAGAGAGAGAAAAAGAAAGAATGATATATATATATATATATATATATATATATATATAGAGAGAGAGAGAAGAGAGAGAGAGAGAGAGAGAGAGAGAAAGAGAGAGAGAGAGAGATGGACAGACAGACAGACAAACACACAGACAGACAGAGAGAGACAGAGAGAGAAAGTTGAACATTAGTTTAAACCATTACAAAAACATAATGTCAATTATTTGCAATTATATTTCGTACTTTCTTTATCTGACATTTATCCATAGAAGTGGGTGGCATTTACCTTTTTTTCCACGGATCGATAAATTATTCTTTTTTATCAAGATTCTCGACAACTGGACTTTGAATGGAACTTATTTAATTCCAAGGTCTTCTCCTCCTCAATAAACTCAACCGCAATTTGGCTAAAATGGATTCAATTCTGCTAAAGAGAAAATTTTTATTCATGCGTGACCTTAGAGATGAATAAATATAACTTTTTTATTTAAATAAACAAAGGCGAGAACGAACCAGGCTATTTTTGCTACAACTCCCCCATTAAAATAATGTTTTGTAGAGAAAGTGATGAAGTTAGTGCCGGTGAAGGTATGTGTAAATTATATTTTTACGTCAACAATGTTCCTCTATTGCTTCATTTGTTTGGACAAAATTCTTTGGCTTATATTTGGAATATATTTGATCTAGGATATAGTTGTATAGATTAGGGTTTCAGTACTTGATCGAGATATGGATTTATTCGAACTGGAAACGTTTCTTAAAATCCCCAAAGATGAATTGAATATTCACCCTTAAACGATGCAGAGTTTTGAGTCTGCGGATTATCAGTCCAGGCCAATTCTGATCCCCTCCCAGCAAAGCTACGCATACACTCTTAACCCACAAAACAGCCCTAAACCTTGACATACATTAAACGTTAACCCCCCTCCCCCGGCTCTGCTATTTCTGGTAACGTTTTATATTTAGTAAACCAATAATGCAATAATCGTGGTTCATCAACCTTTGGATTGTTCTTAGAATGGGTACCTAGTGGCCTTTCTATAACGAATTTAGTATTTTAGGTGAATTATATATATATATATATATATATATATATATATATATATATATATATATATATATATATATATATATATCATATCGAGTAAAAACAAACAAATGAATTAGAATTCTCTTACCAATTGGGCATCATCACTGAATTAAATGGTGTTGAAGATATGACTATGGCAGTGTTAAGAAATTAGAGCTAAAATAACTGTTTGTTAGTCGTATAATTAAGAAAATTGGTTGGTCATATGTTGCGTAATTAATTAGGGTATTGATAAATGTAGGTAATTCAGTTTTAGAGAGAGCTTTTGGATATGTAACGACTCCAAAATATCTAAATCATCATTGCTGGAGCACGAATCAAAAAATAGAGGCCTTTCTCTCTCTGAAATGCACGAGTTACAAGATAGTGTGATTTCGTATTGATGAATATTCTGGGTTTGCTAAAACGTGTGATTTCGATAGTCACTTGTGCGCGTAGGGTCACAGTGAATGCACAAATGGACAAGGAATTTCTGCCACAACATACTTTGCCCCCTCTGCAAGTCTCGGAGGCCCTACTGCAATTTTCGTGCTGGATAACGCCCCCTGTCCCACGGCCGAGTCGGTGAAGACCCGCCTGGAAGATCAGCACATCACTGTTATGAACTGTCCTGCAAAGAATCCGGACCAGAATCCTTTTGGAAATGCTTGGAAGACACTCGGAGAGTGATCTAAATCGAGGAATCCGAAACAGTTCAAGAAGTATGCTGAATTCTTCAAGATGATGAAGCAAGAATACTCCAAAAGAATGTCGACAGTTTGTTCTTTCGTGTGGTAAGAGCTATCAAATAATCATTGAGAATAAGTGCTTCTACTAAGTACCTATAATTTGTACAAATGTTTTCTACTGATATAATTTGATCATTATATTCCAATAAAAATCTACACGCAGCTCTTGAAAGAAAGGCCAACATTAATCAATGGAAGAAGAGTGCTCTTTCTTCGAGACCACGAGCGACCTCATATCGCAAGAGACCATACAAAACTTAATTCTGATTGGGAACTGATGAGTCAACCTCCATACTCACCCGACTTACGAGTTTAGCTAATCACCTGAAGAGAATAAAGATGTGAACAACAAAAGAGGGGAAACAACCTTAAAGAACTTTTTAAAAATAAAAGTCAAATGACTTTTACAACCATGGTATTGAAAAGTTAACAGAAAGAGGGAGACTAGTAGTAGAAACTAGTGAAAATATTATTAATTTTTAAAATAATAAATAAATACTTATTTAAATATAACTTTAAAGAGTTGTTTGAAATATATCCATAAAAGAACAATAAACATGAGAAAAATGTCGCATTGCTTATGGGTTGACGACGTGAGATCCGAGTCACTGGTATCTATGCGCATAGCAGCTGCCTTGAAGTCCACCCGACTCAAAACCCCATCCAGCGGCTAACCACATCAGATGCGGCTTAACTTCGTTGTAATCTGGCTCACTTCACACATTACCTAATTTTCTTTCGAAGTTGAGTGCTGCCGCTCACATCTGGAGGAGTACTTGCCCTCCGTGACCCAATGCCTGTAGGAGAACCTGTGACTATTATATATATATATATATATATATATATATATATATATATATATATATATATATATATATATATATACATATATATATATATATATATATATATATATATATATATATATATATATATATATATATATATATATATATAAATCAGGAATTAAACCACATTCTCCGAAGACAATTTAATTCAGAACAGTTTCGGTGTATCTCACACCCTTTTTCAACTGACACTGGCTAGAAAATATTAGAAAAGTGCTTAGAAACATAACACGGGGTCAGGTCGTGAAAGATCCCCTCTTTTTTCCCCCAATCCCCTACTTGTGGCCAAGCAGGGAGGGGGGGGGTTAGGCCTAAGCATATTGAAGGGCTGACATTTTACTATTTTGTTTATTTGCTTTCGTATAACAGGATTAAAATAAAATTGACCCTCAGATAGATTTAAATTAGGAACTGATGATATCAAGCTCGATTCTACGATTCTTCTCTTAACATAGTTGGCCGATTTAAATACCACTTTACTTCCATTGAAATCGATCGAATGATTCAAGTCTCTAACATGGCAAAATATTCCACTGCTTTGGCTGCCCACTCTAATATCTCTTTTGTGTTCGTACAATCTCTTGTCTAGATTTCTCCCCGTTTTTCCTATATAAACTTTATGGCAATCGTTGCATGGTATTGGATACTCCTATGTTATGATGTTCTTTGGGTTTCCTGGCAATCATAAATTGGTTTAAGGAATTATTATACTTAAAGGCTAGATTAATACCCGCTTTTCCAAATATGTCCTCTAAACTATTTAATTTATTATTAAATGCAATGTTATACATTTGTTGAAGTCGTTAGTGCGGGAAGGCTTATTACCATAGAATGTTTTCCTAGCTGCAAAATGGGCAGACGATATGAACCAATCGTGGTAATACATATTACAAAAAGTGGTCTTGATAATGACAATTTCTTCATCTAAATAGGAAGGATGACATATTTTGTATGCTCAATTTTATTTTAATCCTGTTATACGAAAGCAAATAAACAAAATAGTAAAATATCAGCCCTTCAATATGTTTAGGCCTACCCCCCCCCCTTGATTGGACACAAGTAGGGGATTGGGGGAAAAAAGAGGGGATCTTTCACGACCTGACCCCGTGTTATGTTTCTAAGCACTTTTCTAATATTTTCTAGCCAGTGTCAGTTGAAAAAGGGTGTGAGATACACCGAAACTGTTCTGAATTAAATTGTCTTCGGAGAATGTGGTTTAATTCCTCATCTTTTCTTGCGATATTGCATTAATTTTCCTCATATATATATATATATATATATATATATATATATATATATATATATATATATATATATATATATATATATATATATACATATATATATATATATATATATATATATATATATATATATATATATATATATATATATATATATATATATATATATATATATATATGAATGCAATGTCGCGCAGGAAAAAATGAAATGGTGTTTCCAAGTACTTTCGAACTTTATTAAGTTCCTTATCAAGGATAACTACAAGAAATAATATTATATTATACTTTTCTTTCGTATATATACCTCTAATATAATATTATTTATTGTAGTTATCCTTGATAAGGAACTTAATAAAGTTCGAAAGTACTTGGAAACACCATTTCATTTTTTCCTGCGCGACATTGCATTCATTTGCTACCCTCACGTGATGCTTTGGGAGTTTTTCATATATATATATATATATATATATATATATATATATATATATATATATATATATATATATATATATATATATATATATATATATATATTACACGCATATTCGCTTCTCTCATCTTCACCAATTCTTTCTGGATCTCTCTACACACTTTTTTGTGGGAGAAGATTTCATTGGTTTTCGTTTGGAATGAAAAAATAAGCCCAACTTTTTTTACGAACCAGTTTTCAAAAATGTTTTTTTTTGCGGATCAGTTTACAATGCTTTAAGTTTAAAATGCAATAAAATTCAATTATTTTCCTTAAATTTATCTTCGCATCATTTTTCGACAAATATCACTGGCTACTTATAAGTACAAAGAACAAACTTCCTTATTTTCATTTAGCTTTTACATATTAACTTTAAGGCGTTATTATTTTATATTCATTTATCTTTTACGTATTTACTTTGAGGCTTAATTATTTTATACTCATTTATATTTATCGTTTTAAGTTTGAGGCGTACTTATTTTATATTCATTTATATTTATCTTTATAACTTTGAGGCGTACTTATTTTATATTCATTTATCTTTATCTATATAACTTTGAGGCTTAGACTCATTACATTTCAGTACGTTGGCGCCATTTTTATTCGAAAGTGATGGATTTAGAATGAAAATTTAGGACGGTAAAATTGCTCTTTTGAACTTAAGTTTACGATTTTGCAACATGAAGGAAAAGTACGCCATGATTATTACAACAGCAAAAAAAAAATTATTTTATGATATTTTTAATTTAAAGCAACAGATGGGAAGGGAAGGGGGGGGGGAGGCTCTAAGAAAGATTTGGAAAAACTTTATGAATTTGATTATTATTATTTTTATTATTTACTCTTTTAAGGGCCACCAGCGAAGGTACATGGTCTCTGAAGTGGTAAATGACGCCTGAACGACCGAGAGAGGAGAGGAAACTACTCGGGGTGAGGGGAGGATCTTTTGAATTTGGGTACATTTAGTAGCCCCGGATTGACGATGCCAGGTGTTGCATGAGAAACTATGCTGCAGTTGTCATCTGGAGGGTCGCGTGCTTCCCCGGTCCTAACAGCCACAGGTGCTTCTCCTCCCGGTCCAAATGCCTCCAGAATGATGTAGGGGTATATATCTTTCACACATTTTTCATTTTCCCCACCTTCACTATTTACTTGACAGATCTCTCTTTTACACACTTTCTGCAAGAGATCTACTCGTTGGTTTTCATCTTAACACCCCCCCTCGTTTATAGTTAGGTTACTATTACTTTGCTTTCGACATTTTGTCTGGTACTTCGGCAATAAGTAATTATCTTGAACGAACCAAACTTTGAAATAGTCGTTTTAAACTTTCCTTTTGTTAGAGTTTTTGACAATGAAAATCGATATTATCGATGAATGTAAGTTTTTTGGAGTGATTTTTTTCGAAATTATCCGACCTGTCCAAAGGTCAATTCTGATTAGGGGTTAAATCGGACATATCAGAAAAGAGATCTTGAAAATTTAAATTTAAGATTCAGTTTTGTCGTGTAATTCTAAAAATAAAAATTCTGGTGATCTTTTGATAATAATCTACCCCCTTTCCCTCTCTCTTTTCACTCTTGCTCTATCTTTTACTCTTACTTTTGCTCTATCTGATATATTTTCTTGCCTGGTATCATTAACTTATAATATTTAGTTTTAATAGGATTTTAATTCTATATAAACATTATTTTATTTCAATTTTCTTCAATTTCTACATTACAAAAAAATGTTTTGATAATGGAATTGAAAAACCAACCAACCATTGAAGAGTATCCATCTGTATGCCAGCTTTTACCCGCGATTGGCTCTCACTCTTTCAAATGCTCAGTTCCTTCACTTTGCAACGACACCTGCTTTGATTTCAATGCTACCGCCTAGGGTTCACGTACTTACATTCAAATTCGTGAGTTCTTTTATACGAACTTTCGCCAGACTGTTTATGATACACCTTCGCTGCGCAACTAGGGATAAGGAGGTTTGCTGTACAGTTTCTCTTATTCATATCATTCATCATTAGAACCCCTCAAAACTCCTTAGTTCACATCAATCATCAATAGAACTTCTCAAAACTCCTCATCATCCCTTAGATCATATCAATCATCACTAGAACTTCCCAGAGCACATAAACCTCCTTTAATTCAGATCAATCATCACTAGAACCTATTATAGCCCCTCAACCTCCTTAGTTTATATAAATCATCACTATAACTTCTCAAAAACCCCCAATTCTCCTCTTATTTCATAACAATCATCACTAGAGCTTCTTAGAACCAGTCAAGCACTATTTGTTGATATTAATCATCACTAGAAGTTTTCAGAAACCCCGAACCCCTCTTAGTTAATATCAATCATCACTAGAATTCTTCACCCTCCTTAGTTCATACCAATCATCAATAGAATATCTCGAAACTCCTCAACCCCCCTCTTAGTGCATAGCAATCATCACTAGAACCTCCTCAGAACCAGTCAAGCACTATTTGTTCATATTAATCATCACTAGAACTTTTCAGAACCACTCAAACCTCTCTTTGTTCATATTACTCATCACTCGAATCTCTTAAAACCCTTTACCCCCCTTAGTTTATAACAATGATCACTAGAACCTCTCAGAACCAGTCAACCTCTCTTTGCTCATATTAATCATAAACCTCCTCCCCAAAAGAGCCAATCAGATTTCCTTACAACAAGCCGGGAACAAAAAAGAACCCTTCAGAACCCCTTTTTTATGTTTGTATATATTCTAATTTTTTTATAATAAATTAAAATACCCTCGATGGTATCCACTTTCCTTTTTTATAGATCAAGATGGTGTTATGCAGACAAATCAACCTGTCTCCCTTTTTAAATGATATTTAAAGAAAGTTAGAATGAAGAAAGTTCTGTTTATAATTTATATATCCACTTAAACACACATAAAATTTACATATAAACTTAAACAAATACATAACTAGACGTAAATGAAGAATACACGAAAAAACATTATGAATAAGCCATGTTTTATTTCAATTTTTGAAAATTTAAATAATTTTTTGCCTTTTTCTTACATGTACAACATACACGTACATGTACATAGACATCTATATGCATAATCTTAATGAATTATATACACTTAAATATTCGTAATATGTTCGAATTACATACACAATACAGACGTATTTCCATACAATCAGTAACACACTTTATTTCGTAACCATGTAGACACGCTCATGCACATATAAAATACATTCAATATTTGTTTTTAACTGGGAAAGAAAGAAAACTAGTTTAACGGGGCACGATATTTTATTCATGGCGAAAAAAATCAGGGGGAAAGATGTGAAATGGGACCTACTTAACATCTTCCCTTTAATGTAGCCATTTTAACATCCACTCTCCCAAGATTCGCTGAATGAACATCTCAAACATTGGCAATGGAGTTAAAGAATGCATTGTATATAATTCGATACAAAATTCGACGATTAATAATAAATTTATTGGTAATAAAATTAAAGATTAATCCACAAGATATTGTTCGGTTAGGTTAGGTGCTCCGGATTTAACATCCTAACCTAACCTTACTAAACGAGCCATTCTAACCTCCCTCTCCCCGAGGTTTTCAAAATTTAACATCTTTTCCTCCCCATAAGTGAAATATGAATAAATTGAAAGATTAAAAGATAAAAAAATATGAATTAATTCAACTAACATGAATAGGAGAAATTGGTGAATACATTAAAAGAATTGGAATAGAGGACGAAGTGGGAATGAATTAAAAACAAGAGTAATAGTCGAAAATGGGAGTAATTATAAGAAGAGGAATAGAAGGGAAAATGTGAATTAATGTAAAAAAGTGTAATGGGCAAAAAAGATGAATGAATTGATAGAGGAAAAAGGTGAATAAATTTAAAGTGGAGAAATAGAGGAATAAATGTGGATAAGTTGAAAAAGGATTAATTAGTGGAATTTTTTGAGTGAATTAAAAAAAAAGGCAGTGTGAAAAAATTTAAATGGATTGAAAGAGGAGGAAGTGTCAAAATAATGTAAATGAATTGAAGAAGAACAGTGGGAAAAAGTGAATGAAATGAAAGAAATGGAATAGGTAAAAAGTGAATGAATTAAAATAAAAGTAATAGAAGGAAAAATTTGAATGAATGACACGAAGACGAATAGTGAAAAAATGTAAATGAATTGAAAGAAGGGGAATAGTGGAATAAATTAGAATGAATTGAAAGAAGAAGAACAGTGGGGAAAACGTGAATGATTTGAGTAAAAATGAATAACGGGAAATGTGAAAGAATTGAAATACGAGGAAAATATGTGAATAAATTGAAAGAAGAGGAATAGTGCGTAAAACGTGAAGCACACCCACACACGCGCCTCCAATTCGAGGGCGTATTAGGAACTGCGGGTAGCTCGTAACTGGAGCACAGACGCACAAACTTACGAACTGAGTTCCCAGGCGTGGCAAATACCCCCCCTTCTCCACTCTCACAACACAATCATGAAAGTAACCTTACCTATCTTTGCTTCTCCACGCCCAAATACACCCATCCACAAAACAAGCAATTAACCTAACCTGTCGAAACTTATTTCCACACATACACTCCATACAAAGACATATAATCTTCCATACCTGTATTTGTTCCGCCACAACCTTATATTCCCATACACAGACGGGTCACTAACTTTATATCCCTAAACCTACTCACACACACATTAAAGGAATACAGTCCAATCACACATATGCACAAAAATACCCACACAAACATGTAACCAATCTTACCTACCTAAATTTACCTCTTACCCCAAACCCACAAAGAGGTGTCTTGTGTAGCATGGGCATTGGGCAACCATGCTGCAGCTGACATCTTGAGGATTACGTGACTCCTTGCCCCAGTGATCACAGGTGAATCTGCAACTTCCACACATTTTCTCTTCATTACTCCCTTTACAAACTTTGTTCGGGAGAGGCCCTCGTTGGTTGTCGCTTCATAATTAAGAAGAAGAAGAAAATCAACAACAACAACGCTCATACTTATTAATTAGCCCCCCCCCCCTCCATCGCCCCCCCCACACACTCTAACCTCCCTCCGGTTGATCCTTTCAGCGCAGATCCTAAAGGAAAGTTCGACGTCACAATCGCCACCCCGTTGAGTTCGGCGATAAAGTGAACGCGACTCTGAGCGGGAATGAGGGAGGGGGGAGGGGTTACGCTCCATTGACAGGTCACCCTTCAGTAAGTCCTCAAAGAGACTTAAGGGTTATTAGCGCTGTTACTCAAAGATAGCGGTCAGAGTTATTTATTTAACACGGCTACTTCGTTCCTTTCTTTTTTTAAAATTTTCCTTTCCTTTAATTTACTTTCATCTCCTTTTCTTTTATTTTTCCCTTTTCTCTTTCATTTTCTTCCTCCTTTCGTTTCTTTTTTACCTTTTCTTTTCACTTTTCCTCTCCGTTTCCTTTTCTTTTATTTGTATTTTCTTTTACTTTTATATTATTTTTTTTCTTTTGGTCCGTTTCCTTTTCTTTTTCATCCTCCTTCTTTTCTTTCTTTTCCATCCTTCCGTTCTTTTGTTTTTCTTTTCTTCTTTTATTTTCTTACCATCTTTTCTTCCTTTTGTTTTCTTTTCATGTTCTTCTTTTATTTTATTTTCCATCCTTCCTTCCGTTCTTTTGTTTTTCTTTTCATCTTTTTTAGGGGGAATGTGTTCAATATTTTGCTCAGTAACTCTGTACTCTGGCTTTGTCCTTTGGGGCTTTTGTTATTCGTAAGATGTGTCTTGCCCTTTTTCCTTCCCTTATCAAGAAAGAGGTAACATCTCACATTCCGATGTGCTAAAATATTCATTAGGACAGTTTAAGGATGAAGCAGATAATGGGGGGGGGAAATTTTACTCCAGTCGACCAAAAAACTTCCCACCCAACTTTATCGGCTAAGTTCAAACTTGAATGAGGAAACACTAGCGGCCCTTGTAAATTAGAATCATTTATATTCATTCTTGAGGCAATTGGAGAGAAAAAGAGTGGGGAAGAGAGACAGAAAAACTTGAAAATGATCTCTGTTATTGGACTCCAATAACGCCACAAAAACGATAGGAACCTCAAAAATTCCACACAAAGCCTTTTCATACCAATATGCCCTTGTTTACTCTTTAGAACTACTCATACCCTAAAATAACTCAGCAAAGCTTTTAAAATTCATCAGAACCTCAAAGGATCCTTCTCACTTTTTAACACCCCTAAAGAACAATAAAGATCTCACATTAGCACCCTCATTAGAACCTTAAGGAACATCTCAAACTCATTTAGAACCTTGAAGAGCATGTTGAGGTGCAGACCTTTTACAGAGTGTGGCCTCAGCTAGTGGGAAGGAAACCACATGCCCACTAATGCGTTTTTGCGCATGCGCAGATCGACGCGCATCTTCTTAACCCTCGCCAGGTTTGGACGATAAGAGCATCACGCCACTTTTCGATCTCAACACAGTGTTTTAAAAGCTTCTTCTAGACATGGTGTTTATGACCCCAAACCCCCTGCGTAGACGCATACAAAAACATGACAACAACAAGGGAAGATGGTACCCTAGAATACCTTACGGTCCATTCAATGAGGGTACCTTTGGACTAGCAGTCGAGCGGGCACATCTCTGCTCAAATGCTTTACGTCCTCTCTGCTCAATTGTTTTGCGTCCCTAAACGGCCACTTTTCAAGACTTTGTCTAGTTTTGACTTGAACTGGTCAGCAGATTCACTGTTGACAACTTCCAATGGAAGTGCGTTCCACTTACCGCAGATACTGTAAGTGAAAAAATTTCCACACAGATTGCGGTTGTAACGCTTCAGTTCAAGTTTGAAGCCGTGATTGCGCGTTCTGTTCTCACTCAGTGTGAAAATATCCCGGTAGTCAACATTGTCGAACCCTCGAAGTATTTTGAAAACGTCGATGAGCTGACCACGCAGTCTACGGGTTTCCAACGAGAACAGATCTAATTGCCTTAATCTATCCTCATAACCTTTATGTCTGATAGAGGGAATCAGTTTGGTTGCCCTGGCTTGTACGCGTTCCAATCTCGCGATATCCTTTCGCAATGAAGGACTCCAAAATTGTACGGCATACTCCATGTGCGGTCGGACAAGTGAGTTGTACAAACACAGTACAATCTCCTTGTTCTGATATCCAAACTGGCGCTTTATATAGCCTAGCATCCTTTGGGCCTTTTTCTCCGCCTCAATGCACTGTTTCGAGAACTTGAGGTCACTAGTGATTGTTACACCCAAGTCCTTCTCAGTGTCGGTGGATTCAATAGCAGTGCCCTTAAGGATATACTGAGATTGGGGGTTTCTGTGGCCGATATGCATCACTTTGCATTTGTTCACGTTAAAAGGCATTTGCCACGTGTCCGACCACTCCCTAATTTTCCCAAGATCTTCCTGCAGACGGGCAGTATTTCCATCCTTTGCAACGTTCATACCAAGCTTGGTATCGTCGGCAAATTTTGAAATCTTGGCAACCATGTCACCGTCCATGTCGTTGACGTAAATGATGAATAGTAGTGGTCCCAGGACAGAACCTTGAGGCACCCCGCTAGTAACGGGCACCCACTCAGAAGCCTGTCCATTCACCACCACCCGTTGCCGTCTGCCACTTAGCCAATTCTCTATCCAGACGACATCAGACGTTCTCAGACGATAGGTTCGTTCCTCCTTAGGTTGAGTACAATCAGAACTTCAAGGAATCTCGGACTATTTCACGCAGCTTTATCTGCGAGTTCCACTCTTCGTCTGGGCGCATGGCCTCTTATTTCTGGATCTGCAATCGTTTTCAAACTCCCAAACAAGATGGGAGGCTCTGATATCCGCTTGTCAACGGTCGAGTCACCCTTTTCAAAATGACAACTCTCCAAACAGTCTCCTCTCCGCATTTCTCGGCAAGAAAACGACCCATGATCTCTCAACCGTAAATCAATCAAAGTAGATGAATTTAATTCAGTGAAATAACTCAATTTAGTATTCAACTAATTTTTTCTCACTGCAATTAATTCACGGCTGTTGTATATGTAAATTAATTTGCCATTTTTTATGCAGTATAAATTAACCTTTTCTCATTTTCTATTCCCTATAATTCGTGGCCGTGTCAATTAACTTTTTTGCTATTTCCTATTTAAGTTTAATTAATTCCTTGTTAATTCATAATATACCTTTTATAAATGAAGTTGAAAAATCAATTGTTTATTACTACACCTTGTCACTTATTTGATCAGAGAGTAATTTCCCCAAAGTCCTTAATATTCAAATCATATTGCCAATTTGCCGCTACAAAATTGGTGGCAGAAATAAATCCTAGAAGAATGGTGTCAGAAATGGGCCTACAAAAATGCTGTTAGTCACTTTAACTAAAGGTGTCAGTCACTATAAACCATTAGAAGTTCCGATAATGCTCAAAGCCCATCTAAACCAGAGAAACATAAAAAATCGCAAAACCTTAGAATCTTAAAAACAAACAAACATTAGAACGCCAAAAAACATTCAAAACCGTCAAACCTTCTTAGAATATCAAAGAATCCCTCAAAACCATGTAGAACCCAGAAGAATCTCCCCTAATCCTCAAACTTTATTCGACCCTCAAAACCCACATAACACCCAAAGAACACATCGGGGTTTTATCGAGAAGGTGCTCGCCTTTTTTGGACGAATTATTTTGAAGTTCGCTGTCGACAGTTATGTTGGCAGCGGAAGACTGGGGACCTGGGGGTGAGGGACTTAAGATGAGCAACGGGTGTAGCTTAATTACCTTATTTTGAGACCTCGGTTTCCGCAGGGTGCTATTTTAGGACCTAGATTATTGTCATCCCGTTACAAGGGTTCCATTGCTTTTTTTTAAGAGGTTAACGCCCTCTTTCCCTATTTCTTGGGTCTAGACAGAAATGGACCCCGCAAAGGAGAATCAAGCGAGGCATGGGCAACCATGCTTCAGCTGACAGCTGGAGGAAACGTTCCTTCTCGGCCTCATTGCCAGCAGGTGGATGTGCAACTTTATTTATATCTTCCATTCATTTCTCTTCCTCCATCTTCACCACTCTCTTTGCAAATTCCTCCTCACAAACATCATGAGGGATTTGCCCTTGTTTTTTTTTGTGCTTTGTTAATGCATATAATATCTCTATCCGGACATGGATAAGGATGAGGGAAGAATCGGGTTTTATAATGGTGAAAAAACTAACGATAACATCTCGAGTCGATTTGTGTGGAAAGCACAAAACTAGAGTATCAAAAAGAGGAGACTACTTGGGGTGCTTAGGAGCGGATTTTATAGGATTCCTCGAGAAAGTGAAGTCGTATGGAAAATATGTAGCCGCAGATCATTCTGCAGGCACTGGCGCAGGGAGAGCAGACCCTCCTTCAGATGTGAACTGCAGCATGGTTGTCCATGCTACCGCATCTGGCACTCCTTTGCAAGGCGTTCTTTTGAGTACGAACTTGTTCGGCCCAGCATCTAGATTCAAAGGGTTCCTTATAGTAGTCCTTGCTATCACTATACTCTGAACCCCTTGTACACGAGAGTTGCGTGCCCCCAATTCCCTAGCCATGTAATCCACGTTCTATAAAAAAGAACGTATGTATGTTTGCATGTGTATATGCAAGTATGTAAACGTGTGTACCATTAATTATCATTAAATCTAAATTATTTCTGTAAATCCGTCCTCGGCATTGTCACACACCCCCACTTAACATCTAGGTGTGTAAGTATTACCATCGACTAGAAACCCATTCCATCGTTGATTTTCTGGTTGTTCGGATTCTCAGATCAGCCCCGATTGTGGCTAGGAATCTACGGTAAACAGTAGGCCCCAACTGATTTATGCGCAAGACAGTGTGGGGGATTTGATGCTAAAAAAGTCTAAAAACTCGACCTGGAATATGGGAGATCTTGTCACAATGACGTCACCACATCTCGACGAAAATTGAGCATTTGGGAGTTAAGGATAAACTTGGCTGAACGAATTTAAAGATGGAAATAGCGCAGTGTCCGAATACATCCCTTGTTCTCTAACACTTTTACTTTAGGCCAAATTTGAGTCTACACCCCTCCCCTAAAATGTGGGGAGAGTGGTTTAGGATATAGTGTATGTGAGTGCGTGTATGTACATGCAGGTATATTATGCAGGCAAAGTGTTGATTGATTCTCATCCGCATTGGGTGATAAAAGATTCCTCCTTTTTATACTTTCCCGTAAAAGAAAGCTGTGTAGACATACATACCCCAGCTACTCTACACACTGCAATTTGTTTCGACTCAACGGAGTGTGTGTGTGTGTGGCATGTGATTGTGGGTATGTAAGTGTAGATGTGTGCGTGCCTGGACGGTATAACGGCCAATGCTGTGGGCATAATTGCGTTTAGAATGAAAGCACGTTTCAGTTTTAAGTCATTCATGCTCGACCAATTTGATTAATGGCCACTCCTCTCTCTCTCTCTCTCTCTCTCTCTCTCTCTCTCTCTCTCTCTCTCTCTCTCTCTATCTATCTATCTATCTATCTTTCTCTATCTCTCTACCCCTCTGTCTCTATCTCTCTCTACCCCCTCTCTCTCTATCTCTCCTTTTCTCTCTGTCTCTATCTTTCTATTTTCTCCGTCTCTGTCTGTCTCTCTCTTGATGAGCAGAGCAAGTGGAAGGGTTATAATGTATGCGTGTGTTGAGTGGAAATGCGTAGTAGAAGTAACGAAAGTCTCGAAGTGGTCACAAAGGTTACGTGAATTGATTGATGTCTTCAAATAAGCATCATCAGATGGTAAGAGACCTACCCCCTCCCCCCTCTCTCTCTCTCTCTCTCTCTCTCTGCCCCTCGACCACTGAGTATTACCGGTTCATAACGCTACAATAATCTCTCGACTCATTGCTTTCCCACAAATTTTCACTTTCCCTAACTTCACTGCCTTCTTTAAGAAACCTCTCTAAATATTCTTACACCATAGATTCTTCAGTCAGTTTTCTTCTCTAAAGAGACGTCCCCCATCCCCTCTTTCTCTGTGTATTAGAGTCGTTGTTTCGGCTAGTTGCTACTTCTCGCCTATCGCTTTCTATCTTTAATTCCTGTTTCCATTTTTTCTTCTCTCGGTTTTTTTAGCGGTTGTGTTTCAGTTTATTTGTGTCTTTTTTCTCTTGTTAACATATTCCTTTTCCTCCCACCCACAACCAATATAAAAAAAACCCCAATGACCATGCAACTTTTACCAAGCATAAACATCCCTGCCATACACTATTAGCTATACTATCCCCAAGGTTGTTAGAAAGAACGCTTTCCATTTCCGAATTCCATACTTGTTTCAGGTACAAACTCCCTCCCTCCTTGTTAGTTGTTTTTTTTTTTTTTAGATAACCCTCTACCCATTCTCCCACACACTCTTACATACATTGTGTGGGCAGATAAAAATATAATGTTGCTGTCCTTTTCACAGCTGGAAAGGACAACCACCCGAATCTTCGGCAGTGAACTGCCCCCTTATGTGTCGGTACTTCTTTATACCATTGATTTCTGCGTTAAAGATACGTGGTCAAGTTATTTTAAATTTAACTGTGTAAAATTTTCCAGTAATTCATTCATTCTCATTCAAATATTATATCATTATTCAGGAACCGGATCCACAGCTGTCTTTTCGCAATCCTCACTTGATCATAGGTGTATTGTTTTAGGGATTATTCAGGCAATAGCATTCATTGGTGATCTTTGAGAGGGAAAGAGTTTCCTTTTTCATGTGTAAATAAATAAGCTTCTATATTGATTATTATTTTTTGTAGTTAGTGGCTGGCCATTCATGTTTTCATTTTTGTATGCTTGAGTTTTTATTATTATTGTAGATATTGGAGTGGGTCGGAAGATTTTGATACTATTTGTATTGGTTCTCATAGCGTGGTTGTCACTCGGTTGACCCCACCGATTATCCCGGGTTCCAGATTATTGTCGCTGAGGCTTACTTTTTTTCCCTTGACGGGGCCTAGTGGCGCCCTTAACAAAATTTCCTAGTGCTCCAATCCTTCCTTTTCTCTTTATTCGACCCTTTCATTTTCTCTTCATTCTTTCCATTTTGTCATCATCTTTATTGTGCCGCGACAACACACATACACATATATAGGCTGGAGGATCGAAAGATGAAACCAACATCCGCGCACTTCACTGACGTAAATTTTCTAGCACCTTCACACTCATGTATGTGGGCTACTGTCTAACTGACTCAAAACACCACTCTCCGGTCGAGCAAAACTTAGCCACGTCTGGTCTGATTAGTCACCGGATAGAGTTCAGAATCAGGTCGGCTTTGGTTGCGAGTCTGCCATGGAACGACCGATGCTTCAGATCTCCACTGCAATAGCTGTCAAACAGTGCGAATCGGTTTTGAAACCTGTGCCTCCACACACATACACATAAAACACGAAGATATCTGAGGAATAGCCTCCACCCCCTCCCCAATATAATGAAACCCCTTAGGCGCAATCGCATGCAAGATGCTGCGTGGTTGTCTGGCGGCGATCGCGAAAGTAGGGCGAGGAAGTGAAACCGACCAGGAGAGAGTTAGGGGTGGGCCTTCTGGTCATATCGGGGGGAAGCTGGTTAAAAACACTAGGAGTTCTGAAAGATAGCAAGGACCATCAATAGTCCGAAAAGAATGACCATTCCATTTGCAATTGATTGGTTCATAATATTAAATAAACCGACCGATAAACAGATATATAGAGATAGACAGTCATACAAATAGGACCATCAATAGCCAGAAAGAAAGACCGTCTATTCATAAAATTAGATAGATAGACATACATACAGACGTAGAGATAGACAGGCATGCCAATAAATAGAGAGGCATATGCATTCTTGGGAATCCATTTTGTTTTAATTGATCTTTTTAGATCAGAATCTATGCAACCTTCACAAATTGGGGCATGTCCCACTGCGGGGTTGGAGTGGGTAGAAGGGTGTAATTCTCTAGGTTATATTCAATAAGAAGACGCGTGACGTGAGCAAAGACTTCTTGGAAGGTCGCCAATTGGATTTATAGCGAAATGAAACTAGGACAGAAGGATATGTGACGTGACGGACCCCATGTTTTCCATGCAGCATCTCTTCTTAAGAAGATGCTAGAGGTGAAAGCAAAAACAAACAACTATGCATGATGAAAAAGAAATAATTGAACACGGTGATACGAGTAAAATCAACAACTTAATACGATGACACGAGAAAAATAAACAACTAAAAGATGGGACAAGATAAAAAAACAACTGAACACGATGATGAAAACAAATGACTGAGTACGATGCCAAAAGAAAATATACAACTGGAAAGGATAACTCAAGAAAAACAAACGACTGAACATGATGCCAGACAGAAAAACAAACAAGTGAACTCGATGCTAAAACAAAAAAACGAACAACTGAAAACAATACCAAAGGAAAAATAAACAACTGGACACGATAACACATGAAAAAACAAATAACTGGAAATGATGGCACATAGATAAAAATGAACATGGTGACAAAACAAAAACTAAACAAATTGCTAAGCACAATGATAAAAGAAAAGTAAACAACTGAACACGATAAAAAGAAACAAAACGATGAGATGAGAAAAACAAACAACTGAAAACGATGACACAAGAAAAACACACAATTGGACAAGATGACAAAAGAAAAACCCCAACTGAACAAGAATATTAAAAAACAAAACTCAACACGAAAAAAAAAAAAAATTAACACGATGACACAAAACGCCCCAAACAATTGAACAAGATGGCACAATAATAACAACCAATTAAGCATGATGACCTAAGATAAACAAACAAATGAACACATTCACACAAGAAGAACAAACAACTGAACACGATCAGAGAAGAATAAACAACTGAACACGATGATACAATAAAAAAAAAACTGAACACGATAATACAAGAAAAACAACTAACCTAACACGATGACACAGGAAAAAACAAAAGTTGAAAACGATGAAAAAAACAAATAAACAACTGAACACGATGACAAAATAAAAATAAACAACTCCTGAACATGATGGTACAACTGAATACGATACCAAAAATAAAAATAAAAACTGAAGACGATGACACAATAAAAACATCTAAACACGAAGAATCAAGAAAACCCCAACTGAACACAATGGCACAAAGAAAAAAAAGCAACTGAATACGATACCAAAAATAAAAATAAAAACTGAAGACGATGACACAATAAAAACATCTAAACACGAAGAATCAAGAAACCCCAAATGAACACAATGGCACAAAGAAAAAAAAGCAACTGAATACGATACCAAAAATAAAAATAAAAACTGAAGACGATGTCACAAGAAAAATAAAGAACTGAAACATGCTTAAAAAAGATGAATTTGTATGTACCTACAAAATTATGTTAAATACGCATTGCAAAAATTCTTGCTTTTTAAGTACATGCAAATATATTCCTATGAACATCCGAATGTGTATGTGGGCTTTAGTGAGCGTAAGCGCGTGTGTGTGTATTTAGATGTAAATGTGTTATCAGGAAATGATTATATAGAAGAAGAAGCGAATGTATTGTTGTGATTAGAAATGTTTAATAAATTTATTTCTCCTACTAAGCATTATTGAGTTGTTAGATTCTCTCTCCTCTTTGTCCTCTTATATCTCTCCCCTCTCTCTTTTTACTCTCTCTCTCTCTCTCTTTCTCTCTCCATGAGTAAAATAATTGACAGGGTCATAATGCAAAGGTGGGATGTTTGAACTACTTAGATTTCTCTTGAACCTTCAGTCATAAAGCTTTCTCTTGCTTTATCCCACAACACTCTCTCTCTCTCTCTCTCACTCTCTCTCACTCTCATTTTATACTTATGCCTTAGGTACATTAAATGAAGTGTTTATCTCAATGAGTTCCGTTTAAAAAGAAATAAAGAGATTGCGATGTCCGCAGCGCTGCTATGTGGTTGCTATAGCAATAGTTAGCGATCTTCGCACTGGATCGTTCACTCCTGATGGATGCTCCTCATCCACGCCAATCGAGGGAGTGCATCCAAAAGACCATTCTGTCACCCCTAAAAATATAGCCGTTACAATTGAATTATCTAACATTCAATTTAACTGATAATTACAACATAACATATAGCGTGCCCCAACGAGTGAGTACCCCCCTCCCCCTCGTGTAGGAGGACGCCAAAACTGTGAAGATTAAAATAGCCAATTAAAACAGATACTTTTGGGCTGTTAGATTGGTGTAACGGATGGAGGCCGTTACCTACCGTGGATGAGGAGCGTGTCTCATGCGCGGCAAATGCAGTATGGAGATGGCTAAACCATTTCTATAGTAACCAGAGAAAGAGAGAGGGAAAGAAATATAAACCTTTGTCATTTCTTCTCTATCATATTAATCATTTATCGTTTTTCTTCTCCCTCAGACTCTGTGCTGCGTGGATGCCAAGGTACCGCGAAGGAATATGCAGCATCGCTGGAAGGGTCGATTCCTGTTGCCCGGAGCAACCGATGGGTGGCACTGATTTTCTCAGCCATTAATGATCCTGGAGAGTAAAAGTTGTTCGTTTTCCATAGCAACACGTGAAAACGAGGACAGTAATCATCACCAAATCGAGATGGTTCGTTGCACATAGAAACGTGTAAAAGCGAGGATACTCGATTATCACTCGCACCCAGTGACTGGTTCGTTGCCCTTAAAAACGTGGTAGGTTGAAAGGGACCTGTAATACCTATCAACCCGTTAAGGTTCAAGAATTTTACATCTTCCATCCTGTGTGAAAGTGCAACCTTTGACCCTAGTAACTATTGAAATTGACATCAGTCTGTTGTCTCTCTCAACACATGAGAGTAACAGCCACTCAGTCGTCGCACTTGAAAGCCTAAGAGAGCGACGGCTCTCCGTTGCTCGTAACGACCTATGAGTGCTTATACCATCCATTGCCGATAACAACCCATGAGGGCTCCGACCGCCCGTTGCCTATAGCAACCTATGAAAGCGACCGCACTCTGTGCCCAGCAATGAAGTCTGGCCTCGCTTCGTGCCAAGTGGTTCTTCTGTTGATTCTTTTGTCGGGGACTCGATCCCAGAACCCTCCCTCAGTCCCTTCGGAGGGAGCGGACAGTCAGGACTTAAATATTGATGAATCTCACGCTGCCTTCTCCTACCTCATTCCACCTCCTCGACTAGCGGTGAGTTTCCTCCTTTCTGTAATGTTCCTCTGTAGAAGTTCTCACGATGGAGCCACTGACAATGATGACCTAGGGAAGGACCTCCAAACTTTTCACTAAGAGGACAGCAAGCATCGTCCTATATATATTTTCGCGGACCAAACAAAACAATTAACAACTAAATTTTATTTATATTTGGGGGGTGATATCAGAATGATATACAGAACAAAATATAAATGTCAAACTATATATATATATATATGTATATATATTATGATGGTGTGTGTGTATATAGGATGATCGAAAGGACGTAGAGGGAGAAATTCACTTTTTTATTACAACGTCGTTTCGGGTGTTAATTTTTACCTATCTTCTGGCAATGGAAATATACAAATTTACGAGTAGATTAACATTTAAAGTTAAAATTAAAACATTCAAATTATGGAATTAATGCGATATTTTGCCCATTAATGAAGGGAGTAATGTTGAAAAATTTAAGTAGTAAAATTGGCTATATAAATTTGAGGAAACCCTACCTGCACATCGAGAAAACACTAACATTGTCCAATCAGTTGTGAATGGAAGACTGGTGTGAAAGCACAAGGAAAGTAAGAAGAAAGAGAAGATTAGGAGCTTGGTTTATATTTTATAGCAGGTGTAGTGGATGGGAATTCAGATTCCTCTTCCCATCCACTAATTCTGCTATAAAATGGAATTACATAAATTACATCTAAAGCAACAATTCAATACTCTTTCTTACATACCTGATAATTACTTTCATCTGACCAAATAACTTTAAACCATTGTTCATAAGTCCAATTTTGGGGATCTTTGCAAACTTAGCATATTTGTTTACACATTGGAACCTTTTACGAACAAATCTTTGGGATGGTTTTCAGATACTCTCCGTCTAAGAACTAATTCCTACTATGTTGCCTGTCTTCATCTCGGAACTGGCTTACAATAGGAGAGCTGCGCACCCTCCAGTTTCCTAGCGCCCAAAGTAGTCTTGTTTCTTAGATATTCGGGTTAAGCTTCTTCCACGCATTTTTATTCATTCACCTTTACCTAATGGATAGAATGATGCCGTTGTATTACATTGTTTTACTGTAGGTTCAGAAGCCTTTTTAACTTTTAGAAAATGAGTATCTATCTTGTTGAGCCAAGGCTCTCAGAGCAGCCACTAACTGAGTGGGCGCAATAAGTCTATGGTTTCTTCCAGTGCCTTGAATTTCAAAGTTTTCGTCTCTACTAGTAGTGCTTTGAAATCTCCAGTAGGTGCTTTGCTACCTTTGAGAGGTGTTCTGATATCTCCATTAGATACTTCGCTATGTCCAAGAGGTGCTTCACTAACCTCATGAGGTATATCAATATTTCAGGCAAGTGGTTAAGTACCTCCAACAGCTGGCTCCGTATCTGAAGGAGTTGCTTCGCCATATCCAGGAGGTGTTTTGATAACGTAAATAGATGCTTCTGTATCGCCTGTAGGTGTTTTTGTATCTCCAGCAGGTGTATCGATTTTTCCAGTAAGTGGTTAGGTATTTTGGGGAGGACTTCAGGAACTCCAGGAGGCGATTTGTATCTTTAGGGGGTGCTCTGATCTCCAATAGATGCTTGTGTATCTCCAGGAGGTCTAGGCTATGACAAGCAGATGGCTTGTTATCTTCAATAGTGTTTTCGTTATCTCTATGTGTTTAGGTATCTCCAGCAAGTGCGTTGTCGTATTCTTCATTGGAGTTTCTGAAGACTATCCTTGGGAATGAGACGAGTGCCCGTCTTCGATCCAGAAAGAAACCCAAGCACAGTCATTCATTTGGAAGCCTGGAGGGTCTCATCAACCTATTCCCCTGCAAAAGCACATCAGGTTGGCAGGAGGATGCAGAGTGAGTTTTTTTTCACTGTCCTCATCTGGATGTCATTCGTCATCTACATGACCCAGGCCTGCGGTAAAGGAATAGAGATTCTGAAAAGTGGGCAGGTGTACCGAGTTAACCCATTCTGTTGCAAAGGATGGAAATACTGCCCGCCTGCAGGAAGATCTTGGGAAAATTAGGGAGTGGTCGGACACGTGGCAAATGCCTTTTAACGTGAACAAATGCAAAGTGATGCATATCGGCCACAGAAACCCCCAATCTCAGTATATCCTTAAGGGCACTGCTATTGAATCCACCGACACTGAGAAGGACTTGGGTGTAACAATCACTAGTGACCTCAAGTTCTTGAAACCGTGCATTGAGGCGGAGAAAAAAGCCCAAAGGATGCTAGGCTATATAAAGGGACAGTTTGGATATCAGAACAAGGAGATTGTACTGTGTTTGTACAACTCACTTGTCCGACCGCACATGAAGTATGCCGTACAATTTTGGAGTCCTTCATTGCGAAAGGACATCGCGAGACTGGAACGCGTACAAGCCAGGGCAACCAAGCTGATTCCCTCTATCTGACATAAAAGTTATTAGGATAGACTAAGGGAATTAAATCTGTTCTCGCTGGAAACCCGTAGACTGCGTGGTCAGCTCATCGAAGTTTTCAAAATACTTCGAGGGTTCGACAATGTTGACTACCGGGATATTTTCACACTGAGTGAGAACAGAACGCGCAATCATGGCTTCAAACTTGAACTGAAGCGTTACAACCACAATCTGTGTGGAATTTTTTTCACTTACAGTATCTGCGGTATGTGGAACGCACTTCCATTGGAAGTTGTCAACAGTGAATCTGTTGACCAGTTCAAGTCAAGACTAGACAAGGTCTTGAAAAGTGGCCGTTTAGGGACGCAAAACAATTGAGCAGCCATGTGCCCGCTCGATTGCTAGTCCAAAGGTACCCTCCGTGAATGGACCGTAAGGTCTCCTAGGGTACCTTCTTTCCTTGTTGTTGTTACTCCTTGTTGTTATATTTAGGGAGATACTGAAGCACCACCCACAATTCCCGAAGCACCCTTCCTAGATGTCAAAACACTTCCAAAGGATACTTAACACCTACAAGAATTAGCAATGTATCTCCCAGAGTTTGCGAAGCTCCTTCCGGAAACATACGCACTTCTTGGAGATATAGAAACATCTTATGGTGATCCAAATTCTCCTTTCAAAAAGACAAAACCACCTAGAGATACTAAAACACATGCTGGGGATATTTAGGCATTTCCAGGAGATCCTGATGAAGCTGATAAAGATATTACTGTACCTCCTGTTAATACGATACCACGTTGTGGAGAAATCAATTCACCTCACAGAGATACTAAAGTGGACCTACTCGAGATACCGATGCAGTTTGTAAAGATAGTGAATTGCCTCCTAAAGATGCCGTAAACTAACTCTTTCAGAATGGTTCAGGTACCTGTGCCAAGTTAGAAGAGTAAAACTTTGAGGGAGATTGGTATCCTTCCAACCTCAACAAGTTAGATACATATATAGACATATGGCCTTTAACAGCCTTAGGTCGTATAACTTTTGAGCAAACCACGCAATCTTGCTTCCATTAATACCACCCAATTTCTCTTCCTACAGACGCCATACAACGGAAGGAATAGAGAATGGCGCCATATCTCCGAAACCCCACCTTTTAGATCAGTTTGGAACCCCACTTCAGGGTAAGTCTGAAGACCTGGTTACAAAGATCTAGAGTAAACCAGTTCTAGAGTAGAATGGTTACAGATTCACTAGAGATCAGCTGAACAACTCCCCAACCCACAATTTCTCAGCAATAATATAATAATAATTAACCACTTCCCCACAAAGTGGGGTCGCCGTACTTCAACGTTACTATAACCTACCCACCTTTTTATGCTCTACCAAGTACCAACCTCCCCACCCAACCATTTGGCCGTTCATAGTGATGGGATGCTCATCTACTGTAGCATCACGTCTAGTCTGGATTCATCCCCTGGGGCGAAGGCCTTTAGCACCCCCTTCACAAACCTCTTTCAGGCATACTTATCATACACAATATCACCCACCTCCTCTTTAACAGCCCTCTATCTCTCACACAGTCATTCACACAATCAACTCGCCTTTTATACGACCTTCCAACCCATTCACACACTGACACTCACTCTCGTATATTCTCTTTACTCGTCTACTTATATCAATTCTTCTTCCATGCCAACACCACAGAATAATCTAAGCCTTAGCTTCGATCCCCTTCTTCACACTAAAGTTACTCCTCGTTCCTCACGCAATTAAGTTGTTCATTCGCACTTCTCTTAGTCAAAAATTTCCCTTCTCTTTCTATACCATATTCTCACTCTCATACACCAGCATTGGCACCAACATACTCTCATGTAGCTTTCTGACACATCCCACACTCAATCCTTAGGTATTCCCTTCTTCTCTGATCGCCACCTATATCAAACCACTAACTGGGCCATCTTTATACCTTACTTCCAACCAAAACAAATTTGACACAATCTACCAGTTTACCACTCACTTCATACACTCTTAGCATTTATCATAATGTTTTCATATCTACACGATCCTAAGGTTTCTACTGATCCATGAACCCAGCATACACTTATACACTTCCTATCCCTTGTTCTTTTCAGCATAGCTCTCTCATTACAAATACTTATTTTTCTCTCACTCCCGTAATTATCTTTCTTACGCGCACAATGAGGACTTTTTTTACATATCTTGTATACAACACTCAACAAACTTATCACCCATGTAGTTCTTGCATTCACCTTTCCTCCCTTTGCCATTATGCATCGGTCCTACCACAGTATAATTACAGCCCACCGCCACTCATCCAATTCGAAATACCTTACATCAACAACCATCAGACCTATTCAATAACCCAATCACCACTTCTTTTTCAGAATCCCAACGACTGTATCATATTTTCCAGCTTGCTCGCCATTTTTTCAGACCTCTCACAACACTACCAAACTCTCGCATACTTATTGCTTCCATACTCTAATACAGCACCCGATATATACCCCAAAGCCTATCATATTCCCTTTGGCTTCATCTTCTATACCTAGATTATACAAGTTGTGATCGTACTTTCACTATTTACTTTTGACTTCATTGTTCACATGTACTCTCACACTCTTATCTTTCATGTTCTACTCGTAACTACGATTATTCTCTTCCTTTCTCACTTCGTTCCAGAAAACTCCTTGTTCACACCCGGATCTTCATTAATCGTCCGTTCAAATGGTTCATTTTCTGCTTTCTTACTCTGGCTAATCACTCTTTTCAATTTTCAATGCATTCACCCACAACTCCGTGATTATTATTATTATTATTGCCCTGCCAGGATGATAAAAAATAATATTAAACCTCAAACCTTTTATGGGTCACTCTACTTTCCGTTCATTGAAATGATCCATCAGCACACCAGAAGGAGACCGAGATCCCTTGAAGAATTTTCCTCCATGTTCCATGAATTATTATTACTTCTAGTAATAGTTGTATTGCGTATATTATTGATAGGAGTAGAGTTATTATGTTAAAGGAGGGGATCTCCAAAAGTCATTAATCTAGGAGATTGCGGAAACCAGGATGGACGATTGTTTACTTTTCTTCCAAGGGGCGGGAGGAGGAAGAGTTCCAGGAATAAATCAAGGGAGGGAGGGAGGGTACGTGTATGATCACGGGGTTGATCTTTATCTCGCTTCCGGATTTGCATTTACACACCCAATCTCACTATAACACAACATTACACACACAAACATATATATATATATATATATATATATATATATATATATATATATATATATATATATATATATATATATATATATATATATATATATATAATGCAATGTCCCGCAGGAAAAAATGAAAAGGTGTTTCCAAGTACTTTCGAACTTTATTAAGTTCCTTATCAAGGATAACTACAAGAAATAGTATTATATTAGAGGTATATATATACGAAAGAAAAGTATGAAAGACCACCTCAAAAACAAGAAATCACCAATGAATAGATGCTATAATTAAAAGATTAATACTCAAACAAATTAGTTTTGTCTTGCGTTCCTAGTGGGTTTTTTTTTATATACATTCTTTAGTTATGTGGCCCCTATTTTTTTTTTATTATTAATTTTTATTTTTTAATTGTCACTGCTCTGTTTTGTACTCTGTATTCCCCCCCCCCCTTTTGCTCATCGTGTCTTATAATCTCCCTCGTTAGGCTACCTCCATTTCTTTGAATCTGTTACCCTTTCCTTCGACTTAGTTGGACCTTACTACCTGCTTCTTGTAATCCTTAATGTGTTTTTTTACCTTCCCCCTTCCCTCTTCCTCATTGGTGATTTCTTGTTTTTGAGGCGGTCTTTCATACTTTTCTTTTGTATATATACTTCTAATATAATATTATTTCTTGTAGTTATCCTTGATAGGAACTTAATAAGGTTCGAAAGTACTTGGAAACACCTTTTCATTTTTTTTCCTGCGGGACATTGCATTCATTTGCTACCCTCACGTGATACTTTGTGAGTTTTTCATTTCATATATATATATATATATATATATATATATATATATATATATATATATATATATATATATATGTGAAGTACTGGCGGAATTATTATGAATTTTTTCTACAAAAAAGCCAGTGAAGCCAACTTCATTAATTGCAAATGGATTTATTTCATGTACAAGCACCAAGCAACTATTTAACTCTTTTTTTTCAAGAGCTTTATGTTTCAATGAAGTCACAGCCAGTTGTGTAAGTCAGTTGATAACTTGGCTTTAGAGTGCGAATAAGATGTTTTCTCTTATTATATTAACCTGCGATTGTTAACAATAATGTTTCTATGTGTTTCAGATAGTTTATTAGTTATTTTAATAGTTTGATTCTGTGTCTATTGAGCTGACAGCAGGTGGTGTTAGCATTGCTCGAAGAATAGTGAATGACAGGCTTTTGGTAGCTAGATTTAAATCATATCGCCCGAGAAGGAAGCATCGACTCACAGAAACAATGATGAAGGCACGCTATTCCTGGGCAAAGAATGACCTTGAGTGGACTTTAGAACAAGGGCGAAAGGTAAGAATGACACATCTAGCTAACCAGTTACCTGTAATTCCTAAAAAAAACATTAATACCTATTAACTTTAACAGTGCCGCATTTTTGTAATGGCTCCAATCATTTCAAACCAAAGTGTATTTGATGATTCATTACTTCAATAGCTTTTCCAATACTTCTATGGTTGTTCAACTACTTATGTTGTATTTTCTGCTATTGCAGGTAGTTTTGTGTGACGGATCATTCATTGCAGTGCTAGATGACTGCATGCAGAGTGTAGGAAGGTGGCCTGGATTAGAATTTATGGCTAAATGTCTGAGGAAAACAGTAAAATTTCCAACAAAAATCATGGTGTGGTGAGCCATTTGTGTGCATGGAACAAGTCGTTTGCACATTGTTAAGAAAACTATGAACTAAGGTCTGTGGCAACAGACCTTGGATATTCCAACAAGACTCGGCCCCATGACATACAGCAAAATCAGTGAAGGCATGGTGTGCACAAATGGAGTTCATTTGTGTGATAGAACGGGTTGAGGCCGCGTTAATTTCAACCACTATCACATGTTATTTAAAACCACGATGCTACCCACGTGCGTCTTCGCTTTGAAGCTTGGCGCCTTATCGCAGCCACCTGAGTCAATCTTTAAACAAGGAGGTTTATCTTCCCCCGTTCGCCATATGCGCCGACCTCGCCAGATTGAGTTAGGCTTATGGGCAGATAAGGCCATTGTTCTCAGGCTCGGCTGTGCATTCCCTAGAAGCTCCCACTCCATTGTCCCCCACGCCAAGGGGATGTCCTGACTATTTATTTGGAAACTTTACCACTAAGGTCAGATTGGAGATCCAGATTTTCATCGCGAAACATCACTACGACCCACTCTCACCTTGTGCGCCAAGGGACCTCGAGATTCACTATCACTTGTCCAGAAGAAGGACAATATCCCTTGAGTGCCAAGGTTCGAGCCTTCGTGACGCCAAGTTCACAAGGCTTCCCCTGTTGTTCAGAAAGAGAACAACTTTAGAACAGCCATTGTTCTTTTGAGCCCGTTCGCCAAGAAACGGTTCTCACCCTTCCCCCTTGTTGTTCAGAAGAGAACAACATTAGAACAGCCATTGTTCTCGAGCCCGTAGACAAGAGACGGTTCTCACCCCCTCCCTGTTGTTCAGAAGAGAACAACGTAGAAACAGCCATTGTTCTTCAAGCCGATCGTCAAGAAACGGTTTTCATTCCAAGAAAGTACGTCATGATCATTTAATCCCCCCCCCCCCTCCTCGGCTGGAACTCGCTAGCGGACCGAAAATTCCTTCACGTCGCCTTCCTCTGCACAACAAGTATAATTACGTAAGCCGAACGTTACCTTTGAGTATTTAACCCTTTTGTCAACTCTATCCTGTGCTTTAAATGGTTTAGCGAACCATCCCCTCCCTTTAACTTTATATTTGTTTTACCTTTTTAAATATTTTGATCCTCGGATTAGCTCGATTCCCCTACGACCCTTTCCATTCTCTGTTTATGTCAATATTTTCCGTTTTGTGTGTTGTTGATAGTTATTATTAATAAAACTCTATTTTATTATTGATAGCAATATTATTATCCTTGAGCTCAGTTCCACTTCTTAAGCATATCGAAGATACATAATATCGGCCAGCCTAGACAATCCACGCACTCTAAAGTAAATTAAATAAGTTCCCTCAACGAATAGTTATATATGGTATATCGTCGAGAGTCCATTCTACGACAATTTGTTTCCATATATCGGAAATTCCCCGGACATTAATCTAATTGAGAGTCTATGGTGTCTTTTGAAAGATGAAATACACACAGAGCCCATTGTGACCAAACAGCAACTCAGCTCATATGCCGTTGCCCCTGATGATGTAAACACGAAAGCGCTTGGGCTTATTCTGTGTATTATTTTCCTTTGGGATATAGATATATATATATATATATATATATATATATATATATATATATATATGTGTGTGTGTGTGTGTGTGTGTGTGTGTGAAAATGAGTGGAGGAAGAAGTAAACCTCGTGAAACAGTCTGGAGCTCTTTATTAACGTTTGGCCTTACAGCTTCATCAGACTAGAACTACAGAGGAAATGAAATCACTCTCCATATATGTACTACGCAGATGTTATCCCGGGTCATGGCTGGCAATCCTCGTTCGGAATCTTGAGTTGGTCGGTTGGTGTGATCGGACTCCGCCCTTTCCGCATCATTTGCTATGACCCTAGCTGCACCAATGGCCAGCCGGAAATATCTACGAGTATCTCGGTGGTTGGTTGACCTGTTAAGAAATAATGTACGCTGCTTCAGTCATTCTTCTCTTTCTTTTCCCCTAAAAAATGACCATATTCATCGACATGTACTACAATTGCATTTGATTTACTATGTTCTCTAATATTCCCTTTATACTCATTAATCCTAGTCTTAATGTCTCGTCCTGATTCACGGTAATAACTTCGGTAGTATCCGTCACAGGGTATTTAATAAATACTACCTTTGTCATTTTTGGCTGGCAAATTCCTATGTTTTACTATCTCCCCAACTTTGGTTTCTGCATAGCTCGCTACTAATATACCGGCTTTCCTAAGATACCTGATTAATCTCTCAGTCGTCATAGACTCCGGAGCGGACAGGCACCTGACACCTGCTAATCCCATAGCAAATGGTGTGTAAAAGGCGGAGTCTGATCACTTCAACCGACCCACTTGAACCGAGGACGGGCATCCATCACTTGGGATGACATCTGCATACATATATTGATGGTAATTTCTTTTCCTCTGTAGTTCTGTTATGATGAATATGTAAGGCCAAACGAGGACGTTAATAAAGAGCTCCAGAGTGTGGCCGGATGTTTACTTCCTCCAAATAATATATATATATATATATATATATATATATATATATATATATATATATATATATATATATATATATATATATATATGTAAATCTCACAAAGTATCGTGTGAGTAAGCAATAAATGCAACAATGCCCACAGGGAAAATTAATACGAGGATTCCAAGTACTTTCGAACTTTATTTCGAAATAAAGTCTGAAAGTACTTGAAATCCTCGTATTAATTTTCCCTGTGGGCTTTGTTACACAAATATATATATATATATATATATATATATATATATATATATATATATATATATATATATATATATATATATATATATATATATATATATATATATATATATATATTATATATATATATTATATATATATATATATATATATATATATATATATATATATATATATATATATATATATATATATATATATATATATATATATATATATATATATATATATGAGAAAGATGAAAACTCATGTGAACATTATAAACACGTACTAGGCCGAACGTCTAAATATCCAAAAAAAATCACATTGATTTAGTGATTACGGAACATTCATAATTATTAAAGGCAATTAATATATGCAAAACGTCAGTTTAAATAGGAACAAAGACATTTAAGTCAAATCTGCTACTAAAATATTGATAAAAATATATATGAATTATAGATTACGAACAACCTAATTGAAAGGTAATTAAAATAAGCAAAAGACATTTGAAATAAAATAAATAAATTTAAAATCAGAGACTAAATTAGTGCTAAAAACAGTATGAATTAATTATCCCGAACTAAATATATTTAAATGGAAGGGAAAATTGTGCAAGAATGAAAAACAATAATAATAAATTCCCCAAAATAGAAGCGGAAACTCCTTTTTGTGGAAGTTGTCCGGAGCAACTGAACGGGAGCTGAATTTTAAGTAATTACGTAACCTGAGGAAATGAGGGGTTTTTTTTTTTTAAAGTGGAAATGAGGTCTTCAAACTGTATATTATTTGAGAGAACAAGTTCAATCGCTTAGTTGAGGAATTTTTATGTCAAAAGAGTTGGTAGCAGGTTATAGAATAGAAAAGAAAAAGTGTTTTGAGTTTATAGAATGGTTCTATTTTTTGGATGTTTTCTTCTTGAGGTAATTTCTGATTTAGAAAATAGGAATCTTTGTCCTATGAGAGACTTCCAAATACTTAGTAATCCTATATTTCAATTTAAGGCCCATCTGACTACCATAACGGCTTTGGCAGGTCGTACACGTAAACTTGTATATATATATATATATATATATATATATATATATATATATATATATATATATATATATATATATATATATATATATATATTGGGTTGAGGAATAAGCTATTACGGTTTTATCAAATTTATTCATTCCCCTTAACAATTTTAGAAAAAAATTCATTTTTATTGATAACAATATGCAATTTAATCAATAATATATTCTCCGTTATTATTTACGACTTCTTCCCAACGTTCAACTAGTTTTTCAATGCCTCTGCAATAAAAATCTCTGGAATTTGACTCGAAGAATTCGTCTAACCAGGTTCTTAATTATTCATCAGTATTGAACGAAACGCCGCGCAAATTCTTGGAGAGCGATCGGAACAGATGGAAATCCGATGGAGCCAAGTCTGGCGAATATGGAGGATGCGGCAGGATTTCCCAATTAAGCGTTGGATGGCGTCTTTTGTCATATTGGCAATGTGAGGACGAGCATTGTCGTGTTGCAGAAGGACTCCATAACGTCGATAAGGTTGCTTTTCACGAATAGCTTCGGCGAGTCGATACATTTGTTGAACGTAGAGTTCTGCATTGACAATCTCGGTGCTCGCAAGGAGCTCATAAAGAATGATGCCTTCACAATCCCACCACACACACAACATCGTCTTTCGTGGATGAAGTCCTTGCTTTAATCGCGGAAGTGTTTTTTATTGGGGCTAAGCCATTGTTTTCGATGGTTCATGTTGACATAAACACACGACTTTTCGTCGCCAGTAATGTTGCGGTGAAGAAATCTGTCCTTATATCCACGAGTAGCCTTGTGACGAGCAAGCAAATCTGCGGTAATCGTGGAGCGTTGAAGTTTGTTGCTTTCGCTCAAAGCGTGCGGAACCTATGCACCGAGTTTTTGAACTTTTCCCATCGAATGAAGGTGATTCACTACAGTTTTCTGATCAAACGACAATTGTACAGCTAATTCTCTTGTCGATTGGCGAGGATTTTTATGAAGAAGGTCGTTCAACCGACCTTTATCCAACTTAATGGGGCGACCAGAACGTTCTTCGTCATTAAGATTGAAATGACCGTTTTTGAAACGTGAAAAACACCATTGAGCTGTCCTTTCTGATAAAGCATTTTCTCCGTACACAGCACAAATATCGCGACGAGCTTTGGCTGTGTTTGCATTGTTCCCGTCTCGATTGAAATGAATAACAACAAGTGTCGAAAATGCGCCTTTCTTTCAACGTGACATTCCATTTTGAGGGTACAGAACAAAAATTAAATTCACACAACTTTTAAATAAACCTTAATGACTTGTTACTCAACTTCAAGACGTAGCCTAAGCAAAAGCCTAATAGTCTACGCTGTTAGAGATGTAGCCTAACCTTTGCAAATTTTGCTCTCATTATTTATTATTGTTTCTTAATATGTGCGCAAATCGCGTCAACAAAACTTAAATCAACACAACATTAAAAAAAACCGCAAGAACTTATTCCTCAACCTAATATATATATATATATATATATATATATATATATATATATATATATATATATATATATATATATATATATATATATTATTTTATTTATTTTTTTTTTGCCTTGAAGTGTTTGTGATAGAAGTGTTCCTCGAAAACCCGATACGAAGAAGAAATATGAAGACTCTTGTCAGAATTCTGAACATTTAATATGCCAGACGTTTCGGCTTTCAAACAGAGACCATCGTCAGCGACTAGAATATCGCTAAAATAGTACAATTTAGTTATTATGAGACTAACATAATTAAAAAGAAATTAAAATCTGCACAATGTCATTTTAAATTGAAAAAGGAAATAATAAAATCTGCGAGTAAAAAATTGAAAAAAATATATGAATTTAAAAATTACGAAAATCTTAATTGAAAGACAATTAAAATAATTATAAGGTCATTTGCAATTAAAACCAAACAAAGAAATAAACATAATATCAGAAGCTTAAATGGTAAAAAACTGTGATTGGTTGATTCCTAAATAAACCTAATTAAAGAGTAGGTAAAATGTGCAAGAATTAAAAATAAATCAAAACATGTAAAAAATTTATATTATAAAATGATAATAATAAATCGACCATAAAATAAAACGTAAACTACCTTTTTTTCTTTGAGTCGTCGGAAGCAAGTGAACCGGGTTTAAATATTTAGTAACTGAGTAAACTTAGGTGGTGAGTTGTTTTTTGTTTTTTATGGGAATGAGGTCTTTAAAATGTATTTAATTTCCCATTTAAAAAATCGCCACCTTAATTTACACGTAATTAAAATTTAGAGACCAAGAGCTTTGTATCAAGGTTGAGAAGTGGCAGAAAACGTCTTAAAATAAATAGAGAAGACATCTATCTTTCGCTCTTTATTATAGAATTGCGAAAAATATATGAACTTGCTGGAGAGTTCACTGAAGCTGCAAATTCAAAAATATTAACGAGAACAGTTTGAAAGAGACTTAAATATCGAGGGCTAAAAAGATATAAGGCGAGAAAGAATCTAAGGATAACTGAGGTCAACAGTAAAAAAAACGTCTTCCGTGGGCCCATAATAACAAAAATTGGACACATGAACAATGGTCTAAAGTTATCTAGTGAGATAGAGGTAATTATCAGGTATGTAAGAAAGGCTATTGTATTGTTTTTTTTTTACATGTAATTTATGTAATTATATTTAAATACATTTTGGAAGAATATTTAAAAATGTAACTTTTTTAACAATTTTGTAGATTTCCAGCATTTCATACCTTTGTGAGAGGAAGAGTTCGAGAAGCAACTCACCCTTCGTATCAAATTTTATGATGCAAGAGTGGCTGACCATCGATGTCTCCTATATCTAGTCTATGCCACGTTGAGTTGTAGTTGTTATACAGGATCGTGAAGTTATTACACGTTATTAGGTACACTCCCATCCCAGGTCACTAATTTTTTGTCCTGTGATCTTAAAAATAATAATGGTGTGCCTGAACATCACTTTTTACATGAGAAGAAATCGGTAGCCTTTCATGGTGTGCAGTGGGCTAGATCTATACTGCATGACCTCAAGCAATTCTCAGCAAATTAGGAGTGGGGAATTCGTTGTTGGCGGAGCCTGAGAAGTTTGAGGTTGTCGGTGTTTCATACACAGATACGTGTGTTTGTTTTGTGTGCTATTTATTCAATGTCTTTGAGCTATTATTTACAGAAGCTTATTTTTTCACTGCCGCATTTCGAGACAAGCTCTTATTTGTAGTTTGATCAGGCAAGGTTGAAATGGTGTTTTTATTGTCAGGATATCAGCTAAAGTGCGTATCTCTTTTTGAGATAAAGGCTGAGAGTTATACGAAGCAAGATGTGATAAGTGGTTTGTGGAAGCGTTTAAACCATCTCTCATGGCAAAGATTCAATAGGAATAGGGCAAAGTGGGGGATGCCAACTGAAACTTTGTCACTCGATCAGGTAGCAGGACAGATCATACGACAGAACACCTAACCTTTTCATACAAAGGGAAAATGAGGGTATAAGGGGAATGTTAAGCATACTTATGCGTGCGTACGTGTTTTATTTTGACTTGAGATGAATGCATAATAAATGCAAATGATTCACCCCTGCCTTTTTTTAACTATGACAAATAGTACATATAATAAATTTAAAAATTGACATGACAGATTAAAAAATCCGTAATCGGGAGAATGTAAAAAAATGCATAATGACAAGTGGTGAAATATTAATATTAAAAGGCTACGTTCGATGGCATGTCAATCAGAAAATAAATTTTCAATATGATAACCGATGAAATATTAATATTTTTACATGGTACGTGGCAGAGTAAACGTCAAGCCTTTCAGCAACCAGTCTCTGGGCCATGAGAACTATCGGAGGAAAATCTCCCGACAATTGTAACGTTGAGTTAGCATGTTGTGTTCTGAATGTAACTGATGGTGTCGGACATTTAGCTCCACTTCATGGTCTTGTTCAGCCTTGGGGCAGAACTTGTAGGTCTTTTGAAGTATTCCGTGTTTATGAATCCATTTGAAAAGGTTTAATATTACGTAGATATGCACGAATTTTCCCTTGTCTTGTAATGTATAGGTGGGTTTGTTTCGCTGTAGGATTAATATGGGCCTGTGTATGGTGGGGAGAAATTGGGTCTTATCTGCGTGGCTCTTGCGAAGGCATGCGTGCTGGGTGTCGTCAATTACGAGAAAGAAGAGAAGTTACTGAGTTTATCTTTTCCTGGAGCTCGAGGATAACTGTTGTTGAAGGGAGTCGAATTATCGAGAGGCAAATAAATATATCGGCATGGAAAGTGCATAACCATATGTCATCTGGGCTGAAGAAAAAGCGTTAGCTGCCTTGGGCGAATTTTGGTGTGCCAAAGATACGGCTAACAGATTTTTCAACCACATTGGCATGCCTCTTTTTACAAGGAGAGCGTTCTTGAGGACACGATGCGGTCTTTCAATAATTGAGTTACCCTGAGAATTCCTAGGTGATATAAATACCCGTTTCGTGGCTATGAGTTTGAATAACTGTTTAAAGAGCCGGACTGAAACTGAAGCGCGTTATCCGAGACTATTTCAATAGGTGCCACAAAATTGGCAATTTAATTGCGGAAAGAAAGTGTCCACAATGGAGTCCGTGGTAGTGTCTTTCAATGGATAGGCATCCATCCTCTTTGCTTAACGGAAAATGATTGTGAGTACGTATCTATAATCATTCCTTTTGGTACTAATGGTTCTAACGGACGAGGTGTATGATGTGAAATCTGAGTTTGGTTTAGAAGATTGCGTGCACGGGGCCTTCTATACCTCTGCCCCTTTTGTTTCTTACAATGAGAGTAGTTTCTAACACATTCTCGGATGTCTTTCCCTATATTTTTTCACAAGAAATGTCGGACACGTTTCCAAATGAGCTGAATAGAAACTTGAAAAAATTGGTGGTTAGGTAAGATCGTGAAACCTTTGGAAAGATCACATATAATGGATAAGTTAGTGGAAGACATTGATATATGAAATTGAAGTGAGGCAGCAGAGTCTACTTGCAATGCAATTAGCTCTTAATCTATCATCACCCAATCATTGAATATGAGGGTATCGAAGGAGTGAACGACTCTTAAGAAACGGTTAGAGTACCAATTAAAATTGGGAATGGTATTAATGCAATGATCCGGTGAAAGCCGCCTGTCACAGGGGTTATTGGGTGATAAGGAAAGAGCATTACTAGAATTATCTCTTACGAAGAAGTGTATAATGTCACTAATGTATTATGTAATGAACTCGAGGGTCCCAGCCCCTCTGTGAGAGTGCCTGTTGAATGAGAATGGATGCCAACAGATTTGCAGAGGAATTATGGTAAGACTATGCCCATCCTAGCACCTGAAGCAACTGTAAGGAAACTGAGGCGGAGGTCTTTTGGGGAAGTAGCAGAGGGGTGGTTTCAAATACGTTCTCTAAAAGGGAATTGAAAGAAAAATATGCTTCGCCGCTCTATTGCAATGGAAACCTTGGGCAACGTTTATTGGCGTTCTTGGGGTGTTCAGTTAGATGAAAAGTGCTAGCTGCACTTTTAAGAAGCATTCTAATAAAATTGACTTAGCCAAGGAACCTTTACAAGTGTTGCAATGTGTTAAGCCTTAGATATCCTCTAATTACAGCCTTTTTTTTCATCACCCGGTGATATACCGCATAAATATACTTTGTAACGCCCCTAATTTTATGGCATCTCTAACGAATTGGCACTTTGCAGGATTGTTTTGTATTTCATGCAACTTTAATCTTGCAAAATGTTTGACCCGATATTGCAATCGCTCCTCATTTTTTTTGCTTGCAATCGACAGTTGGTTCGATTAAATAAAACAAAGACTAAATCACCCAAAGCATGGCTTGCATATCCCTTGAAGGTTTGGGAACTTTTACATTCCTTGTGCTATGATGATCCATCAAAAGAATCCAAAGCAAGTGTTCATGGCGTTCTTCTTGATCGATGTTTCTTTCATCGGAAACTAGAAGAACGCATCCTTCGAGTCATTATTGGAAAATATGGTGTAACCTTGCAAGTTGGCTGTGAAGTCCATCAAATAGTGCAACGGGAAATAGAGTTGAGTAAGCGGTAATAGCAGGTGATACCCTCACTTGACTGCTTCTGCTATTTTAAGGGGCAGCAGCCATGGCCAGTTGATCCAAGGGTATTAACAGACGAGATCTCCAATGCTTATTGAATGTATGAGGGAAGGCTTTTGACAAATTACTCTCAGTCAAACTCAAGGCTTACATAGTCCTCCAACATTTCTCGGAGTATCTTTAGTAGGTCTTCTGGGTGGAGATATGTGAGCTCATTTGTCCTTGCACACGCTCCATTTTTTGTTCCGGGTGGTGGTGAATCTCTTCAAAATGGTAACTCTGAGAGTAAGATAGGTAACAATCTCAGTCTCCCTTAAGAGTGTTGAGATTCATTCGATGACGTTGTGAAAGGAAACCCTTACCAATGAATGCAACTCTGTTTGTCACGAGTAACCTTTTCTTGTGATAATACGAAATAACCTTTCAATGCTAGTCATTGATCTGGTATGAAAAATTGGTTCTATCCTGTATTTTATCAAAATTATGCGTCGGAGGTAGCTAAGAGTTTCACGGCAGAAGTAGAAAACATGCTTTTGCCTCATGGTTTTATTTATAAAATTCAACTTTGAGCAAAATCAATTGATCTATTTGGCCGCGACTCAATACGCGCTTCGAATGGTTGAATGTTAATCTTATAATAATAATAATGATCTGCCTGAGTATTATTTTTTTTATATGAAAAGAAATCGATGGCATTTCATAATATTCAGTGAGCTAGCTAGAACTATAAATGATGGCCTGAAGAAATTTTCAAATAATTAACACTAGGCAATTCGTTTTGGGAGGAACCGAAGAATCGGAGGTTGAAGATAGGACATACACATTTATGTGGGTTTGTATTGTATGATGTGTATACCATGTCTATAAATTATTAGTTACGGGAGCTTATTTCTTACAAAGTCTTATTCGGAACGAGCTCTTGTTTGCATTTTGATCTGGTAAGGTTGAAATGGAAAGTTTTATTCCCATGATATCATCTAAAGCTCTTTTCTTTGTTTGAGATAGATTCTGGGAGCTATAAGCTTTTATTGAAGCAAGATGTGATAAGATGACATAGCCAAGAGTCTTAACATCTTTCATTGCAAATAAATAAGGAGAAATGGGCAAATGTGAGGGGTGCCAACTGACACTTGCTTACCAGAGCCTTGCCTTGCTGGCAATAAGTATTATTTGCCTAGAATCTGGAGGAATTGCAGTCAATAATACTAGTATTATCGCAAGCCTGTCACATAGTTAAGAAAAATGATTATTTGTTCTGAAGAAGACAGAGAAATTAGACTTGGCGATCAAATTTTAGAACAGAGTACGTATACTTTAGACAACTTGTAATACCATAATTGAAGCATTTAAAAAGTAATAAGGACAAGAACAAAACTATGGTCGAGAGGAAAATATTTAATCCACGCATCTTGCTAGTTCCAACTTATGGAAATGAAACTTGGATACGGAACATAAAAAAACACAGAAACTGATGAAATCTCAGAAAAAAAACATGGAACGATGCATGTTTGCAGTAATTTGCAGTGACCAAAAGAGAAATGCACGTGACAGAACACAAACACGGGTGACAGAAATAGTAAAACAATATAGTTCAGAAGTGGATATTGGCGGACACATTGCTAAAAGAAACGACAATAATATTCTGAAAGTCTTAAGTGGCACTAAGCTCCATCAACTAGAAATAAGAACTTAAGAGAACAAAATGGATCATCATCGGTCTCAGCTAAGTATAATAAGTAAAAAACAATTCTCATACCGAGAAATAACACCATGCATAACTAGGAACTATAAGAATATCCAATCGATTAACCTAACAAATATTTTAAATATGAAGTAGGTATTCGCTACAAGTAAGTAATCCAAGTATAATCACTTAAAACATCTCGCTCAGATGAAGAGGCAGATGACTTCTATTTAACACACATAACGCGAGTGCGCGCACACAAGAAAACTACTAGTTCAAGATGATTTTTTGCTACAAGGCAATGAAAAGATTAGAAAACACGTGCTATTTATTCGGTATAAAACTTCACAGATGGCGAGGGACATCAACGTGGAGCCAGATTAGAAGAATTTGCAAAAAGGAGCAAATCTTTACATTGTGAACGTCTTCCAAAGCAACCAAACAGAAGAAGGACTTGTATGGGAGCAAATGGAACAAAAAATTAAATCTATTACATACCCTTCATTAGGAAGAATTTCATTATACCTATACATATCAGTCATCAACTCCTTCATCACATGAGGCAACTACAGATATAAAACACAAGGACAAAACTCCTGGTAAAAGAGAGCAAATTCATTAAAATTCGACATACAAATAGTAATAAATACCTTCCAAATTTCTATAACAAAGATCTTTAATGAAGTAAATGATAACAGCAATATAATATTAACTCTTTTATACTGTGAATCTTTGGCAAATAAGACTGAGAGAATGCCATCTAACAAAAAAATGTGATGCTACGAAAATATTTTTCGATAATAGGCGAAAAATGAATATAAGTGAGACAATTAAAGAATGTTAAAATATAAAAGCTCAACCAGCTTTTAAAAATAAAAATCTAGAAAAAAATATTAAAAAAACAAATCAATAAAACAGATGAAACAGCACCTAACAATTGGCAGACAGCATATAGCAACACTTTAGAATAAACAGAGCAAATGAATCAGTAAATTAATGAAGATGGCCTCCTAGTTGAAAGGACGAAATTTTGCATGCACTTAAGAGCATGAAAAATGGTAAATGACCTAGGGAGGAGGAGGTTACACATAGCTTAATGAAGTCTAGTGGTGAAGCTCTTGATAACATAGTAGCTTGTGTGTTCACAAAATGTTTAAGGGAAAGTAAAGTTTTAATAGCATAGTAGCTTGTGTGTTCACAAAATGTTTAAGGGAAAGTAAAGTTTTAATAGCATAGTAGCTTGTGTGTTCACAAAATGTTTAAGGGAAAGTAAAGTTTTAATAGCATAGTCCAGCGCTACCCTTTCACTCCCTTTAAAATAAGGTTAAACGAAAGACTTAAAAAACTACAGGCCAAAGTTCTATTATCGGCAAAATAAAATTACTTATAAAATTCATAACCAACAGACTAACACAAACACTGAACTGCAATCTGCTAACGAAACAGACAGGTCTCAGAAGTAACTCCTTATGATCATCTACAGGGTATTCAACAATAATTGCAGAGAACTATTGAATACGAAATACCTCTGCATGACATTTGAAGACTATGAAAATGCCTTGGAATCAGTAAACACGGATTCAGTTCGTACTAATCGAAATTGAGTAACATTATTAGAGGACTGTTTAGCAGAATAACTTTTACCATACTCCCTCAGGTTAGCTAAGAGAAATATGACTCAAGAAAACTCTTGCGAAACTAGTTGAATTCGCAATGATAAATAACATTTAAGTTACAAAACGAGAATGTCATCTCCGGTTTAAGATTCCATGCGAAGGTTTCCGTGACCTACAAACAAACACGAGTGTTAACTAGTCGCCTGACACACAAACGTTGTGAAAGGACTCTCAACAGAATCCAACATAGTATTCACCACCTTATTCGTAGAAAATTTGAATGGTTATTTCAAAACAACCCTTGGGAGAAATCCTCCAACCTAACATAGAATGTTTACAACCTTTCATCTTTACAATCTCTCGCCCGATCAAGAAACTATCCTCGGGTCCGGCGTGTAAGAACTGTGTTTCTTTCGCCCTTAATCATCTCATATTTAATATATATTTCCGAAAATCTCTTTGTATATATATATATATATATATATATATATATATATATATATATATATATATATATATATATATATATATATATATATATATATATATATATATATATATATATATATATACATATATATATATATATATATATATATATATATATATATATATATATATATATATATATTTATATATATATATATATATATATATATATATATATATATATATATATATATATATATATATATATATATATATATATATATATATATATATATGACCGTATAGAAGGCCACTTAGAGCGACCTTGAAGGCCAGCAAAAGTCACCATTGGTAGTAACTTGACCCGCGTCATTCAGAAGCTACTCAGATTTTGCAAAAGTGACCCCACCTCGTTATTACATTAGGTTAGGTTCGAACTTTTACCCTTTGTATGTAGTTTTTTTAAACAACTAATCGCGGCTATGAGTTGCATTTACAAAATCAACATTGCTCGTGGAAAAAGTAAGGTTTGCCAGACCAATTATGCGACTGCAATGTTTAAAAAACGCAATAATACCTACTATCAGCATGCTCGAGATTCTAATAATTTAGATATTTAGATAAACTCGTGCCCATCTGGTTGAGGCGCGCTTTAAAATCTGTGGCAGCTACCCGCCTACTCACGTTTACCTGCCCGCCCGCCTGCCCGTCCATCCGCTTGTTCGCCCTGTCGCACTACTTTAATATGTGAAAATCGTTCTCTGTTAGTCTTTCAATATATTTACACTTCTATATTACTAAAAAATAAAATAAACCTTATATTTTATACCTACCACCTTTTAATTACGTAATTTAACACAACCAGCGAATTTAATTTGTTCAAGATAGTTTTTTATGCCCGAACAACACTGGGTAAATTTGCTATAGTCTTTTAATAAATTTTCTGAAAGTGATCGTTCAGAATTCTTAAAAGTAAGTTTCTTACTGATGCTTTATCCCATAGTGAAAGTGTAACAAAATATTTATAAATTCCTAGGCGCATAATGACTCCCCATTAAATTAGTTTATTCTACTAAAAATATTGCGATAACGAAATCAATTAAAACTAATCAAATCGTTCTGTTAAATAAAATATACCGAAAAGTTCCAGGATTCACTCAGTGATACAAACACTTACGAGAAACTATCTTCCAACCCGTTGAACAATATAATCGAGTCATTCAATAAAACTCTTACAAATAAAAATCAAAAACAATCCAGACCTGCTTCAACGCTTCAAACCAACCAACCCATCCTTTCCCTATATGCATAACTTGCCAATAACTCACCAGAGGAACGCAACAACGCCCTTATATCATGCATTGGCTTCCATGCATATAAACACTCCCAATCGCCAGCCTACATTCTCTCATATTTTATCGAGAAATTTAGAAAAATTAACATTAAAAATAGTCGTCTAGTCAGCTTCGATTATATAACCTTTTTACCATTGTGACGGTAAATCAAGCCCGTGACGTTCCATCGACTGTATTAGAAAATCCAAAGTTTAACCTCTCCTTATGCATATGAAAAATTATTAACCTCGTAAAACTTTCTGTAACTGATAAATAATGTATTTAATAGCGACATGGGTTTCTTCTGACAAAAATATGGCCTTTAACATGGGCAACCCTCTATTACGTATCCCTATGTAATCTTTTAATGGAATGTTTTGGAGTGTCCTCACTCCTTTCTATCATTCCAAAACAAAATTTTGTATTGTAGAGTTATATAGATGACGTCATCTCAATTTGGCATTTAAAGAGTTTTAATTCCTTTGATAACTTCCAGAACAGTCTCAATAATTTCCATAAGTTTCAAAGTTGAATGAGAAAATGGAAATTTGTTTAGCTTTCTTGATGTGAAAATTATAAGAGACAACGATCAAACTCCATAACCTGTTCATCGTCAACCAATCCATTCAAATTCGTACATTTATTTTTCTCACATCACGATAAAGGGGCTAAAAAGATAGTTGCAATAAATATAAATTGAAGAGCATTTAGAATATGTGATTCTTATATTTGTAAGATAAAATTACATATACGACTTGTATATTTACTGAATTACAATAGCCTTTCCACCTCATTAAGGAAAGCTTACTTAAAACAAGATAAATATTTGACTACCCCGAAGTTAAAAACACAGACAGTTATACAAATTGTCTATCCTTTCCATTTCTCCATTACTTAAAAGATGAAGGGTAATTTTGCCTAACCAAACCACCTGTAATTATCCTTTACAAAACTCCAGGAGAAAGCTAATGAAACAAAGATATATTCATCTGTTTGCAAAATCACTAATTGCCTCTAGTTCTACGCAGAAGAGAGAGGTCCGTAGAAAAAAAAAGGTATATGAACACAAAGGTGATGCCAGGCGAGCCAATACTACAGCAAGGATTTTAATCACATCCAAAATACAAAACATGAAATATGTAGATTACCCTCGGTTTCAGATAATTTACCCTTGTAATGATTTTCATTAAAAAAACAGAATCAACATTAATTAGATAAATCCTCGATTTCAACCTTTCGGTGTGCAATTTAAACGGTACCGATTTGTTAAAACCTAATCTAAAATAATATTCTTAATGGCCTTAGACTGATAAGTGACATTATTCTCATTTGTGGGTATTTATGTATAGATATACATGTATGTGTATATTGTCCGTATGCGAGTGAATGGTAAACATACCGAAACTAGTCTCGGTTAAAATAAATTATTATTTAAAAAAAAATGATTAATGTTAAATTCACTCTATCAAGTTAAAAAATTTATATATATATATATATATATATATATATATATATATATATATATATATATATATATATATATATATATATATATATATGTATATATATATATGGCTTTTCCCCTTGTTTCAGAGGAAAAAGGGAAGGATGTTCCGCGCATAGATTTAACTTGCTTCTTCCTTTGGAAAAATACACATTTGAAAACCTTATCAAATTTGGAGTCATAAATATAGGGTGTTCCTAAAGTCTAGACACATAGGCAAAATGCCAATTTTTAATAAAAAACGAACTACATTTTATTTAATGAAATATTAATAAATAACATCTTCAATGCAATTTCCACCATTTGTGATGCAAAGTTCGATGCGCTTTGCAAGATTCACTCGATGAACCCGATGCGTTAACTCCAAATTTACGTCAATTTGAACGCATTCATTTATGATGCGCTGTTCTCTCAGGTGTGTCGGATCTTTAATTTTCATCGAGGTCACCTTCTCCTTTAACATACCCCCTCTCCAAAAAAAAAGAAGGTAGCACAACGACTTCGTGATCCGACGGAGGTATCAATAGCTTTTTTCAATAGGAGATTAGAATCATCTCACCGAGGAAAGGACTCAACTCCAGGGAGGTTCGATGTCCAGGTCGCGCTACTCTCCCACATTCAATGTATCACTCTTCTAAAAGGAAAGCCCCAAAGTGTTCAATTTGCAGACCACATACACTGTTCTACTCCTTAGTCAACCCAGTGTAAAGTATCACTGCGCTCTCAACAGCAAATCTAGCATCTACTCTTTCGCAATTGATGCACTAGTGATCACATAGTGCAAAAGCACCATGACCCGAACATCACTCAGCACCAACGGTACCGACAATTCGGCAACATCCTCAGGTCAATCAACAGAAGACACTCAGATGATCTATGCAACATTGCAACCGTATATGGGATCATATTTAACCGAAGGCGTACTAGAGGTTCAGATGAAGGCCTTATTGTATTTTGTGAAAGTTGATAAAATAATCAACTTTCAACCGTTATGTTGGGTGGAGGACAAATGAAAGAATAAAACAGTAATATAAAGGAATATAGAAAGGCTAAATTTAGCATTACAAATGACAATAAATATACTATTATAAAAAAATAGAACTAGAGTAAAAAAATAGGACTAAGGATCTCAACGATCATTATAAAGACGTAGAAACCTAGTTAATTGATATGGCGGACGCACTTAAAAATACCCTGAAATATTGTTCGTATCATAGTTATATGCAGATCATCATATTTCTGTCGATAATTTACGAACCGTTTGCCTTATTCTCTTGAAGTTTGATATATAAAGAGATTATTAAATGAAAAAATGATATGTAAATGTTAATTTTAATGTCCCATTTCGAATGCAAAGGTAATAATCGATGAATAAAAGGCATGAATGCAATTAATAGTGTTAGTATAAGAAGTCAGTTAAAAATTCAACAATGTGAAACATTTACTTTCAAGTGGTATGCTTAATGAAGGATGTATTTGTCATGATTTGATATGGTTGAAATGAACCTACTTTCCTCCAGAAATGTCAGTTTTGTTCTGTCAGCTTCCAATGGGTCCAAAGATGAGTTATATAGCATTCTATAGTGACTACCAATATAGCATGACATAGCTCACCTTTGGGACCATATTACTTCCCAATGGAATAAATCTGTCCTTTTTGCAGACCACAACTTTCCGAATGGGTTCAATGTGGGGAGACAGGTAGGCTAATCTACGAGGCGTCTAAATCCAGGCCTATTTTATTTAAATACTCTTGAGTAAAATTTGCGGAATCGGATGGCCGTTATCTTGCCTGAAAATTAAGTTTCTAGAAATTCCTACCTTTTTATTCCTATGCCATAGCAGAATGTGCCCCTCTACAAAGTCTATAAAAACACCTGCCATCATTTTAACACCATCAGCATCTCTGAACGGGCCAACTAGCTCCTCCTTCAGGATCTCAACCCAAAAGATGACACCTCCGCCTCTGTGAAACTGAGCAACATCCTTATCAAATTATCGTATCCTCCATCCATCAAGAAAATCCATGGGCAATCTTTAATTATCTCTGAATAAAACACATTCGAAGGTAGGCTTTTTATATATTTTCCGCTCATCCAATTCTCTCGTTCTTATAAATTTCCTGAAGAAGAAATCGACCCGTTAGCTTACAGCTCGTTCCCACACTTTGAATTAGAGGATATGTTGAACTTTTGTCAACGGTATGAACACCAACATCGGGGAAAAGTTGCGTCCTAGTTTGTTATGAATTTTGAAGAGTTTGTCTCCTGATAAGAGCGATAGTACGAGAAACTACTAACTTCTTACTTTTTGTTCTCCCTTTGTTTAACTCTAAAGTTTCTTTTTATTTCAATGGGGTCTTGACTATTTTTGACTTCTCCATTTCGACCAAGACTCCATTTGGAGTTGAAAGTAGAAAAACGACAATCACAAATGATTACAAAAATGACTGATGTTTGTTTATTATGTGTAGAGCTAAATAAAAATAAAATCTAATAATGACGCCACAATGTCTCTAAATTCTTTATCATTATTTGCGAAACCTAGTAAAAAAAAATAAAAAAATGATTATAATAATGGGTATAGGCAGATAAGGTTATTGAGAAATGATAATAAAGGCCCAATGCTCTAAATCGAAAGGTTATCTTGGTTGAAAGCAGTTTCTCAAAATAAATAATTATCTAGAAAATCGAATTAAGTATCCCGTTATCTACAGTGAAAATAAGAGATGCAACTCTCTTCCCTACACTACAAGTCTTAGAACAATTGTGACATCTCCCACTCATACACATGAAGTCCAAGAATAATAACTACACGTGTACTCCATCGCCTACACTATAAGTTAAAGAATAACAGCTTCAGTTATCTTGCACTAGAACTCTATTAAAAATAGCTATTATTAACTTCTCAGCTATACTTCAAGTATAAAAAACATCTGTAGCTACTTTTCACAACAAACCTACGAAGTGCAGTTACATGTATAACTGGCAGTAGCAAATGGGTACAAACCTTTCCCAATACATAACATAGATGAGTATGACATAGCGAATGAACTATTAAATAAGCTGCTACTGGTACTAATACCATTGCGACATAGTTATGTGGTTTTTGCAATAGTCCAGTGGATAAAGCGTCTGATTTCCACGCCTGGTAAAGGGTTCAATTTCTGGCGAGAGTGGGCAAATATTCGGTGCTTGCGTGGGTCAGTGAGGGGGTGCATGAAATTAGTCATACAAGCAGATAACTCTGGTCACGTACGCCATCATGTACATAGTCAACCACAACACCGCTCTCTCCTCCTCCATTCACACACACAACATATCCCTCTGCCAGGACGGGTGCCCCTTCCTCGGGCCACGAAGGGTTTTCCGCTTTCTTTGAGGTGACAAAACACAGTAGTACCTCTCTTTCTGTACTATCTCCTCCAAAGAGAGCCGGCCCCTCGTGATCTGGAGCTTGCCAGAGATTGTCATTCAGATCATTATGCGAATTTCATTATCCGGTCGGGGGACCTCGTCCACGATAGAAATGGGACAAGTGATGCAATTAAATAACTAAATAATGACCCGTATCTTTAGACCCACATTAAATCGTGGAAAATCAATATGCAAATGTAATAATAATGATAATAGCAATAGTACGTCGTCTATAACCGCTATTTTTGCAGCTAATATTATTCAGTGTATTTGAAATTGTTTGCCGGGAATATTGGGAAATAGCGAAAGTTCCCAAATTATTATTTTACCATGTTTGAGAGGTCATTTATCGCTATTTTTGGAAACGCTCACTTCTGATTATTAAGAATGCCTTCCACGAAGCAAGACGATCAACCCACGCTTTAAGCCTTTTTTTATATCTTTTAAAAGATGCTAATTGTAGATGATGCTTCGTAGCCATCCCTTTACTGTTTTTTATAATACCCTTGGCCTATTAAAGTAGGTGAGGGTTCCCTTTCGGTTCGAGAGAGGAACAAAAAGGCCTTGTTTAGTCGTTTGCTTTTTCGGTTGGTTTATTGTCTGTGATACCCCAATTCTGGTTAATCTCTGAATTGTATCAATGTTCGCGTTGGTTAGTACTCATTTTGCCCATTTGGGTATTTTATCGTCCTTTGTTTTTAAAATGTATGGTTTTCGGGCTTTCTTTGCTACCTTAAATAGATGGAGGTGAGTTGTGGTAGCAGCTGTTGACATCGGCCCCATCACTTTCATAATCGTGTTCTTTAAATTTCATATTTACCACGTCTAGGCTATAGGTTATACCAGTTAGGAAATCAGCGATAGTAGGATTTTTATGGTTTTCAACAATTTAACGTATTCTTCGAGAAGAATCTTCGTACTTACGTTTCTTTTGGAAGTTCTTCGTGACCTGCAGCCATCTGCCGAATTGGGGTCATTCAAAACCTGTTGATCTCTCTGCAAAACAGGTTAAAAAGTAAACATCGCACTATCACGATTTTCTGAAGGCTATAACTTAACATTTTTTTTTTTTAATTGATGAATTAATTCTTCAATTTTCATTTATCTTTTAAATTTCAATAGTGTTCTAAGTAACCCCTTTTTATTTTTACCTTTACCTCGCGAGGGGGGGAGTGATTATCCTTGGGGGTGGGGGGTAATTGTTCGAGGGCAATTCTACAAAGGTCACTTGTCCTAGCATCGGGAATTCGTGTTAGCTATCAACATTTAATATTTTTTTTTAAGAAAAATAGAAAATTTACTCCCTATTCATAGTTATCCTTCTGCGTTATAAAGTTTTATGGTAAACAAATGGTTGAAGTACCACATGAATAAAAGTGAAAGAAATAACTTTTATTTTTAATACAACTTTATCGAGTAAGGATGTCTTATCAACTCAGAATTAGATTATTATTTCCCAGTTGATCAAACTTTTAAATTAAAGTATTTCTTTCAGATATGATGCCAAACAGTCCTTTCCGGATACAAACCATAAGGTTAATATCAACTATCCGGTGGAACGACCCTCCATAAAAAGGCCTACTCATTTTCACCCGTCCCCTTTGTCCTTCAACCCCTACATTCGATTAAATGACAAAGAAATTTATAGAGCCAATCCCCCTAAACCATCTCGTTACCAACCCCATTCTGGGTTCTCTAACTTTCATATAGAATCACAGGATCCAAAACGAGCTCCCGGAAATCCAAAGAGAGAATTGCATTATATTCACGACCTGTCTTCGGAACATATTCAAAGGGGTCAGCTAATATTCCGCCAAGAAGATGAGTTAACCCATGGAAATGATAGGCAAAGAGACGAATACATTTATAATGACAAAGAAGGTAGCGCAGACAAAGAAGGAAACCCTAGTGAAACTCCGAAAAAAGAACCTGGTTTCCTTGAAAGGGAAAGAGACAAACATCCGCACATCTCCGCTGATCACTCTGATAATAGTCAACCTGACCATACCACGACCACTACAAAGAGAACATCATTCCTACAACCAGGTAATCTTGCAGCCTTGTTAGCTGGAGTACATACCCTTGGATCCAAAAGTTTAGAATCAGACGCAGGTCCTACCATTATAGGAACTGTAGAATCTACCATTGAGCCAACACCTACTGAAGTAGACGACAATGGTCTTAAAAATGGTGGAACTTCGAAAACTAGAACGTCTGTCCCTATTGGAGTAGATGAGCATAAACCTGAAGCAAGTAGAACTTCTAGAACTAGAAAGTTTATCCCTTCTGAGGTGGATGAGCATGAATCTAAAACGGACGGAACTTCTAGAACTAGAACGTCTGTTCCTGAACATATAATGCGTCATGAACATCACTCTAGTTCAGAATACTATGACGAGCTCTATGATGAATTTCTAGACTTCTACTACGATGCTGATGGAAGATCAGAAGGGAAAGTTAAGGATTTCAAAGAGTTCGTGGAAGAAAAGAGAAGAGGAAATCTGTCACCTAAAGAAGATCACTATGATGGTACCACGAGAGGCCTAAGAACTACGACACTAAATATCTCCCAATCAAAGCAACCCAACATAAACATTTCCCCTTCAACATCAGAATCCACCAGTCCCAATACTTTTGTATTCACATCTCCATCCATTTCTTCAACTCACAAATTCCCCCCTACTTTCAAAACCACCACATCATTTAATTCCATAGAAACATCCCCTACATCCACGCTCCCATCTACTTCATCAGTCCCCACATCTTTTGCTAACATTTCAACAGTAAACTCTTCGACTACCCCTCCAATATTTACGCTTGTATTTTCTACCCTGGTACCTATCTCTTCGACTACCTCCCAAACCCCAACAACCTCCACCTTACCAACGCTACCTTCTCTTCGCCCTACAACATCTAAGCCAGAAAAGAATAAAGAAGGTGAGTAGAAAATCGCTTAAGAAATCCGTCATTTACTATATTTTAAATTTATGGTGGATTATCAGAAAATTCGTCTATCTCCCATACAAATCTTTGTCATAGATACTCAAGTAAATGGGCGAGGTGAAAGGTCAAGGGTGAATTAGCTAGCCAGCAATTTTCATCAGGAGATGACCAAGTTATTTTCATCATCTTGGTAAAACTTTTTCAAGGGGATCATCTCAATTGGTGATTAATTACCCGCTTTATCGGTCTCATACGCGTGGGTAAATGACAGCGAATGAGTAAATCCAATCAATTATTCAAGATTAATGGAGATAATTACAATAATTTGATTTGCCATCAATTACAGACAATCTTATTTGAGGTGTAGTTGGTTTTTTATGTGTTAATAAGGTTTGTTTTATTCCTATTTTTAATTATTTCGTTTTGATATTTTGATCCCTTTCCACATCTGATCCTTTCTTCTCAGGTGTTTCTTTCTTTAAAAGCTCTTCTTTTCTTTGTTTCTTCATCATCACTTATGTTTAATTCTCGAAGGAAATTGTCTTTTTAATAGGTTGCTCTTTATTTTGATATATATCCCCCATTACGGAGTACGTTAATTAGTCAATAAGGGATTATTATTTTCTGCCATGACTGAAAAATTCCCCGTTATAATAATCCAAGTTATGTAATTATATTTTGCAAAGGAAATGAGGCCCTTGTTCGAAACCATAGTTACCAAATTAGATTATAATTCTTTGTCAAAACAGTCTACAAAATTTAATAAATTATCGATATTCTTTTGCATAATCTTCCCTTCCGAGCAAACAAACATCAGGTAAACTACTCATGTAAAAATGCAACTTAGCCCGACTTATCCATTACATTATTTTTTTTACTCGGGAATTTTTCTGGATATTTTTTTTCGTTTTTAAAATAGATTTGTATGTAAAAATAGACTAAAACCCAATTTGGACATTAGTTGAGTATATTTTAACTTTGGAATTTTTTAAGACAAAATGTGGAAGTTCAGAAAAAATAAATATGATTTTCGAATGTTTTGGTGTTTAAAAAAAACAAAGAATTACAAATGGTAAAGTTCAGAAAATCTGTTAAAATTTGGGCCTAACTTTTTTTAATTTTTTTTATATATATTCGAAGTTACTATTGAAATTTATCCTAAAATAGATTTCCAATTTTAATCTTTAGCAGGAAGAAATAACTACTGGCCCCTATAAACGATTAAATCAAAATGAAATTATTGGAGTAAATTTTGATAAAAAAAAAGACTCGCGAGAATGTTTTTTTTCCCTATTTTCAAATAATTTCGATTAAAGTTTTTTTTTTTAACCTTTAGTCGTATAAAATAAGCATTGGCGCAAAAAAATGATGGACCAAGAGTAAACTATTAGGAGATATGTACTGGAAACCTTTTAAAAAAGTAAAAAAAAAAAAGATTCCCGTTGCCAGAGCCGGGTATGCCGTAGGTTACAGACCAAAGGTCTCCATGCAAGCGCAAACTCCTCCTGTAAAGAAAAGTTTCGAAGCCGCTCCTCTTGTTTATCTATATGAAGTTATTGATTGATACAAAATGGTAATTAACCCACTTCTTCTCTTGCAGCTATCACTACTTCACCAAAGAGGCCAACACGCCCATCTCCTATCAGTTTATCCGAAATTCTTCAGGAGCTTGGGCTGTCTCTTCCTCAGTTTCTGGGAACGTTAGCAGTTCATGGATCTTCTCTGAAAGAATTCACGGAAAAGTTACGAACGAAATCCATTTCCAAGGCAGAATTTCGTCGAGCCAAGGGTAACGTAAAGAGACTTCTGGAGATACTCGAAAGTAGTCCAAATAGACCTCAAAAGAATACTATCACTAAACAGGATCAGACGACGACTACACCTTCATTCACAACTAAACACACTACTTCATCTTCTCAACCACCGTTATTTTCAATAACTACGCTGAAGAAAGTAGAAACAACCACTCAAGTTTCACAAAACGCGCCCCAGAACAAAACAAAACCCAATGATAAACCTCGAATATTTGGGTCACGCCCAAGTGGAGTATCACTAACAAAACTAGAGTCTGTAATACCAGGATCAGACGAGAAGACGAATAATTCCAGCTCTCGTACAAAACCTTCTATAGTTGTTGAACTTGATATTGCTAAATTGGTGAAAGAGAAAGGTGTTAGTGCATCTGCTATTTTACAAGACTTTAAAACCATGTTCAATATTTCCGAAACAACGTTAGATGTCCAAAATAAGACTGAACCTACTACATCTAAGTCGCCGATAGAAGAAACTACCACCAAACCTTTGAGACCATATAAAAAGCAATCTTATAGACCTTATCGTCCCTTAAAAGAGGAGAGAGGAAATAGCAAGATCCATAGAGGCCTAATTAATCATAGACTCAGCAGCACAAACCGCCCAACGCTCAGGCCCCCGTACGTTCCTTCTCCGCCAAGCATCAACTTTGGTGAGTCTATTGAAAATGTTGCCTGGAATAATTTCTATAAGAAAAATGAAACAAAACTTTCAAATGATTCCAATAAAGAATCTAAAAGAGAGGACAAATCCTTAAGAGAAGAGTGGGATGAAAATTATGGATTGTCAAATTACAAGATAATAAAAACTGATCCCGACGCTCTAGACGTTTCCACCAGAAGTGCCATCATGGCGGCTGGGATTTTGGGCGGAGTTGCCCTCTCAGTTTTCATCGCTATATTTGTGGTTGTCAAATATCGTAATCACGTCCATCGAAATCGCAGAAGAATTCCTTTGGCTCTGGCAAGTGACTCTTCTTCATCCTCCTTACCTCCTCTCTACGCCAGTAGATCGGGTAATGTCACCTACAGCAAAGAATGCTATCAAACTTCGGGTTTCTGGACAAGCCTAAAGAAAAGATTTGACCCATATTCTCCTAGCTCCTCCCCTACGTCCATGTGATTAGTTCCCTTTTAGTTTCGATATCAAGACTGTAGTTCGTAACCTTGAGCACGCCACCCAGAGAGGGTTAGTTATGAGGTTATTGGGAAGCTTATATTGACGATATTTTGCTACATATTTCCAATGAGAAATATTTTTATCTTTATTAAACTATAATTTTTGTTTACTTTGGTATGGAACGGCGTTAAAATTAATCAGGCTGACCAAAGTGATCATTTTTTTTTTAAGGTTAGAAACTACCGTTGCCAGACAATGCCATGAATAATAGTATTGGACAGGTAAAATATTTAGAGGTAGTATGGAATAATCTATCGAACTACCATTCTTTCTATATAAATTTCTTGGTTGTTTCATCCAGTAACAATGTAAGATTTAATTTACACTATATTTTTAATGTAAATACTTCAATAATATTTGATCTATTACAATAAATGTACTGCCTCTGTGATATATCAGTATCTTGATTTTATTTTGTTGTTCATAGTTTAAGTATTCATTCGTAAATACACGAGATGACGGTTCGCGGCTCCTGTCCTTAATTACAAACTGTTCTTTTGGGTTTTCTCTCTCAGATGATGATCCTACTTTGAACAGACCTTACACTTATCTTTGTAAATACTTATCCGCCGTTATGAAAGAGTGGTGCATTGTGTTGTTGGACAAAATATTCGACACGATTCATTTTAATAGGATGCGGATGCTTTCAAAGAGTAATATCGCTTATAAGACTAATTTAGATATGCTCAAACTATTGCCCATGTTGTGGTAGCCTCCTCAGACTTGAGTCTGCATTGAGTTGGGAATATAAAAAAACATTGGTGTTGGGTCGGTTGTTTGGCTCATTGCAAATTTTCATTAAGGTAGGAGGTCCTGAATTACGAAAGGTTGCGTTAGTGTCAAAAATGGCAAAATACACCTGACTAAAATTCAAAGGTTGGTGGCATTTTAAACCCACTTATTAGACAAGTTTGAAAAGTGACAATTATCTAGACACTAAATGTAAAAAAGAATAGGGAGATATGCAAACAAAAGGTAGAAGAGACTCTCGAAATTTTAAACTAGGAAGGTGGGCAAGTAAACTTCCGGTAACAAGCATGTACAAATGAACAAAAGGCCCATAATTTGATTCTGGCTTGTAATCATTTTCTTACTACAACGACTCAGTCTTCTAAAGACTCGCATTTGTTTAAGAAAATGCCATAACTGTTCATGCGGTTTGGATCTGTCAAAAATCTGCTGCTCACTTGTGATTTATGTAGCTTGTATATATGTTAAATTTTCTTAGGTGGTAAAAACTGCTGAACATTACTCTTTAATCCGGCCTTCTATCAGAACACAACTCTTGTGCTACTCCCGTTATAACATTGCTCGGTAATTTTGACGATCAGGACTGCTCTTTGGTTTGGGCAAAAAATCAAAATTTTGTACTTTTGTGTTAACTTGTTCAAATATTAGATGATTGGAAATTGTGTCAAAATCCTTACTCTACTTTCTTATTCCATGCTACCACCAAGTAGATTACTACTAAAGATTACTACTAGCTACCAAGATTACTACTAAAGATGTTCTTGTACGAGCCCGAATCAGTTTATGCTCCAAAACAACATTTCCAATCGGTAAACAGAGAGAAGATTGGACAATTCCGATCTGATTCTCTTTACAGCGGATAATGATAAAATATAAAGGGAACAAATTTTAGAAATCAAATTAGGCCATGAAATTGTAATTTAATACCGAAGGGTTCATGTGTAACTTCAGATGACTCTTACTTATTTCATCCTCTGCTTCTAAAGCTACAGTGTACCCAGGTGGTTTCTTCGTATATATGCTCTATCAAAACCATTCAATGGAACCATTATGAGACAGGAACAATCATTTACTTATTATATACCTCTAGAAATGGAGGAGAAATCTTATATTCCAACATTGGCTTCGAATCTTGCCGTAAGAGAGGTCACCATTGTGAGGAGCAAACAGAGGTCAATTATTTCGGTGTGACGTTGATTCATATCTACTATTACTATCAGCCAAAGTGCAAAATATTTACAAGCATGTATAGTTTGTATTATAAACTAAAGGATTGAATTCTCGACTGGTGCGTAAAAATGCGGCGAAACATGAATTTCTCAAATGATGGTTTAAGTGCCGATTATTACTTGATGAGTTAAGTCTTGCTGGGAAATTTGGTATGTAAAATTGTATATAATTCGATAGTTTTTAATTCTAATGATTATACTAGAATATTTAGAGCCTATTATATAGTCCCCTCCCTCAAATGAAGTATTATTTACTTTTTTTTATATATGTAGCAAATAAACACCGAAGAAACGAAAAAAAAATTATTGTTACCCTCTAAAGAGATGAATCCACAAGGCACATACGTGACTAGAATGATCAAAATGAATAATTACGATGATCATTCTGATTTATCTTGTCAAGGGTAAGCTATGGAAAGTAATTTTCGAGGGGACATTTTTTTTTCTATTTGGATTTTTCCGTCATGTTTTTATAATTAAGGTTGCATGGAAAAGTCTGGAGAATTTTATATTGTAGCAAGAACTCACCACCCCAAGTTTCCGCGGCGCGCCCCACCGATTATTTTATCAATCTATTCTTAACTTGCCATTCACAACAATGGCACCAGGATTCACGGATCATTCGAATATGTTTGTATATAGCGAAGAATAACGACTAGATTTCTATTTTATCCGACCTTTCTACTCGGATATATATATATATATATATATATATATATATATATATATATATATATATATATATATATATATATATATATATATATATATTCATAATATGATTTAATTCTAAATTAAAATACTTAAGAATTATTAAAAATAATACCATCGTTTACGAACTAAGCTGTAGGTCTACAATATATAACAGTTTAAACTCTAGTGCTACTCTGATTTTTATTGTCAGTTTGTTTTAAGTTGTTATTATGAAATGTTTAACACCAGGAAGCATTTCCATTTCAAATCTGAGCTATTTAAGGTTTGTTTTTAATATAAAATCTAGATGTCCTTCAATTTCTATACATACATTTTTTTTTTGGGGGGGGGGAGAAAATCTTTCGATGTTGATGAGCTTGTGAATGTCATTATTTTTTTTAAAGTATCCTGTAATCAATGAAGGAATATCAAACGTTTGGGAATTGTAAATTTCATATGCAGGAATGAAATTGAATAAGCATTTCTTTTTTATAATTTTAGGATTTTAAATTTATATAATGAGTATTTCGGCATTCAATAAAAATATAAGAGTTTATGGAAAGGAAGATGCAATTTCTGGGCTGTATAAGGAAGATATTTCAACACAAATAGTATCTACAACAAGCAGCAAGAACTTAAAAAAAACAAAAAAACAAAACATGAACTCTTGCTAACCTTGTGGATAAAGGGTAGGATTTCTAACTTCTTGACAGAGATTCGATTCCAGCGAGCTGCAGCTGCAAAACTTTCATCTTTATTTATAACACTATTTTAACGAGTAAAATTTCGGTATATTTTCTGATTTTGTGAAAAGGACCATGTTTGTTATTTTAATTATTCATCTTTTTTTTAAAAGCAAATAAAACGTTTGAAAATAAAATAATTTTCGAATGTTTTGGATTTTTTTTTTAAACAAAAAGAATTACAAATGATGAAGTTCAGAAAAATCGAGAAATTTGATTGAAATTAAGGCATTGCTGTTTTTTTGTGGGTTTTTGCGTATATTCGAAGGTTTTATCGAAGTTCTTTCTAAAATAGATTTTACATTTTCATCTTTGGCCCGAGAAAATAGCTACTGAACCCTAAAGCCAATAAACCAAAAGTAAATTTAAATAGGAAAAACCAACCCAAGGATTGTTTTTTCCAGATTTCAAAAGAATTCCGATATAAGTTTTTTGGCCTTGACTTCAGGCATAGAAATACATACAGAGCGAGATTCTGCCTGCGAAGCGCAAGCTCCTCTTGTAAGAAGGGATATCGCAGATTCGGTTTGTATAATTAGATATTGTTTTATACAAAATAATGCCTAAACTACGTCTTCCTTTTCATTTAAAGCTGAATACTGAGTTAAATTATTTATACGAGTTTATGTTTAAATTTATTTTCTTTCGTATTCGACATTTTAAGCGGTAATTAAATTATTTTGGCTTTTTTGTTGATAAACTAAAATATTTATTTAGGTATTTAATAAAGTTAATTGACATAACAATTTTCATTTCCAAAACTTTACATAAAAGGATAAACGGAAGATCCATACCCAACGGGCTTCCCCGCTCGCGTTTCAATAATATTTCGTCTATTCCCCAATATGTTTTTTCTAACTGTCGTTTTACCTAATGTTTTATTGTGCTTGGTTACTGGAAGCCGATTTCGAGCCGTACTATGGGTTGCCTTTTGGGGGGCAACGAGAGCGGGGAAGCTCGCTGGTTATGGATCTTTCCCTCTACCATATAAAATTGTTCATAGTGAGGAAAGGACGCTCTTTTGGGCTATTTTTTATTTAACGAACGATACTGTATTTGGAATTATCTTGCTTCCATTATCGGTATTGCAAAATTCGTGACTGAACTGCAGTTACCGTTTAGACGCGATGGACATGTTATTTATAACAAACGACAAGAGGAAATTCAGAAATGTAAGAGCTATACCATCTGTATCGCTGGACTCCGATTTTAAAATTGAAATCGAAAAACTTAAAGATCCTGCTTGCAGTATTAAATTCAAGAGATAGTTGCAGAAAGAAATAAGGAACACAGCCGAAGGACACGCTATCGAGGAAAAATAGATACGGATAAAAGATAGTTTAAAAACAGCAGCGGAACAAACTACTGGGGTTAGAGCAACGTACGAAGGAAATAAGAAAAGTACCCCATGGTGGACAGAAAGAGTAAGAAAGGCTGTTAAAAATAAAATGAAAATGTTTCTCAAATGGATGAAAACTAGAAACCACCAGGACAGGATATCATATGCTGATGCAAAAAGGGAAGCAGAAAGGATAAAAACGCCGGAAAAGTCGGAAATGAGGAAGAGAATTGGGGACGACTTGAACAGAGATATTCGGGGTACTAGGAAACCTTTATACAATCTGGCAAAGAATTATCGAAGAGGTAACAGGGAAATAGCGTATACCATTAAAGACAAGAGCAACAACCTGTTAGTAAAATCAGAAGACGTTGCAAGAAGATGGAGAGAATACTTTGAAGAATTTTCAAATGTTGGTGAAGGACAAGAGATCAGAAATGCTCCAAATGACACCCCGGAAGAGGGCGAGCTCATCACTGCGGAGGGAGTGAGGACGGCTTTATCACAAATGCGAAAGGGAAAGGCTGCAAGGGAAGACAAGATCCCGATGGAGCTTTTTGAGGCAGCTGGGCCACTACTATCGAGAGTACTATTGGAAATGTTCAACGCAGCATAGAGTACAGAAATAATTCTAAATGCCTGGCAGAAAGGAATCATATGGTCAATATGGAAAAAGGGAAACAAAACAGCATGTACAAACTACAGAAGCATTGCATTGCTTTTACATGCAGGGAAGTTATATGGGCGCATTAGTGAGAAAAGATTGAGAACGTACGTGGAAGATATTATTGGAGAAGAGCAGCATGGCTTTAGACCGGGAAGAAGGACAACAGATTAGATTTTTGCGATGAAGACATTTGAAAAAAGTTGTGAATTCGGAAAAGAATAGTTCGCATTATTCATCGACATGGAGAAGGCATTTGACAGGGTTGACAGATAAATAGTGTGGGAGGCAATATCAAATGAGTATTATTCCATACCACCAAAACTAGTAAGAGTTATTAAGAACATGTATTCACGGAGTACCGGCAAAGTACGAGGACCATGAACAGAGAGAGAATGGATTTACATTGTAACATGGCTTAGGCAGGGCGATGTTATCTGGCCCTTGCTTTTTATAATATTTATGGACAAATGTATGAAGAACATAGTAGAAGAGAACACTAGGACGAAACACCAGCATATGCGGACGACGTGGCGTTAGTGGCAAATTCAATCAATGATTTACAAGAACTCATAAATGACTGAAACGAAGCTATGTCGCAAAAGGGAATGAAAATTAACATCAATAAAGGAAAAACTGAGTTTATTGCTGTTATTCGAACCAGTGAAGAGTACGATATATACATGGAAACACAAAAACTAAATCAAGTTGTGGAATACAAATACATTGGAGCAAAAGTGGATGCAATGAACACACAAGAAACAGAAATTGATAACGGTATTGCAAAGTACAACAACAATGTAAGCATGATGTATCCTCTGTTAAAAGAGAGGAATATCAACAGGGAAAGCAAACTAATAATCTATAACGCTATCTTGAAGCCAATAATTATGCATGGAAGTGAATGTTTGACCTATACCACCAGAACAGAGTCAAAAATACAGGCTGCTGAATTGCGTGTTCTAAGAACGATCAATGGAGTCACGGGAAGAGATAGAATAAGAAATTCAGCAATAAAAGCAGAGCTTAAGGTAGAAAACCCCTTATTTAACTCCATTGAGAAAAGAAGATTGCAGTGGTATGGACACGTAATGAGAATGAACGAAGAAAAGCACGCCCAAACAGGCCCGCTATGGACCACCTAAAGAAAAACCGCACCAAGAAGACCAAAAAAAAAGATGGATTGAAGGAGTACAACAGTCACTGACACGGAGAGGAATATCCCTACAGGAGATGGAGGAAGAAAGAGAATTTGATGATTGCATGGAATGGAGACGGTTTCTTAAGAGCTCGCCGACTGACAGATCGTTGCTATCTACCAGACAGATGGTGAGAAAGGTGAGAGATATGCCTATCAACTGAAAAGTTCCAACTTGAACTCTTTTTTCGGGATCTGTTTGAAATGATGGAATCTCAAGCTGGTTGCTCCTTCGATGGGTGGGCGATCTGTGTCCCTTGCTGTTAATTCTCCCCATTCCGCTCACGTCTGCTCCACTGACCTAACTTCAGGCCAGTAACTCTCTCAAAATTATCCGTATACGAAGGGTCGATTAATATCTCATAAACTGCTTATGTTCATTACATAGAAAATGTTCTCAACCAGACCTGGCTTTAAGTGAGATTATTTATCTCCAAACCTAGCAAAGTGGAAATAACCCCTTCACGTTGATAACACTCGATAAGTTGTAAAATCTTTTTGAAAACCACATTAAATCAGAAGTGATTAAATAAGATCTTCCTATTGCCTTTAATTGTGCTTTCTTTGAAGAAAAATTGGCTAGCTTTAAATTTAACCCTGTACAGCTAGTTGGCCCAAGCGACATCTTACTCGAGCTGTTGATTTTGGAAGCTTCTCTCAAAAGATACAATGGAGGTTATTTTGTATAATCCAAAATTTGGAGTAGAGTTAAAAGGTTTGAATAGAAGCCATTGCCGAATGCAGCAGGATTCTTCGAAATATCATTTGGTTCTTTTGGTACCTCCTTATAGAGGAAAGGTACTCGTGAATTAATATCATTTAACACTGATTTTAGCTAAACTCAATATGAAAACTTTCATCAGTGTTTTTGCAAAAATTCTGAGCCTCTCGAGTAGATGTTTGAAGAAGGAATCCAAACTAGCAAATACGATCCCTCAACATTTCCAATCTTTACTTCTCTATATAAAGACTGTTAACAAGATATTTAACTACACATTTGAACTTCACTTTCACTGGAACTCTTTCATCTGACTTTCTCTCAGCACCGAATATTTTCTTTCTTCAGACTCTTTGGACTGTTAACGCCCTCTATTAGATACTTCCATCTACATACATATTCAATCGAGCCGAGTGGTGATTTTTCTTACTTTCTCTTTCACTTAATCGAAAGCATGAATGAGTTTTTACAGTCATGGACAAAGCTTTTGAGACTACTAGATTTTTTTGATATAAGAAAATTAATAGAATAATTAAACATTGAATTTATTTTTCGTATCTTTGTAACATAATTTAAAGGTAAAATATAAAAAAAATTAGAGCCCAAACTCATTTTATTAATAAATTGATGCGCGCAGTCAATATGTTACAATGATGTCCTTTGTTTTCAGTACTGCTTTAATTCGTTTTGGTATGCTGGAGACCAAATTTGTGATGATATCTTGACTGATATGCTACATTTTTTGTTCAATAAACACCCGCAACTCCTTAAAATTGGATGGATTCTGTCTATCAACCGCCAGTTTCATTATCGCAAATAATTCTCTTTTGGATTCAAATCGGGTGAATTCCCGGTCCGAGCTACTAAAAGTTTCATGTTATTTACAGCCCCAGACTTTGTTATTGGTGTTTCTTTTTTAACAAGGTTCGCCATCATGCTGAAAAATATAGTTATCCCCAAATTAATCAGGAACTGTTGAGAAAAGGTGTTGAGCAAGCAAGTTTTGCTATACCATTTTGAGTTCACGACAGTGCTCCTAGGCAAAACTATTGGTGCTCCAGTTCCCTTAGATGGGGAGCAGCACCAGACATTGAGAGTGCCCGGATGCTCCACCGTGGACACAATACAGGACTCGTGAAAGTCTTCACCTTTTCTCCTCCTAATATGAGATCTTCCAGAAGCTCCAAACAAGTGGAAGGGAGCTTCATCAAAGAATATCACTTTGCCTCAGTCTTCAACAATCCATTCAACAGGATTCCAAATAATTTCTGGTTAGATGAAAACAAAATGCCGCACTTCTTGCCTTTTTCGCCCCGAGCAAAGGGCCATTGGTGCATAAGAGCTTGCCACTGATTATCGTGCTGATTTTTCGTTTGGGGTGCCCCATGTAGAGTATTACACCTGGAACCTGGATGAGCGGGACGAACTACCTGCTCCAGTTCCTCCTGCAGTCTCGAACTAGATTGAGACTACCCGGGCTTTTTTACTCCTAGAAATTTAATTATCACCCCTTTATTTCTAAGCCCCTTCTCACCTATTTTCCTACCCGGTGGATAATATCGAAGGCTAGTCGTCGCCAGTCACCCATACCTCTTGTTTCCGTTTGGAGTGGTAGGCTTTAACATGTTTTCTTTCTTCTCACCCTTTTCTTCTTCTACTTCCCCTTCCAGCCTCCATTTTTCTTCTCCTTATCTATCCCTGTAAGCACCTCCTGCAAGGAGATAATAGGTGACCTTTGGAGGCTTGAGTTTCTTCCCACTCACAACACACGAAGTTTGTCACCCCATCTCCAGACCGCCCTCATGCTTGCACGAGGATCTGCAGCAGCTATATATTACCTTCCAGACAGTTCCACATCGTCTATCTTCACCACTTTCTTTACGGTTATCTCCCTTTCCAAACTTGTGCGGGATACGCCCTCCTTGCTATCGCGCTTTAAATAATTGTGTTGGTTTCTTTTATCCGCCCAAATGAATCAGACGAATGGCATTAATAATTCCTTCATGTTTAACAATTATTTTTTCAATTGTTGAATTGCCAAGGGGGAAAATTATTTGCCGGAATTAATGAACCATTCTCCAACTTATTGCTATTAATATTGTGAGACTTTCGATGTAACCACTATTATGAAAGAAGCCCCCGAAGGGGCTACGGCCCAGACGAGTGGAGACGCCGTTACCGTTCACTAAGAAGTTAAGGGAAGTCGTGTGTGTTAAGTCACCGGATGGAGTCCCATTTCAGTCGCCTTCATGACAGCTGCCATACAGCTCCCAGATAGCAGAACCCATCTATGCATTTAAGCCACACACCATCAAATACTATCTTCTCCTGTCTTCTCTCCTCCACGGGCTTCCCTCTACACACAATGCACTGAAACTCTCCATCATTATGCAGTCTGCCCCTGATACTAATACATATTTATGCACCCACAAAACACATCTATCACACAGGATATAGTTATTTCCTACCCCTCTGTGATAGACTGCACACGGCCACATGCCCTCAATGATGTCATTACCACTACCCAGGCTTGAAATTATCCTCTTTGTGCTATCCAAATTCATTCTCAGCCTCATGAAATTCATCCCTTACATCCACAACCTGAACTTATCAAGTGCCATCATCTCATCCTCAGCAATCAGCACTAGGTCATCAGCGTACAACAACTTGAATAGCAATCCTGTTCTAAAATTCTGTGACACCACTTCTAAGACCATAACAAAGAGCAAGGGACTCAAAACGTATCCCTGATGCACACTAACTGTAGAAGTCTAAATACCGTGTACATAAGTGTACGCAGAAACACTCCGACACAAAGCTGCGCGCCCTCTCGTATCCTTAAATGCACCTCTCGCCTCGAATTCTCTGTCGCCTTCTTCGCACCGCCGTAAACTCCGAGATGGTTCGAAGGCGCGAAAGAAATATCGTCGGCCCAAAGATGAAAAAAGGTCTTTCGCGCTACAATACAGATTTTACGAGAATTCGATTCTCTCTCTAGTTTCTGCTGGTGAGATAAATAAAAGGAAGACTTCTCCCTGGAATCAGGCACAAGCCCTTGGACCTATGTCGAGTTTGTGTGAAACTGGATCCACATAAGAAACCGTTCACCCACTGCAAGGAAGGAACTTCTCGAGGAATTGGTTGTTGCCTATACGCTACTTGTAGGTGCCAAACTTTTCGCAGCCCCCCCCCCTCCCAGAGTCTGAGGTTACACAGGACCTCCCTCTGCGGATTACCCTAGATGTAGCTAGGTAATCGGTTTTGGCTAACCACTCCAGGAACCGAATAATCGGACAGGTACTTCAAGGAAGAAGTCCGATTGAGTCACCGTTTGGCTCACCTTCGTGATCCGGCATAGGATCAGCATATTACCGATCTAGGATTACCCTCTCAGTCGGTAACCTCGGACGGCTGGACTAGGTGCGATAATCGTCATCAGAAGAAGATCTTCACCGCCCCCCTTCAAAAATACTTACGAACTCAAAGGTATCGTTAATTGAATTATCCCCTCCCCTAAATTCACCAGTTTATTTGTGAACTAGAATTCTCCTCCCGAGCCCATACCCTCGAATATTAGAAGTGCTTACTTAATTCAGTGTTTAACTCAATAATAATATTCCCTTCGTTCTGTCTGGTGTCATTAAGACGCAAACATCCCAGTGAGTAATCTGCAAGTAATCCCCACGACATTTTGTAGACTTATTTATTCAGTGCAAGATTAATCCTATTTATATTTATATACGCTTTTGCTGATTTCAAATTCATGTACATTAAGATTATTTTTGTATATGTGTGTTTAACTAATTTGGACGATCCTTTGGCAATTATTAAGCAACTCACTCGGCTTAAATCTCAATATTCCACCAACCCACCATGGTTGGCTTTTATTGAGTGGAGAACACACTCAAAAGATCATCATCTTAGTTTTGATCAAAAGGGTACGCACCGGGGTTATTTTTATTCAACGGAAGTGGCTAAGGTAGGTCTATTGGATACGCCTCACCTCCGCTTCACCTCGGTGCGGTAATAAAATATATGTCTAGGAAGTGGGCTTGGGATTTTTCACTCACTCAAACGTCGACACTAACCTTCACAGATAACTCATCACTCAATTCTCCATTTACCCTTACCTGGGTTGTCGAACCTTCATAAATAGCCATGACCACCCTAACGAACCACTCCTCGATCCTTAATTTTCTCAATGCCCACCTCACCACATCTCTTGGTACCCTATCAAAAACCTTTTCCAGGCCAACAAAATATAATACAACGCTATTTTCCAAGCGATGTACTTCTCTTGGAGCTGTCTAACTATAAATATAGCATCCGTGGTTCCTTTTGGAGGCATGAACCCAAACTGCATGTCGTCAAAGTTATTCTTTCCCTAATCATTTCTTCTAGAACACGCTCCAAATCCTTCATAACATTATCGATGAGCTTTATGCATCTGTAGCTACCCCTTTCTAGTGCATCACCTTTACTCTTATACACATTCACACTCTTCAGCCAGTCTTCTGTTACAGCACATTCATATATGACACCATTTATAAGGTCCGTGACCAACGGCACACCGATATCTGGAGAGGCTTTCAACATCTCGACATTTATCTCAGAAACACCCGCTGCCTTACCTTCTGGCATGTGATTGATGGCTCTGCTCACCATTTTGTCCTCAATTGATGGCCACGGTCCAGCCACAGGTTCCACAGGTTCTGCGGATCCACAAGTCTCCTGTCCCAGTCAAATTATATGTTTAATAAACTATTATAGTGCTACCTCCAAACCTTTTTTATATCGTCCTGCCCAACCACAACTCTACCATCATCATTTTTAATGCACTGTTTACGCGCTATATTACTATTTTCCTTTTTCATCTGCCTAGCCAGTTTAAACACCCTTTTCCTGGCTTAAGCATCATTGAGGCTCTGAAGAAGAGGCTTTGGGGCCTCTGACTTAGCCCTATACATTTCCTGACTTGCCTTTCTTTTCGCTGCCAAATATACTACCTTAATCCCACCCTGCTTCCATGTCATAAGTGATCTTATTTTATCTTTCACTGCAGCCTCAACTTCCTCATTCTACCACCAAAACGCCTTGTGTCTAGGTGGACCTCTTGACCATCCCCAAACCTGTTCAGTGGCATTTAGAAGGTTATCTTCCAGTCCCCCATATTGCTCACTCACACTTCCGCCAGTCGCTCTAGTCTCCACCGCTAGTGTACCGAACTCCTCGTAAAAAGCCTCCCTCACTTCCTCATTTTAAGCTTCCACACCTTCCTCCCAGGCCCAAACACCCTCCTCCTGTCCAGGAATTTTCCTAACCAAAGGTCACACACCAGTAACTTATGTTGCTGTACACAGTGTTCACTGGGTATCGCTTTAACATCTTTCACTAATTTTCTCTCTCTTCTTCTAACCATAAAATAGTCTATCTAACTACTGCTGTTTCGAGATGTATATGTGACCACTTTGCTTCTCTCTTTTCTGAACAGGGTGTTACAAACGACCATGTCCATTGCTTCCCCCAATTCCAAAATTCGCTCGCCTTCCACATTCCTAGTGCTAAATTTACAACTTCCATGCACTCTTCGTACCCAAGTGCCTCCGCTCCCACATGTCCATTCAGGTCTCCTCCCAGGATCAACATCTCACTCTCTGCCATGCCACCAACAACTCTGATCAACTTGTCCCAAAACTCATCCTTGACGGCAGCGTCTAAGCCTACTTGGGGTTCATACACTGATACAACATATATAATTACTTTATCAAAATTCAACTTTAACACCAAGATCCTGTCATTAATTCTATTCACACACGTAACACGTTCTTTCATTTATCTGCTAAGAGAACACCGACACCGACATAACCGTTAGCATTTCCCATCCAAAACAGTTTATATCTCGATTCCTTTCCCACAATCATTATCGCTGAAAAACTGAAATAATATCCGGTAAAAAGATAAATAAACTGAAATAAAAGATGGGCTAAACACCACCTCCAGGTCGCAAGGAACGACCTTACAGCACATGGCCAACCAAAGTGGGACCATTGGCGCGCTGAAATGGCCTAATGGCTCGCAAAAGACTCCGATCGACTTCCTACCCAAGTGAAGGTGGATTGGACATAAATACGGGTTACCCCCCAATTGGGGGCAATTCACTTATTTTAATTTGAAAATCAACTTTGAAAAATTTGAGTAATTTTTAAAATTTGAATCCAGCTTTTTAAATATAAAAGTCAGCTTTTAAAATTTGAAGTTCAAATTTTTAAATATGAAACTCAGTTTTTAAAATTTTAACTTCATTTTCTTAAATATGAAAGTCAATTTTTAAATTTTTAAATTATTTTTTTAATATGAAAGTCAAATTTTGAAATTTCAAGTTCAATTTTTTAAAATTTGAAGGTGAAAAGATGTAGATCATTTTACCAATATTTTTAAGTATCTAAATTTTCATGTAGACAATATTATTTTATCGCAATCTATCAAAGTTCAATTAGATTAATTTGAGTTTGAATTTGAAAAGGGTGTACCTTATTTCTATTTTGGAAAATAATTACAGGATATTTCCGATTAATTTGAAATATATCTAAATACTGACAGCAAACAGCACTTTTAAGAGGTCAAGTTAAAATTGAGTTAAATTCGTATGATTATGATATGTGTGTGAAACGAATCAAAAAGAAACTCAAATGAAACATTGTAACATATAACAGGATATCTTAGAACCATTCCCATTTTTATTTCTTGAGAAGACCAAGGTCGCGGGGAAGAGGTACACTGGGAATGAGACTAATTATTCTGTGGCTACGGTTTGGAAAAATAAACATTAAGTGAAAAGAGAAGGGAACCTTAAAATGGGTTAGCTCGATCGTAACGACACTCGGTGAGCATCAAATTACAATTACAATATTATATTTTTATTTTTCTTAAGGAAGACGAAAAAAAGCGTTTGACCAAATTTGACCGTTTCAGAAAATTTTCTCACGAGAGAAAAGGTTTTCAAAAGTATTTTATATATATATATATATATATATATATATATATATATATATATATATATATATATATATATATATGCTTGTAAATGTGTACAGGTATAAAACGAGCGAGGGGGAGAGAGGATTATTCGAGAGATTCGAGGAGCAGTTACACATATCGCTCGCGGGTCATACCAATCAAGTCATTTACTCCGCATTAGGAGAAAACATTTACGCAACTGATCTTACATCAAAACGAGTCTTATTCGTTCATCGTACCAAAGCACGAACATTAGGAGAGTTGTATTTAAGCATTATCAAAGATAAGCTCGTGAAATCGATAATCAATCCAATTCGAACTCCTCCTCCATTTGCTACCCAAAGCCACTAAATGAAATAGAACTACGGTCTTCTTGTTTTCATCACCATTTTGCTTGAAGGTAAAATCATAGAATTTCTGCTCACCGCCCAGCCAAATATATTCATCATTACCTTTTGGAGTCGGGTAATAATTTCTCGGAATGTTATCGTATCACCCAAATCCGGTTTAATGATCAACGTTTCGCAACAAACTTATGGGGAGCGCCATAGCAAAGAGGATCACAAAACGAGGCGGAATATAAATATATCTGGTGACTAACTAAGCGATCCACCATACCTATCCCCCCCCCCCTCCCTCCCCATAACTCCATATGTTTGATCACCTGTCAGGCATGGTTTGCTCCATGCCCTGGATTATAATTGATAGATTTGAAATTTTCAGAGACGCGCATGGACACACATTGAAGGCAACCAATAAACATTTTTTAAAATTTATGCGCTTATAATTTGCAGAAAAATAGGCACAAATATGCTAATAATAGTTAAGGGGAATTTTGCCTTTTGGCATCTAAATACAGTTACTTTATTTATCTCACTGTGTTCACATTTGGAGACTATATTTAATGCCTCTAAAAATGACTAAATGGTAAATATTCTTCAGTCACTTAACAATGGCAAGGTAACCATACAAGGTAAACCCTACAGTTGCTAAATAAGATTATAAAAATAATACTACAATTTAATTGTGCTTGGCTGCACAAATAAAAATGGCTCCGGTTGACTCTGGAGCAAGTGCTGCTGAGTACATTTTTTATAAATCCAGATGCATCCATTTTCATTACAGAGTTTTGACTGAAATAATATAAGGTAAAGAAAGCGTTGTAAACTTTCTAAAAAATATATTACATATGGAAGGGACACGTATTTTTTTATGAACCCGTATGTGAACATCATGAACTAAAGGTGGCACCTGAAATTTTAGAGATTTAAGCAAGTGTTGATGTCTGTTCCCATGGACAATTCTAGCCATACGCCGCTGGTCACGATCTATAAGATAATTTCGAGGGTGTTTCTCACCCTTGTTTTTTTTCCTTTTAAAAAATACAGATTGAAGATGTTTTCTATGAAAGTCTTTCATAGCATTGACTCTTTTCCTTTTCTTTCAATCCAGGTGCCATTTCTTTCTTGGGTGAGGATGCTGCTTTCTCCAGATTAAACAAATTTAATTTTATTTCTGAATAACGACCGAATTAATGTCTCATTATATGGCATAGTAAATACCTTAATTCTAATTTGCCGTTAAGAAACGTTGTTCAAAATGGGGCTTGAATGAAAATGAAATAATTTGTAAAGTTTCATGCAATAGAAAACCACCAGTTTTTCCTGGCATATTCAATCTGTACTTTGGACAAAAATTATACAAAGTTGAATATGTTTTTCAGCATGATTATATACGCAATTTTGGGAGGGGGTAAAAATCAGTATTAAATTTCCATTGAGGTCCCATGTTTACTGGACATCCAGTACAAAATTGAAAATTTATCACATTACAAAATGGTTGATGCTTAAATTTCATTTTCTTTCCTCTCAAACATTTGAGCAATAACTAAATTAGATATATTTAAAAGCTTTTTATATATCCTCTCTAGAATTTATTGAGTTGATAAAATAAAAACAAATTATCATATAAGTTCGTTAACTTAAAAAACAAACAAAAACCCCCACACCACTACCACCCGGGCACAAGGGGAAAATTTAATGTATAAGAATATGTAATGACTAGAAAAAGCAAAGTACTTTTCACTCGTTAGGAACAGTAGATTAATTCTAAGAAGTTTAATCCACAAATTTATGCACTAAAAAAAATGCAAATATATATATTGTATAAAGATAATGCACATAAAATTAATGGTATATTATATGTGTAAAAAAAACATGATCGGGTTCATAAAAGAACGCACCGAAGTTAATGTTATGTGTAACTTTAAAACTGTGGGGGTCGAACCAAGTAAACATTCGTATGAAACATTTTAAACAGTTCACACAAAATCTTCGGGGAACATTTATCATTTTTCGCAGAAGACGAAGACGAAACAGAACAATCTGACAAAGAATTCGGAAAGATTTAAGATAGTATAAAGTTAGAATGTAGAGAGGAATTTTTTTTTAGGGGAAGAAAAGTTACGGATCGCAGTTACTTCTCCCCTCTGTATCTCTCCCACGATCATGGAAGGGCCGGAGGGGGGGGGGTGCAGAAGAGGAGGAGGCCCACGGCCGACTTGCTCCTGGAGAAACTCCCCACACTTCTGTCTCTCAGTTCAAGTGAACCAATAGTGAAGTGTTTAATGGGAAGTCCGGAACAAGCTTTAGAAGAGGGTTTATAGTTGTGGGAGACGGAAAGTTTTGAGTTAAAAGAGGACAGATTGGTGAGCAGGCAGATTGAGCAACCTCGGTAGTCAAAGGTGGAAAGGGTGGAATACTCTTGCCCGAGGGACAAGGAGGACCTGCTGATAACGTGGATTCCGAACCACCGTCATGCATTTACTCATCATTCATCATTCTTACTTCCTTTCTCACACTTTTAGCACCTATGTTCCTCATACAGAAGCGGGAGGATCGCCTAATCGATGTTCCCTTATTCTCTTCATCTTTCATTCATGTGTTTATTGTAGCATTCATGCCGTTTTGAGTTATGTTAGCTATGAGCTTTGTTTATGTATTGTTATGTTACTTGTTTTTACTTTCCTTACTTTGTTATATTTTCTCTTTTGTTATCACTTTTTCACTTTAGTTTCACTTGTTTTACTATTAACTTTCACTTCACTATATTTTTTGTTAAACTTTTTAATTCCTTAGTTCACTTATTACACTTTTAGTTTACTCTGTTCGTTTTATTTCTGTTTTACTGTTAACTTTCACTTCACTATCATTTTGTTAAACCTTTTAATATAGTTCACTTATTACACTTTTAGTCACTTTGTTCGTATTATTTATGTTTACACTTTTGATCTGTGTTGTCTTATTCGGTGGTTCTTCCTATTAAGGTTGTTTAAATTCGGTCGTCTTATTAGGGTATCAATCTGGTGTCTTGGTTGGTTATTTCGTTGGTTGGGTTTGTATATAGTCGGGTAAATATCTTTCTCATTATGCTTGTTCCTTCTCTCTTTTTGAATTTCTACTTAAGTAAACATGGGAACCTCCTCGATTCTCAGCTGTTGTCTGCCGCTGGGAAATCGAGTGTTAAAGGGGATTCCAGCTCTGGGGTTCGTGTGCTCTGCAAATATCGGAGGTAGATCGTCTATCTTCCTCCATATTTTATCTGCTCTGTTCCTGATGTTGATGTTGAGCCTTTCTAATCCTGCTTCTTGGTGTAGATCATGTAGTCTTCTCCTTTCTCTCCTGCGTGTGTTGGTGATTAGGTAGAGCGCTTTATTTTGTATTCTCTGGAATCCCAATTTTTTGGTCCTTGTTTCACCGTTGATAGGAGTTGGCGGGTATAGTAGTACCTCATATCCTCGTGCCAGATAAATTTTTCTCTTATTTTTCATGCCTAACCCTCTTAGATTGTACAGTAGGTTAAGCATCGGAATCGCCTTGTTCTTCCTCTCCGTTATATGTTGTTTGTAGCCTCTTTTTGTTATTCTGAGTCCTAGCACTTTGCCCTCACTATAATATCTGTAGTTCTGATCTTCAACTACAATTTCAGCTTTTTTGTTCCTGGAGATTAAGATTATTGTAAATTTTCTCCTGTTCGTCCTGATCTTCCAATCTCTTTCGTAGTTGTTGATGTTGATGATTTATAAAGCTGTTGTTCTTGCCTGAAAGTGTATGTTCCTCTACCTCCGGAGTGACGACTAGTTGGCTTATGTCATCCGTGAACTGTATGTTTAGGCAACCAGGCATTATTGGTGGTGGCAGGTCTGCTGTGTATATTAAATACAGCGTGGGGCTGAGACAGCACCCTGAGGGAGTCCAGCTTCTAATTTGAATTCTGGTCCTGAATAACTATTGATCTTCACATATGATCTTCTGTATGTGACATAATCGCAGAGAATTCTCTCCAGATTGCTATTCATCTGGAAATTTAAGATCTTAAATTGCATTCCTTTGACCCAGAATTTGTCGAATGCTTTTTCTACATCTCTCGGGACCAGATCGATGTAGTTATTCTCTGCTTTGGCCTTTGCTATTTTCTCTGTTATTATGCCAAGTCCATTGTGGTGTCTTTGCCTCTTCTGAATCCGAACTGATAATTATCATTATAAAGGTAATTTTTTTCAAGATATTTTTTTAGTCTTCTGTTAAGGATTTTCTCGAAGACTTTACCCATGAAGTTCAATAGCGATATTGGCCGGTAACTGCTGAGGTGGTTTGGTGGTTTTCCTGGCTTTGGGACCAATATCATTTCCGCTAGTTTATAGCTATCAGGGAAGTAACCGGTGTTTAAGCACGCGTTAAAAATATTCTTTAATGTTCTGATGATTATGTTAGGTGCCTTGGTAAGATTAATTCTGGTTATTTCTGAGGGGCCTGGCACTTTCTGTTTGAATGATTGTATTATGCCTTTGATCTCTTCTGTTGTTATGTAGGCCCCTGTACCTATAATTTCCTCCCTTTCTCGCTCTACCCTTGGTGCTGGAGTGATCTTGTTTATGTTTTCTCACAAGACTGTGTGAATCATTTCGTCTATCTCCGGATTAGAGTCTTCGTCCTCCTCTGGTGTTATGGAGAACACTGATTTCTAGTGATTACAAAAAAGTTCTTCTGTTGTCCTCTCTTCTTGGATCTTTTCTCCCCGTTCATTCTTAATTGCTATTTTTTCTCTCGGGCGTCTGCCTTTAAGTTTATTTATTTGTTTCCAGTTCTCTTTTGGTCTTCTTTCTTCGTCTATTTTTTCTATTAGGCTATCCCATATGTAGCTTTGGGACGAAGTTACTAAGATCTTGTGTGTAACCTGCCCAGTTTGCTCTCTTGTAATCTTTCCTCGCCGGTACCGGTACCTGTATCGGGTATTGATTCATGAGCAAATGTGTTCCAACATGGTTGCTACATGCAAAGGTAACTGGTTGTGTGTGGATGTTGTATGGCATATTGAAGCTACTTAGCATGACGTCTGGTTTTGTAGCTGCATTGCCTGTGACATATGTTGGAAAGTCTGGTCCTATTCTCTGTAAAATATTTCTTTCCAACATCATTTCTAAGTTGGCTCCTCTGTTATTTCTGGAGCGGTATCCATTTGTACTGCACCTAGCATTGAGGTCTCCCATAAAAATGGTTGGGAAACCTGTGCAAAAGAATTTAAATAGGTTGTTCAGGGAAAGGTAATTTTTTCTTTGTGCTTGGTATCCCGTGGCTACTATTATTGGCGTTAATTCTGTCTCAATTTTTACGGCCAAGTATGCATCATCCAAATTATTAACTTCTTTGAACTTTAGCCCTCTTCTTATTGCTATGGCCGCCTCGTCATGACGCTCGCCTGAAGGGTTCGCGTTTATGACGGTATAATCGAGCAATTTCATTGTTTTTCTTCTGGATTCACACCGTGTTCTGAGATTAATATTATGCCTGGATCGATCTCTCTGAAGTTATTTCCTAATGTCGATGTTTTACCGATCCATCCTTGAGTGATGTTGTGCAGAATTCTGAGCTTTCTTCTCCTTTCTGGTTCCATTGTTATTAAGTTTGGTCGTCGAGATCTCTGAACTTTTCGAGGGGCGATCTCTTGTTGGGTTCTGCTTCGTTGCCTTTAAACCTACCATTCTTCATACTTTGAAATGTAAAATGGCAGAGAATTACGCAGTCGCCAGGGTAGATTCGAATTTTATCCTCCATTAAGAGTTTTTGTACTTCTTCCTCGTCTTCTTCTCCTGTCTTTCCTTTGAATGCCCATTTGCATTTTCCTTCTTTAATTGCCTTAATGATGTCCTGTTTCTTGCTTCTCGGGAGGGGGTAGCATTCATCGCTGTAGACTTTAAGTTTTAATTCCTGTGCTTCCATGCATACTATTTGTCTCCTTCATTACTTTGCATTAACATGTTTGAAATTGCGTTCTCTTCAGTAGTATGTTCCTCATTGCTCGTTGGTGCCGACGCTGAGGCGACGTTGATTTTAAGGATTTCAGATGAGGGAGGGTTATCAGGGAACCACATCTTCTCAGTTCCATTTGTTTCTAGCATTGTTTTGAGTGTCGTAGCGAAGGTGCCCGGTTTCCCAATATTTATCACATGGGCATAGAGTATGCATGTGAGCACTTCTGTTGATGCCCCTTGTGGCACAGTTAGATGGGTATGTGCTTCCTGCATTTGCTTCACAGTTGCTTGAGCCACTCATGCGTATGTTGCATTTCTTCTACTTTCTTCTTCGTTTCTCGCTTCTCTTTCCTTTCATTCTATTATCTCTTTTCTTTTGGGGCATGCCATTGCCATAATCATATGTGGCCCATGATAGTTCACGCATTTCTTAGTACTTTCCTTGCACTGTCTCCATTCGTGGTTCTTCTGTCTGCACTCAGAACATAATGTATTTTTGTCAGTGCAATCACGCGTCAAGTGGTCCTCCATCTTATAGCAGCGGAAGCACATTTGAATATTAATATGTTTCTCGCGCTCCATGTTATCTGGTGGAATTCTCATGTTAAACATGAGCAGTCCTCGTTGAAATATCTTTGCTGTCATATCTGTTGTTGCACAAACAATTTTAAAGATATGTGTGTGGTGGCCAAATTTAATTATTTCATTTATTTTTATGCCTCCATGATTTTTCCTATTTTTTTCTTTCATTTCCTCTTTGTCATGGGAACCCACCCAAACGTTGACTTTCCTGCATATGATGCTTCTGTTTGCATTTATCTGGGGCGGGATTTTGGGTGTTAGTCATATTCCCTTTAGTGTCTATTCCTTTTTGAGACACTAATGTCGTTTTCCTTACTTGCAATTACCACGTAGCCATTTGGGATGTCAATAATTTTGACGATGGCTACTTTTATCTGTCCAAATAATGTCTCGCAGAGTTTTCCTTGTCCGGTTTGATCTCCTGGCCAATTGTCCATAGAGGTACTCGTAGGCATTCCAAGCTACCTCCTTTCCCTAGAGAAGGATGATCCCCAATCCTTTTGCTAGTCGAAGGCCTAGGCGCTCTTTTCTTCGCTCCTTCCTCCGAAGCCTATGTTTATTTTATTCCTTCCTCTCTAAATCTGTAAAAAAGACAGTGAGAACGTTTCCTATCACCTAGCAGCCTATGGTTCCCTATTTACCTACTTATTTCAGCTCTTCACGGCCACCCTATCTAAATAGACCTAAGCCAAGAAGCGCCGCCACAGAATTTCGGGCTCGTGGTCTTTAGGACCCCCCTTCTTCGCGCCCCCTAATAGGGATTCCTTCCGGGGTTTACTATACCCTACTTTAAGTGGCTCTGGGTGCAGCGGTGGTCGTGTTATGTTGCTTTTAGTCGGTGAAGTAAGTGGAAGTCAAAGCGTGGAATAAGGATGAATTACCCCTTTAAGGTAAGCACCCCGCCCATTGGAAATAGGGGAATCTCCAATCAGTCCAGAGGGCGCATATATTTTATCTTTCTTGAAGTTAACGTTAACTCTCGGTTGTAAAAAAAGAATGCAAATTCAGTCCGTCTGGAGAGGAAAATGGATTTCAGTCGTGCTTATGTGCAAACGGTTCGAGCGTAATTAACCTTTTAAATCTATCATGGCGCTGATTGGACAATTATTACAGTGGCTTATGTCTAAAAGGTGATTGGTCAATTTGTTAACGCTAATGCTGTTATTCCAAAAATGAACATAAGTATGACGATTAAATGTATCTCAATCTTGATTGGCTGAATTTTTGTAGTGTTATGAGTAGATTAAATCACTATTTATATAGGTGTACTTTTGTGGAAAAGAGAGTTACAAGGCGATCCGGCGTGTGACGGCTCAGTTCATCTGACAACTCACAGCGATCTACGCACTGCTAAGTTACATCAATCTTTTGACTTGATATAACTTTGCGAAGAGAGCATTTTCTATGTATGTTTAAGTATATACCAAAGAGAAGAAAGAAGAAATATATGCGCGAATAGGACTGATTGGAGAGACCTCCTGTTTCTGATTCGCAGGCTCACCCCAAAGCGGTGATCTTATTTTTTTCCTACCTCATACTATACCTTTTTATATCTGAAACTCTCCTAATTTATTTCCATCTAGCACAGTTAAACCTGACCACCAACAAGGTCTCAGAAGCAGTCAGTAGTAGGGTGTAGTGAACTCCCGAAGGAGGCCCCGTTAGGGGGCCAGAGAAGGAGCCTGGTTATCGGTGACGAGCCCGAATCTGACTGCAGGACCGCTTATAGGGCTAGACCTAATTACGTAGGGTGGTCAGGGAGTGCGCCCTCCAGAGCAGGCAGGCGAGATAGTATTAGGAACAGAGAGGGGCTTCTTCCACTAGTGGAGTAGGGTAAATAATCTACTACCTTATTCTTCCAGAGAATCGCCTCCGCCCACGGAAGCATGAAAAATTGAACCTAGACCCACAGGCCTTCACCAAAAGGCCCCCACTTCGGCTAAAACGGGATAAAACGGAGATCACAGGATGTAGCACACAGCATTTTTAAGGATTTACAAATCGCCTTGATCAAATGCATAGAAACACCTAATGGATTTGTTGTCATCTGTGTTGAAAATAACGATGTCGAACTGCTACTTTCATCGGCAGGAGCCATCACTTTAAGGAAAATTGACTTAGAGGATAAAGCACTACTCCAGATTATTGCCAACCGAAGCATCGTGTGTCGTAAGGTAGAATCATGGGTGGGGGAACACTCCCCAGACGAAATAAAACATGAAATAATGGAACAAAAACCCTGGTTGAAGATACACGACATAATCAAATTTAAGGAACACACACGTGTTCAAAATAGTGTGCGAGTCAACCGAGATTGCAACAAAGGCACTACAGAAGGGAATCCTCGCATACAGTATGAGAATCCCCAGCTTTTAACATCCAAAGGCACCAGTATCACAATATACAAATCTATTTTAGATGCTACAAAATGGAAGACCACATCACCACACACTGCCCAAGAAAGAAGGAGAAATATGTTCAGAATACAGTGACTTACATTCTTGGAAAAGCTGCACAAACTCCACAAAAAGTGTGTTAATTGCGGAGGGAGCCACATAACAATGGCAATGACATGTCCGAAGCGAAAAGAAATAATAAAAAGAAAAGAAATTGAAACACAACAAATATAAGAAGGAGCAAGAAACACCTCATATGCGGCGGAAGCAGCAACGAAAAACAATTGAACAACCACTCAAATGACGCTTGACGGAACTTTGAACGTAAAAATACTGACATGCATTCTACACTCAGATGTCTTAAACATTGCCCAACCAGGAACATATGCCACCACGTTGAACTCCATGCTCAAGGAAAATGGGCTGGAGCCAATGAAATTTCCGCAAAATATTGATTCATCAGCTATATTTAACATAAAAATTTCAGAAGATACAAAATACAAAAAAGAAACTCTTGAAAGAAACACAAAGAAAGAAAAGAGAAACTGAACAAGAGGTAGACATAGAAAGCGATGAAACAGAATCTAAGAGCAGCACCGACGAGAATAATAAGAAAAACGTAAAAAAAACGCACGTAAAAACAAAAAACAAAAAAGAAAATCGACTAGGGACACCTCGCCATGCAACCAAAGACCGGAAATACCAATCACGAAATGTGAAACGAATAAGAGTCAGAACTCAGCAAGGACAGAGATGAACGGTAGAAATACCAGGAAAAGATACAAATGAATTTACGTAATACCACCACTCTCCCAAAAAGAAGAACCGCTTAAGAACATACAAACAAGATAGATAATAGTAAATTAAGAATTCTACAGATAAATACGAATGGCTGGAAGGATAATGAAAACAAATACGGAAATATCCTTAGATAAATAGATCCCGACATCATTCTAATTTCAGGTCACGGGATTAACCTTGAGACTCACAAACTAAAAATATGGAACTACGACGTAATAGCGACTAATCACAAGAACGAAGCACACGACAGAGCAGCAATAGCAATAAAGAAAGAATAGAGTACAAAACAAAGCAAGGACTAACCAAATCTTACCTCCCAATTGAGGTCAAAATGGAATTAACCAATATAATAATCGCTACGGGATACCAACCACCGTGACTCCCAATAAATAACTTAACAATATTTAACAATATACTTCCAACTTTGTTTTTGTGAGACCTGAATGCAAGATGCACGTACACAGGATATATGAAGAGAAACTAAAACAAGAAAAGACATACAAGCTCTAATAGATAGACATATAATAAGAAGACTAGGACCAGAGTACCAAACGCTAATTAAAGACAGAACAGCGACAACTCTAGACATTTGCCTAGTAAGCAATAACATTCCTTTTAACTACCACATGGAACCTGTAGATGTTATCTGCAGCGACCACACAGCAACACTACTCACCGTGAATCAGCAACCAATACAAATACCCGCTTAAAAAGTAAGGCATACCATAGAAAAGACTGGGAAAAATACAAACAAGAATTGAATAACTACGCACCGAACAGAGTAAATAAAGCTACTTTAGAAGAAATCGACGGCGAACTGGAAAAAATAAGGACCTGAATACAAACAGCTGATGAGATTGCAATACCCAGAAGCACATACAAAACAGTTAAACACTTTATATGGACAGACGAAATGAAAGCTAAGAATGCAGAAATAAAAGCGATAAACGAGGACAGAATAATAAACGGAGCGGCTAGGAAAAAATACCGCAATCTGAGAACGAAGAAGAGAAAACTACTAAGCGCAATAACGGACAAACAAAGAGAATACTGGGACATAGCTGTTCAAAATATTGACAACGAGCTATTGCCCCGAGAATTTTGGTAAAAGATTAAAAGAATGGGAAATGCTAAAGGCAAAGAAAAAATAAAGATTAAGGATAGAAACGGGAAATTAATCAAGGATGAAGGCGAGATTGAAAAATTGTTCAGGAAACACTGGAAAGGAGTGTTCAACATCGGCGAAGAGGAAAACGAAAACTACGATATAGACTTCGAAAACCAAATAATTGACGAACTAAATGAACGGATTGAGAGGACTTTCTCATATCACTACGTAGAAGAGGAACGGTATGCAAACGAAGGATTTAACGCCAAAATCACAATCGAAGAATTAAAGAATACCATTTCAAGTTTTAAACAAAAGGCCCCTGGGAAATCGGGCCTCACCAGAAAAAAACTATATAGAAGCACCGGATAATATACTCGAAGGGATAAGGAACGTGTTTAACGCTTGTATAAATACGGGATACTTTCCCGATGAGTTAAAGATAGCCAAAATGATATTCATACCCCGAAGCCGGGAAAACCACCTTCGGAAGTCGAAAACTTCCGACCTATATCTCTTATCTACTTCATCGGGAAGGTGTTTGAAAAAATCCTGAACACAAAATTAAATGAATATCTCACAGAAAACAATCTCTGGAACAATCAACAATTCGGCTTCAGAAATAACAGGAATACGGAGATGGCCCTCAGCGTGATTACAGAAAAAATAAGCAAAGCGAAAGGAGAGAAATGCAGTATGGACATTGTATGCCGGGACGTATCGAAAGCATTCGATAAAGTCTGGCAAAGAGGCATATAACATACAATTCTAAATCTGGAAATGAACAACTATTTGGAAAGAATTTTATGCGACTACGTCATGGAAAGATATGCATACATAGACACGGGGAATTGCCAAGTTGAAAGATTCAAGCTTAATGCGGGCCTCGCTCAGGGAGGATGTTTAAGTCCTTTGCTATATTCAGTGTATACCTCGGACAATCCCCCACCCTGGAACGAGGGCTGTGTGAACATACAATACGCAGATGATTTCACTCAATTAATTCCCTGTCTTTATCGGAACCCTCAGATGCAGGCCAAAGTAACGGCAACAGAAATAGAAAATCTAAACGAGTATGAAAGCAAATGGAAAATTAAAACGAATAAAGATAAATTTAAAATTATACCTATGTATCGCAAAAAAACTATCCGACGTTTACGTAGATGGAGAGCGATATAGGTATAATGGTGAAGGCAAGATTTTAGGCCTAACTATTACTAAAAATGATTACAAGAAACACGTGACCGAAAGAATAAACAAAGCACGAGGCATGCTAACTTTACTCTACAGATTAAGAAATCTAAACATGAAAAATAAGAAAAAGATCTACCAGGCCATGATACAGCCTACCTTGATATATCCAACAATTGCCATGTATACGGTTTCAAGAAGCAATCTAATAAGAATGCAACGTATAAAGAATAAGGTAGTATACATAATTACGAACACGCGACGATTAGCAAGGAAAAAACAAGGAGACTTACACATCGAAGCGAAAATTAAACTATTAAACAAAATAATTAAAAAAAAAGAGCTAAAAGAATCATAGAAAAACACAAAAGAAATAGGAGAGGAACTAAATAATCAAATAGTATGAAGGGCAGAATGGAAACGACATATGCTGTTTCCTAGTACTAAAAACAAAGCGAACCATATATTTTCCTTCATCCCATAAGGAAGCATTTGATCACATAACCCAGCCTACGAAAACACGCGAGAGAATACCTTCCTCAGACCCTATAAAACTGTGTAGTGGTCGCATTGAATAAATGAATGAGGCAATCAAAGTTACCTAAAAAATGAGATCTTTGAGTTTTCTAAAATTTTATAATTGGTTCACGTTAAACTAGAAAGAACATTTAATTGAAGGAAGTCCTAATAATGAGTGCTCTTAAAAGAGCACTATTCCCAAATCTTAAATACCTCTATTTTGCATTATAATTGAAATTAAACAACTTAGTCATATTCCTCCAAATTATTGTAATTTCCTTAATCACTAAATAATTTTCTCTCCGTTATTAGAAAGAACTTCAAAAAGAAACGAAAGACTGTAATGGAGTAATTTCGAGTTTGTAAATATAAAATTGGTATAAAAGTCTATAGATAATAATTAAAATCTTATTTTTCCTATATACTTAATATAAATCGAGTTTAAGTGACGAAAAAAAGGAGGGTATGTATTTGTTTAAAACGCTGAAATAAGAGAAATGGTGACATTTGCCATTCATGCAAGGTATGACTTAAGAAAACAACAATGTAATGGCTTTCTTTTGCTTTTGTAATAATTATATAACTTTGATAAAAATAAAAACAATTTTACCATAAAATAATCTCCAAAACTTCTACATATTTTAATACTATAACAGCGCTCTATATTTAGCCTACCTTTATCTAAAGAATATCTTAAAGGAAGCGACAGAATCTTATTGAATTGCCTTTGATCAATGATCCAACAATTGTAAGATTGAATATGTAAAACATTGCAAATGAATTAAATTAAATAAAGTGAGTAGATGTATTATTATGTTGAATTCACATTGTATGTATTGATCGGTCTGATATGAGCTCGGTTTCTTTATTTGAGGGACCCAAAGAGTAAGTCATTCTTTCGTCCCAATATTAAAAGAAAATGCCGTATAAATTCCGTGTATATTATTATATATCAATTGTTAGGTTTGATAATTGTGTAAGAATTGGTAAAATAAGTTAATATAAGTAGACAGAATAAATTTAATATTATGGGAACTAATCAAATATATAAAGTAATTATAGGTGAATGTTAAAATACCGCATGCATGTATGCTGGCCGTGTATGTATATTGCATAATGATTTCCAGTTCTATGTACCTCATAAATCATAAAGTCATTCATGTCCACTTCGGGCAAAAAAAAATTCTCGAGCTCTTCAGTCTCGAAAGAAAGCTGCTTGAATTCATTTCAAGACCCTAAGATCTAATTATGGGCGAAATTCTCCGATTACCTTTCAAGCATGGTTGGAATTCAGGAATGTAATTATCCGTTTTATGCGTAATGCTGCTGTCTCTTCCTATGAAAAATCATTGGTTGACGACCAGAATCCTAAAAGATTTCATGCCTATTTGAGAAAAAAAAGGTCGATCGTCCGTCTGTTGGTCCTTTAAGAGTAGATATCAGGTGGTACAGCGAATGTGAACCAATGGCTAACCTATTGGCTGACCAATTCCTGTCTGTATTTGTTGTCGGAAACTTGCCTGATCCATATCCACACCAAATATTTTCAGCTCGTATGATCCTTAATGAAGTCACTGTAGAGGAAATATTAAAGTCCCTTCAAAGATTAAAGCTATCAGCTGGTTGTGGACCTGATGGCTTTCCTTCCATCATCTTTAAGAAATGTGCATAAGCTCTTTCTTATCCGCTTTATCTTATCTTCAACAAGAGCATTACATCAATGAAGGTACCAATTGAATGGAAATCTGCCAACATTATGCCATTGTTTAAGGGTGGTATACATTTAGTTACTTCGAACTAAAGACCAATTAGCCTGACATCAGTTTGTTGTAAGTCTCTTGAAAGAATTATTGCTTCCCATATTAATATATTTTGTCAAGCAAATAACATCCTTTCGCCTTATCAATTTCCCTATCAAGCAGGCTTATCTGTGTCTGACCAGCTTCTGAGCACTTATGATTATATCAGCAATCAAGTGGACTCTGGCCAAGCTGTTAATGTACTATACTTTGACTATAGCAAGGCCTTTGATGTGGTTAACGATCAGCATAGGTGACCCACTGCTAAGATGGATAAGAGATTTCGTGTGTGGTAGGAAAATGAAGGTTATGATTCAGGGCTCTTCTAGTCGTGAAGTCGATATATCAAGTGGAGTTCCTCAGGGTTCTGTAATTGGACCAGTTTTATTCCTTGTATATATAAATCATGTTGCTGCTGGGCTTAGTTGCAACTTTGCCTTGTTTGCAGAGGACCTTAAGTGTATCTGGCTTCATCACTTGGTGTTGCGGGGGTTCTTGGTTTCAGCGAGATTCTACAAAATGACATATCCTTGCTCTACCGCACAAATCAGTCATGGGGTCTGAAATTTTCTGTAAATAAATGTGCTCGAGTTTGCTTTTGTAGGCCCAACACTATACCTGTTTTTGATTATTTTTTGGGGAATTGTCCTATTCCTAATAAATCGTCCTTTAAAGATCTTGGTGTTCTTGTGGTTTCCTCTCTTAAATTTCATTTACATATCAGGGAAGTGTTCAGCAAAGCAAGTGGAGTTGCAAAAGGTATTCTTAGCGGCACAGTTTGCCGGTCTCCTGATTTTATGAAAAAGTTTTTATTTCCCATGTTCGTCCCATTATTGATTTTGCAAGTGTACTTTGGAATAATGGTTATTTCGGTGATTTGAAGCTCCTGGAATCTGTACAAAGAAGATGGACCAAAAATTTTGAAAGATTCATAAATTTGCCTTATATCGAGCGTTTAACAAACCTGAATTTGTTCTCTATCAAGGGTAGATTGCTGCGATCTGATTTGATCATGGTATGTGAAATTTTGAATGGCCATTGCCCCATCTTGAACAATTGTTTGCATATGCTGACAGTGTTCGCACCAGATGTCATACTAAGATGATTTTTGTACCTAGGTATTTCACGGACGTTAGAGCTCGTTTCTTTTCAGTTAGGATCATAAATATCTATAACTCTCTTCTAGAAGAGTTAGTATCTGCTCCTTTCTTGCAGTCTTTTAAAAGTAATTTGACTGTCTTCCTTGGTGATTCGCTTTTTGAAATTTAATGGCTTTTCTCATTGTGTCCATCATTAGCCAACCATATCGCCTCTCCTTGTTGTCATTTTTCCTTGCTGTTCTGGTTGGAGGACACAACAGTGTGTGGTGAGGGAGAAGACCATCATCAAGGTAAGAGGGCTGAAAGTCGCTTAAGGATGAATTCGCTTATCAAGAAAAAGACATTTGACGTTCTTCCCAGTTCCCGCTGAATAAATAATATGGAATCTAACTCCAAGATTGATTTTACCTTTGAGGAACTCTCTGATTACCTTTACCAAGCTTACAATCAAGCAAGAGGAGGGCTTTATACTCTTTTGGAGTCAGTGCTTTGTGAATACCAGACATTCACAGTAGAAGCAAACAAGCAGCCCCCTTGGCTGCACCAACAGTGGTACTAAAACTCGGTGACAAATCATCCTTGGTAATCACACCACTCTCGAGGAGGTTTACCCAGCCTACTCAACTTAAAACTCTATTTCAAGCGTCACCTACACAATGCATTTGAATAACAATTAGTCACCTGCAATCACTACCAAAATTATTCACAACCTTTTCCATAAAATCAGTTTTATTGGAGTTGATTCTCTCTCTCTCCCTCCGTATACACTGAGCATACGAAACCAGTGTCGCTCATCAGACATAATGGACCTCAGCCATGTTTTAATTCGTCTAAGTGTACTGAATGCTCTCTCGATTGTGCATATAGTTGCTGGTAGAGGCAAAGGAATGAACAATGCATGACATACTGCAGGGCAAACACATTGCGTACCAATAATTCAACTAATTTCTAATCACATGTGGTCAAGTAATCATACCAACTCAAAGTATCAAGTTCAAAGTTCTCAATCTTATGCACTTGAGTGATAAAAGAAATCTTTTCAACGAAGTTTGTACACTCAAGTTAGCCATGTTCGCAGGGAAAAGCAAAGAAAGACTAAATTGTGTATTGTTGTTTTCGAGGAATTGAGTTTGTAGTTAACTAATTAAGGAACCAAGGTATAGAATAGAGATAGCCAGTCAGAAATAGTTTGCTACATTTGTTGCTTAGAAATTGTTTTGATGTGTCGTTCTTCAACATTACCGTGGCACATTGAGTTGAATGTTTTTGCCAGCAAGGTATACCTTTACAAAACATCGATCTTGAATTGCTTTTCTGCCTTTGTGTAGCACTGTTGATGCATTATATAATAGAAGTAGGTTGTAAATGTGCTCTTGTACTTGCGGAAGGTCAAGTTGAATTGCTTCAAAGTGATTAGTTCAAGAAGGGCTGAGCAAAAGTAAATAATAACGAGGCAAAATAAAAAAAGTAGGTGAACTGCATGGAGACAACAAATGATGTGCAGACAGTCCTGTATTTTCAGTTTCCTTTGTCGACATTACTTCTAACTGAGTATGGTTGTCTTCGAACTTGTGCTGAATATCCTAATTCTCCCATACTTACTAGTCCAACGTGTCAGGGAGATGGGATTAACACTCGGAACTTCTTTTTTTTTTTACTTTAACAGAAGAATGTAAGAATTGATTTAATAATACCAATACTGTTGCGGACTGATGCAACTTCATTGGCAACCGGATTGAACCGATGTGATGAATAGAAAACAAAAACAGCCTTTGGATAATCATTTCGAATTTTGGCTTGAACACCAGGATCTTTTCCAGCCATTGTGGAGCAGCCATCATATCCTCCGATATCACTGAAGCGTTCATGATAGTTAGTAGAGTAAATCCCCCTCCCCCACCCCAATTATTCACGAAACGAATCATCTTACTGGATGGATTCACAAAACTTACACCAATGGATATATTTTTTAAATTATCGGCAGCATTAACAAGATCGTTTTTGAGTACTTCCTCAGATATGCTCTTCAACTCATTTTTCGTTCGATCCGACGTGCATCACACATTTTTAGTAGCTGTTTCGAAATTAGTTTCCAAAATTTATCAACCACTTTAATACGAAAATCAAAAAGCTTTTGTACATTTCTCTATCTTTTTTTCTTTATTCGTAAAGCCAGATCATTTGTTCCCCAGAAGAAAATTGTTGAAAAAATAGAAAATAATTTTCCCCTGTTTTTTTTTAACCTTATCAATGAAGAAAGAATCTAACTAACATATGATTTGTTTATTTGGATTTCTCTTAACTACCATAAACCTTTCGCCACTTTCTTGAGAACCAAAATGACCTGCAGATGCAATGTAATGTCCCTATACTTTGCAAATAGACGGGATTAATTGCAATATGGACGCATCGATGTAATACACATAAACAGCACTTTTTAGCTTTGACGAATACAGGGGGCAGGGAGGAAACAGTGTTAAGCAAGCACTTCACTTCCCACCACCAGACACATATATTTTTTAATCGCGTGGCTCCTGAGGCTTGAATGACTCTGTAAATAGACGATCAGTGATATTGTGATCTCTTATTCTCATTTTCGAATTCACATGAAGTTTAAAATCAGTCAGATTTGCAGACGCCCATAGAGATCGTTATATGGATGTGTATGAATTGATTTTCTTGGCCTTTATGAATTTATTTACCTAGGTTGTTCCAGGTTAATGTCCGTTCCTTCGGTGGACAGCCTCGAGGAATTCCCCCGACCGGAAAGGGTTCCTCCAGAAATACATCACTCCGAGTCTCTGCATGTTTGGTCTCAGTCGTACTTGTGTGGGACATTGTGAATATGCGTCAACCTCTTTATATTTTCTGGCCGCAACGGGAGAAGATGTCTGTATCGGTCAGGCTAGAGTGGTATTTAGTTTAGGGGGTAACCACAGCGGGGGTCTTGCCAGGACGACCCGTGTATAACGGGAGCGGGATGTTTTCTTGGGTTAGATATCTGGTGGAATGGCGTTGTGGAGGTGATTTTGACGCAGAGATTGGATGCCAAGGTGTGTTGTGCGTGTAGCCTTGATGAAATAAGACCCGAATATGACAAGATTTTAAGGTGGTAACACCAAAAAAATTGAAATAATCTTGATTTTAAAGAGCAATGAATCAAAAGGTATTTATGCTATTGGCCATAGATTTATTAGTATATTTAATGTAGGAGTGAGTGTAGTGAGAAGTAATTTAGTATTTAAGGAAAAGATGTTCTAGGGCAGCCGTTGCGCTCCAAATCCCAATGCAATAAAAGTTTAAGAAAAGAGTTAGCAAATTTATACTCCAACATCACCCACTTTCCCACAAAATGGTGTTAGAGCGCGTCAACGCTATTAAAACTATCCCTATTTATGCCCTATTAAGCAAAATGGCACCCATTATTTTGTCCACGCCGAAGGCCCTTCATAGCGACGGGGTGCTATGTAGTGTAGCATTTTGTCCAGGCAGGGTTAATCCTTGGGCAAAAAGCCCCAATCACGCCTCCTCACCCCCCCCCATCTACACCTATATCACCCCTTTCTTCCTCAGTCAAACCTTTCTTTCCTAAACATTCACACAATCAACTTCCCCTTTAAAGTTCTTTTCCAACCTTCCCACAGCCTCAGACTTACTCTCGTAGATAGTCTTTACAAGTCTATTTCCATCCACTCTTCTTCCATATTAATACCATACAATTCCCACATTTACACCCTTCTTCAGACCACAAACGCTTCTTACTCAGTCTTTCCTCTCTCTACCTTTCGCACACCGAAAATCCCTCTTAACTTGTTCACTCACACTGCTCTCACTAGAGATCTTTCCTTCTCCTTCCATATCACAGTCTTACTCCTATACACCAATGTTTGAAGGATCATACTATCATGCACCTTCCTGGCACATTTCACACTTAAACACTGAGGAATTCCCCATACTCTCATCGCCCTAAGGACTTTCGTACAATTTTAAACCTTGTGGTCGTAATCTGCTTCATCTGCACATATACCACATACAATGCATCATGGATATTTAAAACTTTACACTTGCTCAAGGGTGAGAAGCCGGACTCTGATATAGCACCCCACCCCATTCTCACGGCCAAATATCATTCCTTACTCTTTTCTGCCTTCACTTTTAAATATTTTCTCTCACACACTCTGCCAAAAGCTTTGATCCACATTTCCAAATCCATCGCACTCGCAGCCACCAATACCCTCATTTCCATAAAAATGTTAAACATTCATGGTGATATCACGCAACACTATCTTACATGCCCCACGTATATAAAAACACTCCCTCTAGATATCCTTCAACCTAACGCACGCCTTCATTCCAATATAAGTACACTTTACCACATCTATAGTTTACTCCTCACTCCATACATTCTTGGCACCTGTCATAATGCTTTTCTATCTACACAAACCTAAAATTTCTCCAGATCTATGAACTCAGTCTTTACCTTTCTACTCAGTTTTCACCTTATTTTTTGCCCTTTTCATAAAATCCTTCCCCCTTTCACTAATTTTTCAGGTTAGATGCCGACACCTATGGCCTATATTTAGGGCTGACGACTACCCAGATCGTGTTCCGGCCCGAGTTATAAAAGGCTCTAAATCCGGATAAAGGAGGGCTGACCTGAGAAGCCACCCACACGAAGCTTTACGTGATTTCGACCCCAGCGTCCATCTGACGACTGCCTACAATGGCATGTCTTTGATTTATCTTATAGCCTAATGCAGAGCTCGATTAAAACACAAAGCATACAATCAAGCAAATAAAAACAAAAGAACAAGAGCTAACCAGGGGGTATGGATATCCCAATGTCCCGAGAGCACTCAGGGCCATTTGTGAATTGCTAAAGATCACAATCCGGTCTCCAAAACGGGCATGACGCGTTATTTTCCGTACCGAGCGGTGTATTTCAACCAGCTCCGCCGTGAAGGCAGAGATAGCGCCTGGTAGAGCGCGGCTGACTTCAGAAGGAATATGGCGTGAAGGCTGACCCTTTCTTGTGACTTGGAGCCATCTGTGTAGACTGGTACGGATCTAACGTGAGACGAAGTGTGCGCCCAAAAGACCGAATGCAATACTCCCGGCGCTGTAGAAGTTTTGGGAGCAGATGCGAGGCAATAAATAGCTAAAGGTGGTATCTTCCAAGGTGGCACCTTGGCAGAAGCAGAGGCGCCACCGTTCCGAGAGCTACATCGAGCTCTTGAAGGGCTTAGGGTATGACGGGCGTCTCTCGGAGGCATATGCCCCATCGAGATTGGCCACAGATGCAGTGAAGCCGTTAGCTACTGAGGGAAAGGCTGGGCCCATGTGCACGACCATATAATGCAAGGTGTACGGCGATTAGCGAGTGGCATCTCCCAGGCAACGACAAATAGGCTTTCAATGGGGAACGTGCGGAAGGCATTGGTTGCCAGATGGAGACCGGTGTGGTGGATCTAATCGACCTTCCGCAATACATAATCGGCTGCGGATGAGTAAAACTCACATCCGTAGTCAAGCTTCGAACGAACAAAGGTTCAGTAGAAAAGTAAAGCAGTAACCCTAGCAGCACCCCGAGTGCTAAACGTCACGGAACAATGAATGCTAATGGTTCTGGTATAAGTCCCTAAAGCTGCGAATATGATCCACCCAGGTAAGGCGTCGATCGAAAATAAGACTATGGAAAGGGTGCGTATCCAGCAGTTCCAGGTGAACCCCTTATAAGAACAACTCGGGGTCGTGGTTGAAACGTGGATAGCGGTAGAAGTGCACTACCTTAGTCTTGAACAAGGAGAACAGAAATCTGTGTGCTTCAGCATAGCGATAGATGCGACTCAATGGCTGTTCGAGTTGATGCTCAAGAGTTAGCATCATTGACGCACCAAAATGGATCGAAAGGTCATCCACGTAGAGCGTAGCAAAAAATTCTTTCGGCAGTACCGAGGTAATTCCATTGATACTCAGGGCAAAGAGTTTGACACTGTTTACGCTTCCATGTAGAAAAACACCTTGGCGTAGTGCTGTCTACGGGGAAAGGCCTCTCAAACAGTATTTTCCAGTCGGAAGAGAGCATCCAACGTGGAGTGTAACTTTTTTAAACCCACAGTGTGCATAAGATAGGTTGCCACCGCTGTCATGAAAAAGATTAATCTAACATTTAGCATTTATTTCATCAACTTGCACAGTTAGGAAGTTAGAAATATTGGGCAGAAACCCGCAAACTGGGGAAAACCCTTCCTTTATTTGAAACATAAGAGAATGCAAAATATGACATAAACAATAACACAAAGAGAAGATAAAATCTAAAATTATTTATAAAAGGGGGATCAGAAAGTGAGTTAATAGAAAACAAATATAAACTACATTAAGCTAGGGGAAGGAAGGGTCCACTGGAAGGGTCTTCTGGTGGAGAGACGAGGTAACCCGCCGGAGCGAGCAGAGGTGACGGAAGGGCGGGCGAGGTGGGACGCGGTGGTGAATGACCATGTCGCTCCCCGGCGATGCATCGTTCTTATATACCATTGAGATGACGTAGGATCAGCGAAGCTCAATCCGAATTAGTTTGACCTAACACTGCTCACACTGTAGAAACTTCTGGAAGTGACATCCGTTATATTCTTCGCGGACCTAACATGTGCTCAGTCTGCATAGAAATTCCATGGAGATCTTGCCACGTGCTGTGTTTCAAAGTGCGGGTAATTTGTCGGACAAGATTCGAGCGTCATTAAACAGGAGAGGAGAAGCACCAATGGATCCTTAAGTAAGATATTGCTCAGGTCCAAACCGACTGTTGGAACATACAAGGAGCCTCATAGGATGGTGATGCCCAACCCGGAAGGGGCCGAGTCGCAATATACCAACAAGGAGGAAGCCCTGTGACGTCTCCACCGAAACCATTTACGGTTAACGAAGTGGATAAGGGAGGCGAAATCAAGGGGGCGTGGAGCACTAATCTGAAGAAAACAAAGCTGAATCCAGAAGAATGGAATACGTAAAATGGGGGCCAAGAAGTTCAACAATCCCGCCATCCTAAGGCACGTTGTTCTAGGGACTCTATTTTCACTCAAGTATTTAGGGCCCACTTCACTTTAGCACACAACGCACTCGTGAGTACCACTTTGTTATCCTTAAGATCTACTCTGATAGCGAGGTAAGTAGCCACGCATGTGGATTCTAACACACTCTTGGCCCTATTCACATTAAGAGAACTGTTCAAGATAAGCTCTACCCAATTCCGTAGCGCGTCCGGAGAACCTAACAGTAGGATATTATTGAGATATGTATGAGTCTGATAGCCATTCTGTCTTGTTCACGCGCTGACTGTAGCGGAAAGTGCAGGCTGCATTGTGAAGGGGATGCCAGGGAAGCCCATCGGGATGCGGGTAAACCTAAATCTTATTCCACCCACGGTAAATCCAAATGAGTTGCGCACCCATGGATGAAGCTTGAGATGGTAAAAAGCATCTTTAGGGTCAATCTTGCAGGCCATGTCGCCAGGCCTGACTTTAGGCAACACTTTGTCCATTGAGAGAAGCTGAAATGAGGGCGGAGCGTAAGTGTCCGGTGAGGGGCTCATTTCGTAGACGATTACCCTCCACGATGACGCTCTCGAGAAGCACCGCAGGGCTAGAGGGGCAGCAATACCTACATCCTTTACGGAGGTATATCTTGATGCCGTCCTTCTGCAGGGCCTGTACTATATGATTGCCAAGGGGTGGGGGAGAATCCAAGTTGCCTGGAGGGACCACATGCAACATTTCTCCTGGGTCGATTGGTGCTCTATCTTCGACCAGAGGGTCTAAGCAAGGGCTCATGAAAACCATTTCCTCGTCCCCGTCGTTAGCGTCCTCGTTGTAGCAGGGACCACCTCGTTTCCGCCGTTATTGGCGACGTTTTTACTCTGGGCGAAATCTCAGTCGCGAAGTTGCATGATATCAGGTGGGCTGCTAAAGATGTCCGTGAGGACGTCGCCTGCTTTCGAGGGATGCGGCGATGGAGATCTAGGTGGAGAAGGAGGGGGGTGAGAGGGAGAGGTTTGTCAGAGATCAGACAGAGAGAAAGATGCGCGCCTTTCAAGGAGAGACAGATAACAGACACCTGGTATCTGAGCTAATGAAGGCACGAAATCACGAGAAGCCGTGGTGGCCTGAAATCTCGCCATCGCGGGAAGCTGTGAGAAGCTCGAAGGTCCCATTGGGAGTCGCGCAAATTTTCGCTTGGCCGGCTTAGGAACTTTCCCGCGATCATGCTAATATGGCGAGACTACCTTCGCCTTGCGATGCGTTAGACCCTGAAGCCCTCCCCTTCGGGCGGAGAAACCCCATTCGGCCCCACTATATATCCTCCGGCACAATAGCTAGGAAGCAGTATCCGCATTGTGCCCGCCCCGTCAGTATCCGCCACCTTCCTGCACCGTCAGTATCCGCCCCCTGCCCGCCCCGTCAGTACCTGTCATCTGCACCTGCCCGTCCCGTCAGTACCTGTCATCTGCACCTGCCCGTTCGTACCTGTTTCGTCTCGTTGAACTCTGTACAACTCCTCGCGGAACCCCTCAATCTCCGGGTATTCTCGTTTAATTCGCGTGAGTCTACCCCGTACTCGTTGTTACCCACTCATCGAACGCAACGCGCCCAGTCTCGATTCGGTGTTCTAAACTCGAAGGCAAGTTCTAAGTATATCCCGTTAGTAGTCATTATCAAAAGACTCATTTAAACTTTGCGCCAAGGCAAGGATTACTCTCTCGGACCAAATCTTCGAGGTATCAGTAACGCGTAACTCTCCTGTGCAAGTGCTCTTTCTCTACCCCCCCTTCCCCCAGTGTAAGCCTCCATCGTCAGCTTCGTGTACGCTCAAGGTTATTCGAGCGACCCTTCGTCAGTATTGTTCGTTCGTGTGCAGGGCGACCGTCTCCGCCAAGTCACCCCCGCCCTTTTAGACACTGAGACTCGTGTACGTCTACCGTGTTGTATAGCTGGCTTCAAAACCCCTGTTAGCCTTTGTACAAAGAATATTAATTTGTATATTAGTGAAGTTATTTTTGTACTCATTGTTCTATTGTCCTAGAACCTTCCAAAATAGCTGACTATTTGGCAAACCTAAAATTCGGTTAATTTGCACTCTGTCTATTATAAATCTCCCACGCACACAGCCGTCATCTCTCTCGGCAGAGAAACGCAGGAAGGGTTGAACTCGACTTTATTCTACGACAACGTTAATTACTGCCGCTACCGCGAGGCCCGATTGGAGGATTACCAAAATCACCTGAGGCTCGCGGGGGAGGTTTTCGTCAATATTTAGCTCCCCAGTGCCGCGGCCGCCTCTTCGAAGTAATCCATCATGCCATTGAGGTTCGGGTTTGTGGCCTGTTGAGACACCGCGTGAGGTGTCGGGAGAGCCGTGATTTTTTTTGATACTTGCCCTTTCAGGTTGAGGTCGATCACCTCGCGGATTTCCTGTATTAGCGGAGGACAGTCCTGTCGATCGATGGGCCCTTGTTGTGTAGTGTTTACGGATGAGATAGAAGGAGGAGAGGCAAGAGAGGGGGCATAAAATAAATTTCCCCTCGAGGCGATGTTTTTCCAAAAGACCGAGTCCCCGGAAACCGGAAAATGATGACGAAATGGAGACGCCGTCCGAGTCGAGGGTGCCACTGAATGACGCGAAACTCGTTGGAGTCCCCGGCGACAGCGACTGGAACTCCTCCGAAGTCGTAGATCAGCGGCGATCGTCCAGGCTCAAACGACGTCTAGAGCGCCCCAGATAAAGCCTCTCTCCAATTCAGGCCTTCAGCGACATCTTCGAGAGCCTGCCGGGCACGCTCTATTCCCATCGACATGTTGGTCTCTGCCTCTCGTACCCATATGGGCACTAGTGTTCTAGGATCCATATTTTGGAAGTTGTGGTGGTGGGTATCTGAGCCAGCCCCTTGGCCCGTTTAGCGCATTCTCGCTGATGACAAGGCCCGTTTGGACCGCAGCCTGTTCTCTCAAAGCCACGCCTCAATTGTGCTGCCAGACGTTGCGTTATAGTCACAGCCGATTATGAAGACGCAGTAACTCGCCGCGTTATAACTGGAACCTGAACCTGAAAAGAGACAATAGGAGACTATCCCTTCCTTATCCCGTGTTTTGAACACCGGGGCGTTAAGCTTATCACGTAGATTTTCTACCACCTGTTCCCAGTGCACTGTTGAAATGGCTTCGATATCTGAGGGAAACAAACCTGATGCAGGTGGTGGGGCGGGGCGATGACGGTCTTCTGGAATACTTAGGGGTCTCTGGCGCAACCGGCGTTAGGGGGTTCGCACTGGAGAGTATGGAGGTGGATCGTCCGCTAGAAGATCTTCTGTGATTAGATTATCTTCTAAGGTTGGCTGCCGGCCCGAGGGACACCTGGCCTGAGGCTGCGAGGCTGTCGGCGGATCGATGAGAATGGATATTGAAGATTCCGTAGTAGAGTCCTGCGTTGTCTGCTGTGATGCTTGCTGCGCTGAATCGGAGTTTTCTTGTACGTGCTCTTGGGAGAAAGAAGGGAACTCCCCCAGAACGCTTCGCTCTTAAGAAAAAATAAACACTAAAAAAATAAGGGGATTGGTGTGCTATATGCCATGCCAAGTCGCTTATCCCCTCGCGGGTTTTCAGACTTTTCAGGAGTCTACCCTATTTATTTTAAAGAATGGTGTTCGCAACCTAGGACAGCAACGCCCACCGACAAGAGGTTAACCATTGGCTGGTCATTCTCCAAAAGTCGCAGCTCCCACCTGGGCAGCCTGAGAGGGAGGGCGACAGGGCGGATATATTTAGTAGGACGAAATAATCCTCGAGAGGACGACCAGGATCTCAAAATGTGTTGTAGCAGACTCAGAGACAGAGCCCAAGATTTTTAGTTGACCTGACATCTAAAACGTCAATAAAGCTCGCCTGACACAAGCAGTACATATTTATGCACCCGGAAACGGTCACATAAAGGTGGTCAGCCCATTACACTCAGGTAAGTAGTTATTGGGGCAAAACTGATACTCCCATTATTCGCGCCCCAACGCCCAGTTCCTCATAAGGCCTAGTGTCTCGTAACCTGCGGGCGTTAAAATGTGTTGTTTATAGAGGTTCCAAAGCCTCTTTTCTGACACTGCATGAGGTAACTGGGCAGGTCATTAATATAGACAGAGGGTTAAAGAGATAGTCGTAGAGAAAAATGAATGGTGGCAAAGAACGAAGAGGAAGCGCACCATGAACTTACCTTGGCCCGTCAAAGAATTCATTTCAACCCAGTGACGGGGTGTACCTTATTTGCACTATGTTCGTGTGATTACAGTTTATTCTGGTAGCAAGTACAGGTAGACAAAAGGTTGAGGTGATAGTCGTAGAGTAAAAAAGAAAAAAAAGCAGCACTGAGAGAGAGCGAGGGGGAAACGCACCTTTCTCAGGTCCCACCAGAGACTTCAAGTGAACCCAGTGACAGGGCTGCTCTAATTTGCACTTGGGTTGGGAGGACCAAGTGTAACATACTACACAGGGTACCCGATTGCGGGTCAACGTTGTGGAAATGTAGTTTAAGATGAATTAAACATCAGAGCTTAGAACAAGTAGAATCATTCTTATAGTTAGCAGATCTTGTGAATTTTGATGGTAGCATGTTAAAGGAAATGAGTTGAATTATAAAATTACACTGGAAAGCTTCGCTACATCTTCAGAAAGGACATGACTATGCTTAAAATTTAAAGTATTTAATCAATTCATCTAACCAGTTTTAACTAATGTACATGATACTTGGACAGTGAACTAATGTACATGATACTTGGCCAGTGGAATAATGTACATGATACTTGGAAAGTGAAAAAAAAAACACAGAAACATACGACAAATCTAAGAAACATGAACGATTCATGCTAGGAATAACTCGCAGAGAGCATTTAAATACAAGGAAATTAGTGGGCGACGCAAATTGTAAACAGGAAAAAGAATAAAAGTCTTGAAGTGGAAATTGGCAAGACAGATCTCAAGACGAACGGCATAAATTGATACCTAGTGCTCATATGTTTTTAGCTGAATGAAACTTATTTTGAGGGTTAAGGGGAATAACGCCCCCCTCCCTCCCTAAATCCGCCTCTGCATTTGCAAATAGGCCTCTTTGGGCTTTCCACTACTCGCTTCATATCCTCGCCAGTCCAGCATTCCGCTTCCTCTCGCCACTTCTGGCCTAACCACACACAGCCGTTTCATTACCCGCTACCACTTCTTTAAATTTGTTTCACATTTGCTCTATCTCCAGGATCGCGCTTATTTACTCCTTTTTACTCTCAAGCATTCCCACACACTCCCTTTTCTCTCTGATTCAATAACCTTTCACTTTTGATTCTCTCCTCCTTTCCACCTCCCTCAGGTCTTGTCATCCATGAACTAACCAATTTAACCTCGCACAACACAACCATGTGATCCGATAGTCGCTGTAGATATCCGTAGCTCGGATCCTTTGCTAAACTGTAGGCCTCTACGGAGAAATATAAGGCCTCAGAAAGAGGGCAGATCTGTGATAAGACCAATACCAAATTATTTTTAAATCATGCTTGCATCATGACCTTAGCGTGGTCTATATCGCTCGCTTTTTATAGCTTTACTAGATGTAATAATAATAATAATTGCGTTAAATATGACTAAAAACTGGACTTTTAGACTATAATGATCATTCCATACTTATTTATATCAAAATTCAGTAATATAAATTAGAAAACGAGGTTTAATACCTTAAATAGGCTTATCTCCATATAAGCTTTGTACACATACGGAACGTTGTTTCGAGGGCCTACATACCTACAATGTAGGGTGTAATCCTACTCCTGCTTTACTGTAATATTCCAAATATACATACTTTTATAAGATGCAACTGTCTGCACAGTCATGCAATGTAATGAAAACTTTGAGTTTGCATAATTTAAAAGTTTTTTGGGCTAGATTCTTGGAGCAAAACTAACTTTTAAATTGTCTCGCCCCCACTTACTCCCGGCCCCCTAAACTTGGCGACCCTGAAGTTAAAAGGCACGAAAGAAATCAATTAAGCAATAAAAGAAAAACAGGAATTCCATTCTAATTTGAAAGATAACATGGAGGGTCCAAATATTTCATATTAAAGATTCGTAATCCGCTACCTTATGTAAAAAACACATAATGAGTCATTAATCCTGGATGGGGTAGTGGGACTCTCCGCTCAAAACGTGCCAAAATGTAGGCTAATATACATACATGATTGTATACGCTGTCTTGCCCGATAAATAATATTTATTTAAGAAAAACAAAAATTAATGTGCAGTTGTAGAAAGTCTCTCTATGCAGTACCTCTCCTACGCATAGCGTTAAAAGTCTCAACCGAGTTTCCGTTGCCATGGACACAAGTATTGCCAATTTGTCCGCTTGAATTAGGTGTACGGTGGATTTTGTTGTCCTTTTCCGAAATGTATAAAGTTATAGTAAAAGTTATATACAAATGTTTCGAGGAAGCAATTTCTAGAAACGTTTTGACTCATCAGCAATTAATTGATTATTCTTCTAATTAAATGCTTGGTAATCTCATATGTTGACATGATACACGTTGTTGATATTATTATATTTTAGCTAATGTTTCCCACGTGTGAGGTTATCAGTCAAAGAATAAATAAAAATATAAAATGAGCTTATGACCAAGAACGACGCTTTTGTGGGCTAAGAAATGTATCCTTAAGGCGAAAATAAAGGAGAAAATGTAAAATAATTAATAAATACCACTACGTAAATAATGAAAGAAATCACACCTCTTGCGTATACAAACTATGTCCTCCATAAATCAAATTTAACAAACAAATAATTCAATTCATTCCCGCAAATAGCACCCGATTGGCCCTTAGCCTCTAGTCATCAGGGAGCATTAGGAGTTGCTTCTTTAAGTATTCTGTTATCTTTGTATCTCGTAGGTCTTTGCTTCAGAGTTGTTCTGTTGACGTCGTATATCTTCAAAGATTCGGTGATTTTTTATAGTTACAAAAATTCTTGGGTAGGGATTTGTTGAAAAAAAAATCGAAAACCAACTAGAGCATGTAAAGAGAGATCTGTACAGAAGGTGAGATAAGGTGTTACATTTAATTGATGATTTTTTTAAAAATGAATTTAAAAATAAAATCAACAATGGGATTTCCCCAGAAAGTTTGTAAAGGGATATAAAGAAGCGGTGAAGATAGAGGAAGTGAAAATATAAAAAAAACAACTGCTAGAAATACTTAAAGGTCAGTCCCAGTAACAATGAACTTAAAATGATGGTGACAAAATATCACCAGCATCAAGTGCTCTTTCACACTTACATTTTATTATTTTATATATTGATAAAAAAATGAAGGTATTTCAACTTCTAGGGCAAGCTGGAAGTTTAAGTTGAAATCAACTTTTATTAATTCGTCGGAATTATGTAATATTTATGACCTATTTAAGAGTAATTATTCTTTGGAAATAATTAGTGAAGGAAAGTATAAAAGTAATTAATCCACAATGCCTTTCAAGCTCTAACGCTCCGTATTTGGTCCTTTGCAAGATGCGATACATACAAATTTAATCCACTTAATATAAAAAAAATAATCAATTACAATCAATCTATTTATATACGTAAATCGTTTTTAGTTTTTTTGTCTATTTGTCTGTCTATCTACATTTGTCTCGCGGTCCAAGCCAAGCGAATGAGCCGAGCCGTACAGAAGTTTCGCCCCTTTAACGTGGCTCGCAACGCCAAACAGCTGCATAAAAGCGCTGTCCACCTGTGACACAAACATACACACAAACGATGTCTTTTAGTAAACCTGACGCGTTGATTTGTATAATTAATTGAAAAGTAAGATAGCGCTATTCATAAAGGCCATCTGACTTAGTAGGGAAGAATATAGAAGAGCAAGAATAGATGAAGGAAAAGGTAGGAAAATGAGAAAGGCTCGAGGTTAAGCAGGACTCCTAAAAGAGTACGATCGAGAATGGGGGAAAACCATACACGAGCGGAATCAAGAATTAAAAGCGCTATTACAAATGCGAGATTGAGGACGACAACAGAAGATGGGGTGACATAATTGCAGTACCATGAAACTTTAACCATGAAATCACTCTGCTGTGGGAGTGTGGTGCGAGATCACGTGGTGTTACGATACTGAACGAAGCACTACTGCACTTTCGTGATGTTGCACTTTTACGATTTGGTGATGTTGCGTTCTTATAATGTGAGAGAACAATTTTGACTGGTTGTGAAGTATCGATGTGATGTGATGCGACGATGTTTCCTCGTACCTTCATTCAATATAACTATCAACCTCACATGTGAACATACACATGCACACACACACACACACAGAGCAAATTAGAGAATAAACTAGTTCCATTTTTCTAGTAATTTGTATGGCCAACACAAATACTTAATGTTTCGACGCTCTGTTTTTCTATTAATTCATTTTGGGTCAAGATTTCAAACACAGGATACATTACACATGCATGCGTAGATGATGTGGTATATGTGTGTGTGCGCGCGTGAATACGCAGCCTTTCCTTTATTAGTCTCTGCATGTGTGTAGATATAGCCGCGTGCGCTTTACACATGTGTATTTATTGATGTAGGTACATTTGTGAGTGCGAGGATTGAAAGCGTATCCATCGTCGGATTTCTTGTACGGGCCCGGTTCTTGCCAAGGACGACGAGTTGGTGTACTCAGACGATCAGAATTACTCACTGCACTGAAGGCAAAATACGCGTATGTGGCGCACGGCTCCCCTTAAACTTGTATTCCCACGAAAATATCGACCAATTGCAGGAAAATAACCATAGTATTTTCAAGCAATTTATTGCGAAATCAGGTTTCGAGGGACACAGCCGTCATTTTTTGTAGCTGGTAAACTCGCAACACGCAAATTTATATGTCATAATTTTATAAGGGGGCTGATGCGCGAAGACATTTTTGATCAAAGGTAGGACATGTGTCTTGCTTATCGAGGGATCAGTGATAAACTGATCATCAAATTAATTGATGTTGAGAATTCCCTTTATAAGAGTGGATTCATTCGGCATATATGGATATAATTGTTAAAATTATAAATTATTTTGGCATTTTTAAAATTAATTTCAGGGTCTTCCCTCGACATATGTAAAAACAAGCTAGAAGATAGACTTTCCCGGTCTATATTGAATTTGTCTTCCTTCACTCTCTTAGGGAAGTTGCTGCTTTTACAGCAGATATTTCGTTTGGGCAGATTACTTACTACGTATGACACTTTCGTACTGGAAAAAAAACATATAAATTTATTGGACTCTGCTAGCTTTTTAAAATTGATTAATTGAGGCGAATATGGCAAGGAAAATAATGAATGTAGGCAAAATTGAATGATACCTATCCTGCTCTAATTCATTTGAATCAGGAGCAAAAAGAGGCCCAAACTATCCTACTAACTCCGCCATGCACAATAAATACACTGGGGAGCCGTTCGCCCCCCACATCTCCTCCTCACAAAAACTCTAGGTTTATAATAAAAAAGTTCAAACTTGGATTCATCAGTTCAAAGTAAACTTGCCCGTTCATTTATCACCCACTTTTGAAGCTTTTAGCCCTCGCTAGCCTATTTGTTCTAGCGCAATGAGGACAAGCTCTAGCATTCGAGGACAAGCTCTAGCATTCGAGGACAAGCTCACTAGGATTTAGCTCAAGCTAAAAAATGACAACAAGATAACCGAACGTGAATACATTCATTTGTTTGTGTCAGGCACGCAACACGTACAATTGTGTATATATGTGTTGGGTGCTTGCACCCCCCTCCACACCCCTGGTAATCCAAGCTGCCCCTGGCAAGATGCAGCCCTGGGTGACTGTTGTTTATATTGCTCATACCTAAATCCGCCCCCGATCGTGCTAACACAATTTGCCCCAATTACAAAGTATTTTGTGAAGAGTTGGATTTCCTTTGGAATTATTTTTTGCAATGGATTTCCCACCAAATTTTATTAATGTCACGATTATAAATTTTTTTTCGTAAATTTAACTTTAAAAATGTAACCTCGAAAGTATAAAAAGTTTCAAAATATTTGTATTATCAAGTTAGAGTTATGTAGAACGGAGGTTAGATTAATTTTTTTTTTAAACTTAAGTATCGAATCACTGACTGATACACTTTATATCGATTGTTTATTATTACTTTTGTGATGACTGTACAGATATCATCCTATGTGGGACAGACAAAACTGCAATTAAAGACTAGACTCGTTAAGTCTAGGGGTGCCAGTGTTGGATCAGGTCGCGCCGATGTAAGGTTTATCATTCGGTCATAAGTGATCTTGCCTATGCCGCTAATCACCCGATAAAACTAAAAAAAATTAAAATTTTAGTTAAATCTTTTCCTTATCGAAACATTATATTGTCCAAGTAACCTTCCTTGATCTTACCTGGATAAATATGTCCTATGTTTCTTTCTCTCTGAGGTTGTTGTAATACAAGGTGAGGGCTAATGCACTTGTGTGTGTGTGTGTGTGTGTGTGATGAGACTATGCCTATTGTTTCTCTCAGCCTCTCTCTCCTCCTCCTATCTCTCTCTCTCTCTTTCTATATATATATATATATATATATATATATATATATATATATATATATATATATATATATATTCATATATGTGTAAGTGGCAGTAGATTTAAGGCCAGATCACCTTAGTCTGGGCCATAAGGCCCGTGTGATCTGTGTATCTATGTAACACACACGTTCTAGAGCAGGCGTCGGCAAACCATGGCACGCGTGCCAAATTTGACACGCGAGGCATCTATCCTTAGCACGTGAAAAGATTTTTCCTCTCCTCTAAGCAAGGACATGATCACATTAAAAAGTATATATATTAAAATTACATATTTTCAAATGATAAAATTTAATATATTTCTTTTTAACGCAATATTTACCGTATCTTTTGGTCATATCGACTTAGGTCTGTTGACCATATTAGATTATGTACATTGGGCATTATAGTTGCTTGGCACTTGGGACCAGAAATTCTTTCATTTGTAATGGAATTGGCACGCAAGACCAAAAATTTGTCGACTCCTATTCTAGAAGATTAAAAGGACAAAATGGAAATCATTCACATACTATTGAAGTAAGATTCCTCATATACCAATAAATAGCACCAATTTATATGCACATAATACCCGATAGATGAATCAAAATATTAATTTAAAAAAATCATATAGATATTCCCTAGAAATAAATTGAGCCTATCAACCTGCAAGATCAGATGAAGACTTGGCATCTTCTTTCAGATCTCTTGAATGCACGTAGAAAAGGAAAACATCAGTTCAAGATGATTATGGGCTACTTCAATGCAAAGAATGAAAAGCAAAGTCACGTTACTCGATGGGTAGGTAAATTCACACTAGGCGATGAAAATAAACTTGGGATCAGATCAGTACAATTTGGAGAATTCTTTCTTCCGAAAGAGTTAAAACATAAGATGGACATAGATAAGACCAAATAATTATGATGTTATTGCCTAAACAAAATAATTCCCGTGCTAACCTTAGGAAAACCTTGTCAATTATATTATTAAAAAGAGAATGTAAAACAACAAAAGGGTTAGAATTGGCCGAATAGTTACAATGTTATTACCAAAACCAAAAAAGCAAGACGGGGACCGACTGACCGACCGACATAGTGAGATATAGAGTAGCACGCGCCTAAAAAAAAGGATGCTTAGCATATCCTAGCATAGTATAACCTAGCCTAGCATTAATTATCCTAGGCAAGTATGGCCTATACTATCTTATTATACCCTATTCAAGCATAGCTTAATATTGTCTACACTAAGATACTATATGCTATCCTAGCATAGCATTTTATAGCATAAATTAGCATAGTATATCTTACCCTTGTACCTTATATCTTAGCATAGTATACCCTATTCTAGGCTTGTCTAGCAGATTATAGCATATTATAGCCTAGTCTAGTCTAGCAGATTATCTGCCGAATAGTTATGATGTTTTTTCCTGAAACAAAATAATTCCAAGATGAACCTTGGAAGGACTTTGACAATTATAGCATTCGAAAGAGAATGTAAAACAACATAAAGGTTTCAAATTTTGTTAGAATCGGACGAATAGTTATGATGTTATTACAAAAAATATTAAAACGGGGACCATCCGACCGACATAGCGAGATGTTCGCGACTAGACTCGCGCGTGACAAAAATGGTAAAGAGAATAAAAAAATGGTAAAGCTTCTGCGTAGCATTCGCTTTTCTTTTTTAAAGGCTACAAGGAAGACATAAGCATATATATATATATATATATATATATATATATATATATATATATATATATATATATATATATATATATATATATATATAGGTTAATCATCATCTTAACAACAACATATAAATGACTGACAAAAATCATAACCAACAGCATGACACAAACACTCGTCTGCAATCAGCCACCAGAATAGGCAGGTTTCAGAAGAAACTCTAGTACTTATGATCATTTCAAGGCTGTTCATCAATTGTTTAAGAAAACAAATGGCTGCGAAATTTCTGTCTCCATAGCGGCCAGAGACTATAAAAAGCCCTTGACTCAGAATATAAACACCAGACTGCTCTAGTTGCCTTAGCACGTCAAATTCCTATTGCTTTTGTCAAGATCGTGTCCGTGCCTTAAAAAATTATTCGGAACGAGAGTTACACGTGTATCAGTTTCGAGCGTTTGGTGAAAAATAGTGCCGTTAAATTGAGTAAAATTCTCACTCACTTTCGAGCCCCCGTGGTGAGGAGTGAACTTATCCCCCCACCTCCCCTTTCTTCATCGAATCGTACTTGGTCGGACAACAACCTGCAGGCATTCGAAAAGCGCCCTACTCTGGAGGTAAAGTGCCCTGTGAAAAACTATATATTTTGGGGGACTGGGACACCTTTCTTGCATAACCTTTTCCCTTAAAAATTGGTGATAAATCCTCTCTTAAACTACAAACAGGCACACTTACAAACACAAACAAACACACGCTCAATCCTGGGGATTTCCTATTCAAATTTATCTTCTCCTGACTCTCATATGAGGATATGGAAGGGTAAATGACGGAGACCTGGCAGATCCCGCTGAAGACCCTCTCCGATGCCCCTAAACCTGATCGAGGGAGGGTCTTTGCTAAAATTTATGGGGATTTAGGAATTGCGCTCGTAAGATTGATCGACACATATAATGGGTACGCGGCTATTTGCTCAAAGGAGAGTGATTGCGAAGCACTCACCTCCCCTAAAAGAGCAGAATGCATAAAAACACACACCGCCACAAATTAAGACTCACCGAGGCATTATCCTTCACCGCCTTGATCCATCGGTTGGGGGGCACCCCGTTGAAGAAATTCATGCGGAGGTGGAAAAGAACCCCACTTGGGCGAAGGTATCTGAGATTATTAAATTCAAGGAATACACATACGTATTCAAAATAGTCTTTTGTGATACGGCAATGGCCGTTAAGGCTACGTAGGGAGGTATGCTCCTCTTTAACGTCTGTGTCTGCCCTGAGCAGATCGAACGTGAGGAGTTTATCGACCTCCAGATGTGTTTCAAGTGCTATAAGTACAAGGAGCACACGACGGCCACCTGCCCCAGGGGGAACGTTCTTTTGTGCTATATTTGCTCGTCAGATGTACATTCTTGGAGGAGTTGAAATAGCACCTCTATGAAGTCCCTGAAATGTGCAGAAGAACATAAGAAGCTCTCCATGGCTTGCCCGGTCAAAAAATAGCCCTTGAAGAAAAAAGCTAACCGAAAGCGACAGGAAGAAGAAAACAAAGTGAACAGTACCTACGCCAAGGTTGCTAAAGCTGCTGTTGCGGAGTCTCGGGAAAATAAAACATACCTGGACGTCGAGAACGAAAACTCGACAGAAATTATGTGTTGCATCTATTATGCTCACATCATGAATTTATCCTCCCCGGGACCTTTGCGAAGGAGCTTAATAGAATGCTGACGAATAATGGAATGGATAAAATGTGGTTTCCAGAGAACCCACGGTCCGAGGAGATTCTTAAAATTAGTCTCAAATCCCAATGCGAGACTAGTTGCCAGAAGATCCCTACCCCCAGCAGCGCCACAGTTCCTTCCAGGGACCCCAGGATCCAGGCACAAAAGGAAAGAGACTCGAACCCACCCCGCATCGAAAAAGAAAACAACGCTGTAAACACCGAACACCAAAACATACAAACGCACACACAAAGTATGGACGTTTCAGAGACTGAGACTGCGAGACCCGAGGCAGGGGCACGATCCACCCGCTCCCGGAAAACCTCGCAGCCTCAAAGACGTCCGAGGTCGTCCTCTTGTAAGAGGAGCCTAGGCACGTATATCATTCAAAGAATATAAATCAGCCACAAAAACAGACATAGTGCTCACTAGCACTGTGTTGCCCTACAACTACTTCATTAAGCCGGGCCCTCCTATCTCCATCGACCAGTAGGCTATCCTTATTAAAATCTCAACCTCCTCCATTCAGGTCCCCATCCAAGAACGCAAGAGCTACGCTCGCGCAAACTGGGATACTTATAAAAAACTCCTCGAAAATTACAACCCTGACCCTTTAATTAATGCCCTTTTAGAAGAGATTATCGAGGAGTTAAATAAAATTACTGAATATTTATTAAAAACCGATAAGGAAGCTATTCCCAGAGTTAAATATAAAACTCTTCCTGCCCCTTCTTAGACCCCTAGAATGAAATCCCTCGCGAGGGAATACGGGGAAGGGATCAATGAAGTAAACCTCACTGGCCCCAACATCATTACCATACAGACAAACACGACAGATACGCGACGAATTGACTCTTATTACGGACCAACAGAATGTACTTTGGGACAATTTGATAGACGGAATATAGAAAACGACTCACGTACATTCTGGCAAACAGTAAAAAGACTAAGAGGTGAACAGACACAAAAGACCATCAAACTTACAGACGACAATACAGAAATTACGGACACGGAAGAAATCGAAAAGGAATTCAGACTCTTCTGTGCATCTATATTTAAGATATCCCCGGAAGAGAATGATAACTTTGATTTCGACTTCGAAGATGGAATAATAAGTGATCTGAACGACCAGATTCAAAGAACCAATCCTCACCATTATGTATCGCAAGAAAGGGATATGGAGGGACTCGGAGGTAGAATTACTGCCGAAAAACTATTGGAAACCTTAAAATCCTTTCGTCAACGAGCACCAGGGCGTACAGGACTGACACGGGAGAATTTTATTCGAGCCCCGCCTAACATCCTTCTGGGGCTCATGAATATCATGAATGCGTGCCTGAACGTGGGTTACTTCCCTGACCACTGGAAGGTAACAAAAATTATATTCATTCCCAAAGCCGGTAAGCCATCGGACAGTCCAGCTAATTCTCTTAGAATTTGCATGGAAAGTCTTGGAGAAAATATTGGTTAACAGGGTGAATACGTTCCTCGAAAAAAATAATTCGCAAAACAACCAACAACATGGCTTCCGAAGGAAGCGAGAAACAGATACGGCGCTAGCCGTGATCACCCAGAAGTTGGCAAAAGTAAAAGCAGAAAGACGCCATGCAAATCTAGTACTCCGCGACGTCAAAAGGTATGGAAGAGAGGCCTGTAATACAAAATTTTACAACTGGGCATCGATCTCATACTTGAAAGGATTCTATGCGATTACGTAATCGAGAGCAGAGCGTTTGTGAACATTAAAGGTTTCAATAGCCCCGAGTTCGAACTTGAGGCGGGGATGCTACAAGGCGGGTATATAAGTCCCTTACTTTACAACATATACACCATTGACCTTCCCTAACCTCCGACTGAAGGCTCGTTATACGTCCAATTTGCGGACGATATAACGATGATCTGCACGACACCTTATCGGAATGTGAATTATATGGCACATAGTACGGCGGTAGAAATCGAAAATATCAACTCTTTCGAGAGAAGATGGAGGATATCTCCCAATACGCAAAAGTTCAGTGTAATTCCTGTGTAATTCAGTGTACTTTTTAAAAGCAGCAGACTACTCATTGACAATGACGTAGACCCAATGTACACTTAGATTTTGTCAATACCCAACCAACACAAAGCCAAACAAAATCCCCTTTCACATAATTAGTCAAGTGCTAATTTCACTCAAATTTTAGCGCGATTAACTCGCCAAAAATATCAAAATAAAAAAATAAATAAAAATAAACAAAATAATAAAAAAACAGCTCAAAATCCGGGCGTAAACAACTCAGATATATATATATATATATATATATATATATATATATATATATATATATATATATATATATATATATATATATATATATATATATACACTCTGGTTGACGGGAATGTAAAGCCTAGATCTTCACCAACCAATGCTTTATAAGAATGAGGAATGAGAATAGAGGAGTCACGTCACGTGTTTGATTCTAATAGAGTAAAAATGAGAATAGGCAACCGGCAATTTCAGGGGAAACTAAGAGTGGTATATTTCTACATTTATTTATAAATTAACTAGAAAAATATAGAAGTCTAACAAAGAGCAAGGAGAAAATGGGAAATACACAGAATGAGAATAATGAATTTAATCGAATATAAATATAGGTTTAGAGTAAATATTTATATAAATTTGAGTTTAAATTATGGAATGATATATAAGATTTGGTCGATATAATTTACAGGATATATGATATATTAATGTATGGTTGGATGGACTTGGGAATAGTTTTGGAGAGAGAATAATTGCTCGAATTATAAACTCAAGTAAACTGGAAATGAAGTGTAAAGAGGGAATTAATTACATTTCGAATAGTTAAGATATTCGATTGAGTTTAATAATTGTAATGTTAATTTATTGACCTTTGTCTGGCGATAACGAGAGCACGAGTGAACATAAAATTGTCAGCGGAACATTGATTGGGGCGACGAAGGTTGATGCTGATTGGTCGGTTTAAAATACGTCAGACAAGGATTTGGATTAGTTGAAATAATTATTATCGGACGATACGTAGGGTAAATTTTGTTGGAAATCGTACGAGTTATATATGATTGGAATTGTCGTATATGAATATGAATTAATAGAAGCGAAATGAGTAATCTCTCAGAAGGGAAATTATGCTTTTGTAGGAGCTAGCAAGGATGTTAGCTGCTACACTCATCACCAAAAGTAGTAAAGATCGAAAAATCCTCTGCTATAAAGGCTTGAATGCCTTTTTTATATATATAATTATGTATATATCCTCAAAAAAAAAAAAATATATACCAAAACCTGTCCTTCATTCTAATTTTCATTTTCGCTTTCCTATCATTTTTCCCCAAATTTCCCCACTATTTCTCCTACTAAAATCCTCTACTACTATATTCCTCATTTTATATGTCCAAGTCCAAGTCCAATGAACACCAATTCGGTTTTGAGAGCAGTAGAAAAACAAGGAATTAACAAAACCTACATTGAATACTTTCTAACCTATAAAGCCATGCATCCTCGCCATTTACTGGATCAGTGATCCAATACAAAAAGTGGTGAAACAGGGGGATCCCGTCTAAATGTCGTTAGGCCTCTAATTTTATACCGTGTTCCTTGACTTCAGAGATATAAGCATCACTCTCGAATGCTATTTAAATCAATTATATTTTCTTTAAAATTGATTCATATGAAATGTCCAATCATATTTTAATTCAGAAAATAAAATTCACTTCAAAATGATATATAATAAATACAATATGATGCGATTCCAATTAACACTGTGCCTCCCAAGATAAGGGCTAATCTATTTTTCGTCGTAACATCATCATTAGAAATTTGCCTGCATTAAGTATTAAAGTGATATATAGCCTTTGCGTATTTTTTAACAATAGAGATATTTATAACAAAGGGTAAATGGCATAAACCCAAAATTAACCATATATATATATATATATATATATATATATATATATATATATATATATATATATATATTACAAACAAATGACAACAATAGAGTTTGACTGTAGTTTTACAAAATAACTCGAAACAAAGCCAGCTATGAGTAAATTATAGATGGTTCCTAAAATAATTATTTATAAAGAGAAATTCAAGATAGGAGGATAGAAATAACTAACAAAATCCTAGATACTTCATTTAGAAAAGCTGCTAAGAATTATTCTATGGGCGATCAAAAAACAGTGACATTTTTGTTTATAAACTTTTAATGCAAAAAGTAAGTAAAATAGATTGAAAAACACCGGTCAGAAAGTAAAAGACTCGAGTTCTATTCCCACTCAACACAATTTTATTAAAGAGTTTTATACTCACATTTACTGCTTTTTTATATGGGAAATATATTTCTTGTTGTCATTTGCTCTTTCTTATAATATCTCGTCTTTTATCTTATTTTCATAGTTCTGTCTCACTCCCCCATTCCTTGTCAAACGTCAACATCTTTGCATAGGATGGTTCGAAGCTGACTTAAAAGTGAGAAATACTTAATAATATAAATTGATAGTCGCTAATTTTGCTTTTTATTTCATTTAATACTTGAATTTCTCCAAGATACGGGCGAAGGACTCCGTGCAGAGAAGCGGCATCCAGATGGTTATTATGAAGGAATTTGGCCGTAGGCTAGAGCAGCTAGGCCTTGATTCTACGAGCCAAGGCAGCCTTAGGCTTACTAAATACCTTCGTATTGAAAGAATTATTTATATCTTCTTAGCGTTTGTTTGAATAAAGATTACCCTACCTAATTGGCTTTTTTTTTTGCAAATTTCGAGTTCAATTACGTTAGATACCTTAAAAAAACACAATGTACGATGTGAACTTTGTATTCAAGAATGTGGGTAGGAAAAGTAAATTTACCCTGGCTCAAACAAGTTTAGAATGCATCTTCTTGTTTGACTCGTTCACTTACTTGAAATGGGGTCATCTTGTTTAATAATGACACCACTGTTCTAAAAAAAATTATTATTACCAAATAAGAAAATGAAACCGGTTTAGTGAGATAGTTGGTTTTTTTTATTTATGTATTTTGTATAATCATTCTTCCGGTTCCTGATTTTTTTATGTTCGTCTGCACAAACTGCAGTTTAAGAATAGTTCCTAGATAAAAAAAAACAACATACGCATGGCTTGCATAAAATTATTATTCTATCCTTAAATTTCTTCATTTCTTATAATTACTGCTATTATTGTTACGTTGATAGGAATAATAAGGAACTGTTCGCAACTGTGGTGTGATAAAACACAGGAAGGGCATATACGTTTTTTAAATACTCCATTGTAGTTTTGTTAACCCCATTATTATTTTTAAGAAAATAATTTATGGACCTTTTATTCTTTTTCTTATTTTCTCTTTTGCCTTTTCTTTCGTTCATACTAACCATTTATACCACCAATATCTTTTTCCGTTTAACTATCATTAGTATAGTAGATAAATAGACATGGTAAGCTGATAAATGGTAAGTGAATACAATAAATACTTGATAGGAAAACACGGAGAACTATATAAAGGGTAGATGGCGAAAGTTAGAGGTATACTTGTAGATAGCAAGAATTTTCGATTTATCAAGTAGACAGACAGAGGGGTAGAAGAGTACATAAATGCCCATAAACTTTGGCGGGTTCTCACAACAGTAGACACAAAGAGGATAGACTCATAGAACAAGTAGACAAACAAGGATAGACATAGAACCGGTAGAAACGGTAAACATGGATGCAACAGGTGAACGGAATAAAATGTAGACATGGAAAGAGCAGGTGGAGTGAAAAGAGAAAGATATAGAGAAAAAGAGGAAGACGGAAAAATATAAAGAGAAAATTGGCGGGAAAAGGCGTTAGACGTAGGTTTGAGGGTAGAGAGGCATGAGTAGAATGGGTAGATGTCGCGAAGACGTGAAGTAGACACCCAGTCTCACCTGGTCCAAGACAGTCTCTCGTACACAGGTGCTCAGTATACTTACAGACGTCTTACTTGTCTAACGTGTTAAACTTTCACTCTCCGTCCAGCACACTCGCACCGACCCAGTCACACACGCTGGTCCCACCCCACCTATCTTACAAACTTCCACTCATACTCCTCCCTTCCCCCAACTGTTTTGTAAGTGACTTAAAAGCCACATGGATATTTGATATTGAAAACCACAGCTGTGAAGTTGTTTCGTAGTGTAGTAGCGAAGTTTGAGTTGAGCAAGAGGAGAGGTGTAGTCGTCGAACTGTTGTACGCAAAAGTGATGGAAATATCGGGGAGCGCAGTGTTTTTGGATTAACTCCGGCCAAACTCTGATTCAATTTTACTTTCGCACAACCACTCTTCTTAGTGGTGGCTTACTGGTGTTTCTGAAGGTGATATGGTGTTGCTGTCGCTGTTTATGACACCGAAACAATAATGACATCCGAAGCTGAGAAAAACAATGTAAGTATCCTTAAGTTAAGTGTTTGTGTGCATGTACCCTTATGTGAAGGTGTGTATGCGCAGCCTTGTGTATGTATTTATATATTTCAAACGACAGAGGCGAAGCGCGAGGACACATCGGTATCCACGCTTGTGCCCAATGGATGGCAACACTGGTAGTCCGATGGGGTCATCCGAGGTGGGTTGGGGGATCGAACCCAAGGATGATACACAGGTTAACGCATACGCTCTCAACTCTGTAGTGGGTTCGAACCTCGCAAGTACTGGGACACAGGGATGTGGGTCCGAGGATGAGTGGGGTTCCTGCCCCCATATACTCGAGGGAAACAAAATGGCACCCATAAACAGAGGCATAGGCATGGAATAAAGAAAAAAAAAGAGAATCGAAAAATTTACTCACTTAAAAAAAGTAGAAACCAACGAAGTCATCGCCCTTATAAATTTTCGATAAAGAAATTTCTCAGAAAGTGGTAAAGTTGGAAGAAGTGAAAATGCGTGGCTAAATTGACCCGGAATATCAGAGATAATTAATAATTACTTCTCAAAATTTAATGCGAAAACTAACGAGGGCATTTCCCGCGCAAAGTTTGCAAGGAGAGACGTGTAAGGAAATTGGTCAAGTAGGGGGAAGCGAAAATATGTGGAAGATATATGGCCACAGATCCTCCTGCCGGGGGGATGACCCATCTATGAGCGCTGGGGCCGGGAGGACACGCAATCGAGATGATAAAATTAATAGATGAGGAGTAGAGACAGGGATAATAAATGGCGGATGAGGAGGAGAAGAAGAAAAGTACTCGCGTTATGCACTTTCCACATATTTCACACTCACTAACTCCATCAATATTTTCAAGGACCTCTTCTAATATATTTTACGGCGTAGGTGCCCTTATTGGTCTTGCTCCTAGTTTTATTTAATAATAATAATCGTGATGTATTTAGCGTTCGTGGTTGGGGTTCGTACTTTAGGATATTTAGAGTATACGTATGTTCGGGTTCTTCTCGTAGTTCTAAAAAACGCATTTCTGGCCGCCCTTAAGTATTCAAGAACAGTATTTGTCATACCAAACCTTGTAATAGTTCTTCTCTCAGCCCCCCCCCTCCCTCGAGGGCAACATCCAGTCCTTGTTATCTAGGCTATTTATGAACAAATATTTGTCCTACTTTTGAAATTTTTAACCCATTTCTTATTCATTTCTAATCCAATTTTTAAAAATGTCTAGTAGTTTCTGAAAAATTTAAGAAAACTCAAAATTACACAACAAATTTTTATGAACTTTAGAACCAGTCCCTCAAACTTCTCTTTTTTTAAAAAAAAAACTAATATTTTTTTGTGAAATTTGTAAAAAATACTAACTCAGTTGATACCCTGTGACTATTTCCGAAAATGTATATCTTGTTTAAAAATATCTAGCTATTTTATTAATATCTCTAACTTAGCTAAAGGCAGATAGTCAATTTGCGATAATTTCAAGCTCACTTAATATTTCTAGCCAATTTTAGCAAAATCTAAGTCCTTTAAAACTAATTAGAGAATTTCCGAAAACTTCTAATTTTGTTAAAACTACATATATAGCCAATTTCCGAAAAATTCTAACCCCCTTAAAACTACCTAGTCGATTTTCGAACAAAAAATATAGCTCTCTAAGAAACAGCTATTAATTTTGCGACAATTTTTTACTCAAAGCTATTTAGTCAATTTCTTAACCTTTATTATTTAGTTAAAACTATCTATATTTTCGAAAAACTTCTGACTCACTTAAAAAAAAATAGTCAATTTCTGAAACTTTAAACCTATTTAGCTAATTCCCCACAAATCTCTGACACATAATATTTTTTTTAGTCAAAACCTTGACTGAAATTTGCCCAAATGTATAACTATGTTGACCGTTTATTCAATTCCATTAGCTGAATTCTGCTAAAATCATAAACCCAATTTCTAAAATACAAACAAACAAACCCCTCTATTTAAAACCTTCTATCCAAGTGACTCAATTTCTAAATCAGTTAAGACCTAATTAGTCAACGAATCCTAATCGATTCCACCTTTTAACGAACTCGAGGAAGTTCAAATCTCCAGGACTTCATTGACTCAGAAGTCCATGAGGAAGAATGGTCAATCGGTGTTTCTCTTTAAAGAAATATAATATTTTGGCTTCATTATCATTAATAATTCTTGAAAAATAATAAGCGAAACCCAACGAAGGCATCTCCTATATACAGTTTCTAAGGAGAGATCTGTAAAAAAAAAAGGGTGAAGAGGGAGAAAATAGAAAAACATGGAAGACAGACACATAAAAATCTTAGCCCATTGGGGCTAAAGAGGTTAATTTAATAAAAAAAATTGCCCCTGCATTTTAATGAGAAGGTTTGTCAGTCGGCTGCGGGCGTGTTTCGATCTGGGCGCGGGCGACGGTTTTTCCCCATTCCTGCTTTTTCACTTACAGACACAATCACTTTTGCATTTACTGCCATTGATCGAAGCTCATTAAGTTTGGACTTAATCCCTGCCCCCCCCATCCCTTATTAAAAAGGCAGCCAAGACTTAGGAACCCTTTCTAAACCTTTTTGACGGATTGTTTTTATAAAAAAATGAATACTAATGGGAGTATCTGCAACAAATAGCTGAAGATAAAGGAAGCGATAATGTATGGGAAGTAAATAACCCGAGTAAACTCGTTGGACGTTAAGGACAGGGAATTCACTACCTCCCTTGACCCTGCTCATCGTTCCCCTTCTACTAGGAGACCAAGTTCCCTTTCGGAGGGACTCCTGTTAATAGACGGGACATTCGAATACAATTTAAGTTCGCCAAATTATTTGATTTACGCGACATTATTAACTACCAATTCCCAGTAATAAAATTAATTCTAAATACCGAAGTAAAAAGTGAAGCAATAACGGACACGACGAAAGGTTAAAGATTTGATTAAATACTTGTCTTAATACCTCAGATTTGATTAACTTTATTGAAGGAATCGAAAGAGAGAGGATCCTGGATGGGAAACGAGGGAATAGACCAGAAATGGTCAAAATGGATCCATCATCAAAACAGCTGCCATAAAAAATCCAGAATGACAAAGATACCCTGAAAGGATGATTACAAAAATTGAGAAAGACAAGGACTGCTCTAAGGAATCAAGAATGGCAGGGATCGTTCCGCCCAACAAGATGCTCTTATAATGAGAGCTACAAAGAATCGCGTATGACAAGGCCTGATGCAAAGATTGTAGAATGATAAGTACTGCTACAGGGGATTGACGAGGTCAAGGACTGCTATAAAGCACTGGTGATGACAAGGGCAAACCTCATTCCCGTATCATACTGTACGAACAAAAACTCAATTTTAATAAACTAATATTATTATTTCAAGGAGGAGGCTTGAGTATTTGTAAGCATTTCGAAAGTGTGTAAAGCTTTTCTGTTGTATGAACACGCAAGCATGTATAATAATATTTATGTACATGTCAGCATATTTATCTTGGTTGTTTACGTGATTGTCCGAGTATCTCTGCTTGTATGTGTCACTGCGCCAATGTACGTGTGTATGGATGACTGCGTTCAAGCGTTAGCATTAAACAATCACCGTATTAAGCACAGTTTTTGAACAAGCGTGTGCAATTACCCAACTATAAGGATGAATGTACATATACGCCAGCATATTCACACGTTCAGACTACTCGTTATGAGAGCAATTTTGCATTAAATATGTGCATATTTTACTTACATAATAATAGTCCGCGTAGGAGTCATATGTAAAACTAGTTTGGAAAAATGTCATTTCTACAGAGGGCGCAGGCCCTGTAATAATATCGTCCTTGTCGTAGATTCTAAAAGTCAAACTAACATTGAGCTTTCCTCAAGATGTGTCAGCCCTTAGGTTCGTTTCGACCTAGTTGAGTTTCAAGGGCGTTCTAGGAGCAGTTTTGTTGATATTATCAGAAACAAAATGTTTAAATCTTAAATTCAACCACTCGAAAATATAGTTCGACTTTCAGATATACGAATCAAGGTCAAGGACGCTCTTAAGCAAAGCTGGTGGAAGTTGATGGAGAGCTTCATGAACGCATTTTGAGGGCTTTGGGGCGAGTGTTTTGTTTACCTACGGCGTAATGATTGGGATACGCCCTTTAAGGAATGCGCATTTGCAGTCGATGGGGTTGTTTGCTGGTGTGGCAATCATTTTCTCTCATCTCTCTTACTTAGGTAAGAATTATCTCTATTTGGGGTTTAAGGGGCCTCTAACTCGATATCAAGTGTTATTTTCCATTTTCATCCGCTCAAATAAGTATTTGATTGCGACGTCTTTGTGAATATAACGTCTACAAGAGGTTTCTAGGATACTATGAATTCTTCCAATTAACAAGTTTAAAGAAGTTCTGGTAATAGAGCAATATTATTGTAAGCGATGTGAATGGTGGTACCCTTTATCAGTGATGGTAGTATGTAGCAAGTGTGACAAAGGAAACAATTAGCCTAAGTTGGATGTCTCTCCCTCATCCTCGATACCTTGTACCGCCTGGTAATCACTTATTTCAATCACTACAAGATCATCCGGATGTGAAAGGATACCGCGATACGAAGGATTTGGAGAGCAATATCAATGTGTATTATTTATATTCTATCAAAATAGGTAAAGGAGGAATTGCTTATGGTAACAAATCTGCAGCTTAACGATTACTACATTTAATAGTTTTATTTTTAGAAAACGATGATAATTTCTTGGTTACCTAATAATTCTTCTCAGAATCAGGTTTGATTGACGGGTCTTTAGGAAATTTTGAAAAGAGATTTGTCATCTCCGAGACACTAATAATTTCCATATTTATTGGTGCTATGACAAAATCCTACTCCTGAAGGAGAACAATTTAAGGGATTTTCAGCTGATTCGAGCCCCAAATAGTGAAGGATCTTGAGGAAATTTCGTGAAGAGGTGGATCAAGTTGATATTGATGGGGATTGACTCGTGGCAAGAATAAATGAGATCAAATTTGATTACGACATAAAAGATAACTGACACAAACTAAGATAAATAGAAGTAATTCATTACAGTGAAGAAGTTTCTTCGCAATATATACCCTTGACCAAAAGAAAAAAGCACCCCATAGAATCATTCTAATTTGCTGGCAAATTAATTCAGTATATATTTATTTATTTATAATTATTTTAATACTTAGTTTGATCCCCTTTCGCTCAAATTATACCCATAATTCTTCTTTTCATGGATTTATCAAATTTCCACAATTTTCTGACGCTTTCTTTCCCCATTCAGCAGGTAATTTCTTTTCATACAGTTCTGTTTTATTTGTATTTGTGGTACTTCTTATTGTTTTTCCAATACCCCCACCCAACAAGTGTTTTATTGGATTTAAGGCTGGGCTGTGTGGTGGCTACTCCACAGGGGTGATCTCCATTACTCTAAACCAATTCTTGGTATGGTTGGATGTATGGCATGGGGCATTGTCCTGCTGAAATGTAGTAATTTCATTTCTTGATGTTGTAGGATGAAATGTCTAGATAAATGGGCTCTAAAATTTGTGACAACCTGGTTGTATAACACTAGCCAACAAATTTTAACTTTGTCTCGGCTACTTGAGTAAATGTTGTTGTAACTAACTATTTTTGAGGCACTGATTCCAAATCTGTGCTCAGATTTGTCCTAGCACATAAGGTTCCTGAGTTATGCAACTAGGCTCTATGGCTCACTTTGTCACCTTGGATCAATTAATGATATAATTATTACGAGTTTCAGAAGAATAAGACGTTTCTGGGCAAAGGCTTGAAATCGGGGCACCCTATTTGGCATTATGTACGTCCTTTTGCAGACCCAGACAAGATATGTATCACATATAAAAGAGGTAGTACTCAGCCAACTATAAATTTCTTAAAAAATATTTGAGACTCTTGCTCTTGTGCTTGTACGTGGATATGGGATCCTCCCGTTGTAGGAACCAGCAGTAGTCACCCATCATGTTTTCGTTGAAGCGCCCTTGATACCTGCTTTCCATCATTGCGATATCTCGGTGGAACCTTTCCCCATGTGCGTCACTAATATCATCCATATTAGATGGAAAGAAATCTAGAGGCGAATGCAAGAAATGCATCTTAAGAGACATCCGACACTCCATTCGTTGATAGGCCTTTAGCAGGTTGTTCACTAGTTCTTCATAGTTTTCAGTCCTATGATTACCAAGGAAGTTCTGCACCACATGAACAAATGAATCCCATGCTACCAACTCAAGTGGAGTTAGTTTATTTCTGAACTCCCTGTCACGTATCAATTTTCTGGTCTCAGACCCTACATAAATGTCAGCTTTAAGCTTAGCATCGGTTTTCTTTGCACCAAATTTATCTTTGAGATACTGGAATCCATCAGAATCATGGGTCATTACTTTAACAAAATTCGTGATAAGGCCAAGTTTGATATGAAGTGGTGGATATACCAAAGGCATATATATATATATATATATATATATATATATATATATATATATATATATATATATATATATATATATATATATATCCACTTTTTGACAATATAATGATTCCTGTCGTCACGGCTGTTCAATGGGAATAAGAAGCACATATTCTTTGTATATCCTAGCTGCAGTCCAAGAAGTAAAGAAATTACCTTTAGATCACCAAAGATATTCCACTTATGATGCGAGTAATGAACACCTTAAAAAATAAAGTTCATTAAGTCATATATCTCTATTATCCCAACAATAAGTGCGACAGGAATGGAAGGTTTTTTGTTACCATTTTGTAGCAACACAGCTTTGAGGATAGCAATGCTTGCATGGATGAATAGTCTCTATTCATCATGTAAATGCTCGTTTCCTAGCTGATTCATGAGGCCATTAACATAAGTACAGAAACAAGCACCATCTACTTCTTTATAGATATAGATATTTTTGCACTGTCCTCAAGAAGATTCCATTGTTGTAGTCTGGAGCCCAATAGTTCTTGTTCTCCTTTGACAATGACAAATCCCTCACCAAATCATTCAATCTTTCTTGATTTATCAACTGGATCTTCTTTTCCTTAAAATCATCCTCATACATTTCATCGTCATTGTTATCCTCCCCTTCAGGCGATGAATCATCTTCTTTAACTGCACTAGCTGATGGAGGAACTGGGATTGGCATCTCCATATTATGGGGGACTGGTTTTATAGCTGACTTACAATCTGGATATACAATTTTTGACTTGTTCTTATTTGAGAATCCCGCAATATTTGTCATACAAAAGTAGCAATCAAAAACCTGATTTGTTGGCTCACGCCACACCATTGGTACAGCAACAGGCATACCCTTCCGTTTGCGATTTAACCACTGTGTGAGCCCGTATAACACACAGTAAAAAAATTGTGAGGTGCCCAGGGCTTTTTTTTTGGTCACCAACTATACAAACAAAATAATAATTGTATACAGTTTTCACTCTTTTAGCTAAATTTTTCCGCTGGTTGCTTGGAGTATATCTTCCACAGATATAACAAAAGTTGTCTGAGCTATTTATACATCCTCACCGATTCATGTTTTCAACTTAGTTTGTATATATCCTGTTATATACTTTTGTACAATCTTATTTCATTTACAAATTAATTGAGAGATAAATCTGAAAGAAAAATGCAACTAACCACTATATTTAAATACCGTTTCCACACCACTACTATAATGGCTAAATTTGATAACGTGATAAAGCAGGAGTGTAACGCAGGAACCAAATACACACAACACATCCTCTCACTACGGTAGCCGAAGTAACACTGTCCATATGTGTAACTAAAGAGTATGTGTGCATCTCAGGAACCTTTCGTGCTAGAACAATTCTGATTACAGATTCGGAATCAGCATACTCGATTTAGTATAAATCACAAGCTAATACCCAAGTAGCAAAATCATTGTTGACCTAGTGTAATTTGTGGAGTTTATTCTTCCCTAGCATAAAAGGTATCTCTCCTGCCCCTGATGAAGACATGTAGCCCCAAACCATAATAGAACCACCTCCATTCCTTGCAGTTGGTACCACATAAGCAGGCTGTATTGCCTCTCCAAATTTTCGTTTCACAAAAGTGGCCCCAAAAGTGCTGAAAATGGTTACAAAAAAAGTTATATTTCTGAATAATCTTCTTTCAAGATATGTTAAAATGGAATTACAAAAATTACATGTTAAACAACAATACAATAGTCTTTTTTACATACTTGATAATTAATTTTATCTGAACATGACTTTGGACCAATTTTTACGTGTCCATTTTTTATGAATTTGGCCTACTGAAGACGTTTTTTCTATTGATCTCAGATATCCTTGTTTGATTTTTTGCCTTGCAGTTTTTTAGCTCCTAATCTTTAAACCATTCTAACTTTTCTGGTTGGTATTTTTGAACTTGAAGCTTCATTGAATTGCGAAGCAAGTTCAGATGTTTTTTCGGGGATTCTTTAGTGTAGCCAGAACGAAGACGTCTTCTCTAGGTGTTGTAAGAAGTTTTCTGCCACTTCTCTTCCTTGATACAAAGCTCTTGGTCTCTTGATATAGTTTTATAGTGGTTTGGACACCATATCTTGAACATTTTAGTTTTTTAGTAATTTCTTCTTGTTTAGATTAAGAACAGATGGTAGTTCAATGTGTCTTGCATACTATGTGGTCCCTTGGCTATGGAGAAGTTGGATTTGTTCTTTCTATAATTCTGTAAATTCTTTAGTTTTAGTCATAGTACTTATTTACCACGCTATTCAATACACATTATTTACAAATTTAAGCTGCAAAATAAGAAATATTAGTTAAATTCTGATTTTAGAAAACATTTAGTAAAATACTAAATAATTCAAACGTATTAACAAAATATTCATTATTTTCATAATATGATAAATTCTAAAAAGTTTTATTAAATATGTTAAATATGCAAATCTACGAGGAATGCTAAATTCTCTTGGCCAAGAATCTATATTTACACGTGCCGAAGGTCGCCTTCTATGTTATTAATTAAAAGCTACCTATTTTTTTAAATCAGGTTGCATATTATTATAAGGCAAATGGTTTATTAAAAAAATACAAGAACTATGAGCTCATTTAGCCATTTGTAAAAGGAGAAACTCTTGATAAAACTGAGTGCAAGCAGTTGGCAACCATTTCTAGAGAAAGGAAATGTAGAGGTGATAGGTTATGACCGCTGTAGAACAGATTTTCGGGTGAGAAAGAGCGTCAAAGTTGAAAAGGCCCTTGATAGGACACACTGTAACAAATTATCTCAGCATGCTCTGTTAAAAAGAACTAGTTAATTCCTAGATATGATTTGAATCTTGCTGATTTGAAGATTAGCGAGACAAACTTTGGGAAAGAATTCTGGATATGAGTCAGTAATAACGTGATTCCCGCAGTGGTTTGAAAGTCTACTGAGTGGACATTGCGGTGCTATGGCTATGGTACTGTTACGTACTGAAAATTACTGGATAAAAGGAAAACGAAAGTGCCTGGAAGTGTGGAGATACATAATAGTAATACGGGTTTGGAAGAAGGGAAAACAAATTCTTGTGTAGGCCACAAGAGGAGTTCATTACTTAATACAGTTATCTCATTCACTTTCACTCGTATTCCTTGGCATTAATCTACCAAACAACCACTGCGGAAGGGTGTTTACCAAATCACTCAATATTGAGATGCTTTAGCACATAATTAAGAACAGATAGTAGTTCAATATGTCTTGCACACTATGTGTGCCCCCATTCCAGTCCATGTGCTTTAAGTCTCCCCTTTCACCTACCTCCCCTTCCCAACATTTACACTTTCCATAACTTTACCACATTCCCAACGAACATTCGAATGACTTCTGGCAGAAATGCGCCCGCTGGTTACCTCCCCCCCCCTTATAAAACTTCACAAGCTAAATGGGTTCCCCTGTACAACCTGTATGCTCCGTATAACCTGTATATCTTTTATGACCTTGAATTTAAAAACATACCTATGGGGGCCAGCGACCCCTACTGTGAGTTCACAAAGGTTTGGATGTCTAAGAAAAAGAAGCCACAGACTGTTAAGGTGCAAATTCATTCACCCAGGCTTCTCTTTTCTCTAGGAATCTTTTTCAGATCCATCATCTTCTTTTTCTGTTTGTCTTCTCCCTGTGTTGAAGGTGCCAACCCCTTTCCTAGGGGGGGCGGGCTCTTATAAAAGAACGAGGACGATCTGGGACCCGCACTTTACGCGGGTCATCGCGCTTTGCTGAACCCCGATTAATTGAGCGTTACATCGATGGCGCAAGATTCTGAAAGCGATTTCAATAGAACTCTATTAATGCTCCCATTACTGTTACTACTAATAATACACCTTTCAGGGTTATAGACGCCACATAAGCGATACTAAAAATGATTACAGGTGGGCCAAAGCAAATCCAAGTAAGCCAACACAGTAGGTCAAAGAAAGCAAAATTAGACCAAAACAGGCTAAGAAAGGTTAAATCAGGCCAAAACAGGCTATACAGTAGATCCAAACAGGCTAAGGAAGGTTAAATCACGCCAAAACAGGCTATAAAGCAGACCCAAACAAGCCAAAGCAGAGCAAAAAAGGTCGAATCAGACCAAAACCCGCTGTAAAGCAAATACAAACGGGCCAAAGAATGTCAAATTAGTCCAAAGTAGGCCATGAAGCAGATCCAAACAAGCCAAAGCATTTAGGAGGTAAAACCTGCATGAACGATCACAGGTTCTCGATGTACGAACAAAAACCTCAATTAAGGGCTCGTTTTCACCCATCCGAGAATGTATAGTGTGGCAGACAGAAAACGGAAAATAGTTGGTAAATATAAGGAAGAATAATATAGATTAGAGGTGTTTAAAAAAGGGTAAAGAAAACATCAAGCCTAAATAGTATTTAAGCTTCAGTCAATAAGTTCATAAAATAAAGACGAACCCCTAAACTTGGTGAACCCTTTAGTAAAAACTGAAATTAAGTTCAAAATTAGGGCGAAAACAGGTTTGACCCGCAAGGTGAAATTCCCTTCTCCCTCTCACGACTCAACGTGAAGGTGAGCGAGATAAACAGGTTTGATCCCGGCGAAATACTCGATCCGCGAGCTAGCTTGCCACTTATCTTACCCACCGGATCAGTTCTCCGGGAAGGAAAATCCCGCAGCAGGGGTACATGTGGACTTTGTACTAGGTCCTAGATGCTTACTCGGTTCAGAATTTTAGGTTAGAGAGGTTTGGTATTGTGGAGATGAATATTCACAAAGATCAGAAATTAAATAAGATAATACTCATTTTACCTCTCTTTTTATTCATTTCTCCCCCCCCCCGGCCTGCTCACTCGTTGAGTGAAATTACCAGTTTGAATCGCAAGTTCTTTCAAACTAAACAAGTTCCAGGGTTAGAAAGGCAGTTATTTTTCTCTTTTCATTTTCTTGTTTTGTAGGTTTATTCTTTCATGATTGTACAGTCATCCATAAGCCAACTCTGGTTAGTTACTGATGGTTTGAACCGACTTCCAATAAGTCAAGTGCTTAAGAACCTGAACTTATTAGGAGTTCAAGAGTTGGAAATAAAAGCGGAATTAGCGGAGTCATAGGAAAGCAGGGGGTTGTGAATTTGCGAGGAGTCAATAGTAAAGATGCAAGATGTCGCAATATGATAAGAGTTTAATGGGTGCTCGTTTATTCTACGATCTAAATCCACATTCACTCTTGTGTATACAGTCTAAAACAAAACTGATCCTAACATACCGTAATTTCCAGAAAGATCAGAACGCTGTATTTCTATCACATTATTTTCCATAACTTCTGCCAGAGAAGATCCAAGGTGTCCAAAATTGATGTCCGATGACCTACAGGCATAAACTACGTGTGAGTAAAGGTTCTGAAATTTGGATGAAAAAAAACTCGAAAGTTATCAGCAAATAAGCAATTTACTAGAAAATTGAAGTGTCCAAAATGACTCAATGGACAGTGGAAACAAATTTCTATTGGTGCAATCTTTCGCCTGTTCTACAACAAACGAACCTCTTGCAATCGGACCCAACAAATTGCACTTAGATTCGTGACTGAAGTAGACTTGGCTCTATTGGTCATTCGTCCATGTAACGGACTCATTAGGGACTGCAAAACGAGCCTACTTGTTCTTAGAACTGTTCAAGCGATGGCTTTACCGCAGGTGTGTGAACTTGAAGATTGATTGCCTTCCGCCAGCCCACGTGACACACTCCGCCTGAAGATATTGATAGCCAAAATCTCACTAATATCCCGACAAACTGCTGCAGCTGTCTTGAAACGGTCCTGCTTCACATTTTGAGTAATGGCTCGCTTTTCCATTTTTATGTCTTCCTTGGCTTACCGCTTGATTTACAGGCCTTAGATAAACCAGTTTTTTCAAAGGTTGACAAAATCTTATCGACTACACTTACGAATCACTTGACAGTCTCTACAATGGCTCTAGTTAAAATAATATTTTGGTTGCGCAGAGAAAAGCATGACTGATTTCTTAGGCCTGTTACCTGCAGGAGAGTTAATGGACACGAGATTGAACTGAGTTAGTTGCTATGCAAACAATACCCATTCTCTCGAGGACAATTCACTTTTGTCTAGTAAATTGATTATCTGCTGGTAACTCTCGTTTAAGCATCCGAGTCTGAATAATATTTACGCACACGTCGTTTATACCTGTAGAATATCGTACACCAATTTTAGAAACTTTGGATTCTCTCTGGGAAAAGTTATGAAAGATATGATAGAAATACAGGACGATATTATAGGGTGGGTATAGTTAGATTAAGTTATGTTATGTTCCGTTAGGTTAGATTCTGTTGGATACTGTACACAAAAGAGTGAAGGCATTTGATATCACATTTTAGGGTTGCTTCAATTTAAGAGCTGCAATTCAGATATTTTATAATATAAAGGAAACCAGGCAATGGCTTCGCCACTTCTCCCTAAAATTTAAAATATAAAAAAAAGCAGCCATGGTTAAATTTTTATAAATTTTCTGAACTTCGCCAATTATAATAATTTTTAAAAGTAACTCTAAACTAAATTTCCCCCCTTTCAAAATATCACGTCGCTAAAATATAGTTATAGAAGAAGATATATAAAAATAAATTTTCTGAACTTCACCATTTGTTTTTGGATATTATAAAAGAATTATTAGAAATAACTTTGATAAAAAACATTAGTCATAACCAAACTAAGATGCAATTATTATTCAAATACTCAAAAAAATCCCCTTCTTAAATTATAGAGTTAGTGATGATGATGATGGAGTGATAGTTAGACCAGAGAAGTTAAAATTTCTTTGCTCGTTCTATAATGATCTAAGCCAAACAACCGCTAAATCACTCAATCAATTGGATAACAAACGAGCAACAAACCTTTTTCACATCCACATACATATGATCTCTTACATCCCATAACGCATTGCCTACAATTAAATGTCCCTCCATTACTTCAACCAAGCAACTAATTTTCCACCTCCTACTAATCATCAAACACACCTTAGGAATCAGCCAATTGTCCACCTCCTTTCATTCATCAATAAACAAACTATCTTCACATCTACACCTATCTGACCTATAACATCCCACAAAGTAATACCGAAATGTTTTAAGTATTACCAACACAACATCACCGTTCAAGCCACACGGCCAAGTAGGCTTCAATCATCCAACCAAGCAACCAATTTTCCTCCTCGTTCCACTCGCCGATCAGCAAACGAGCCAGGAACTAATCACGCGTTCCACTTCATCCATGTAGTTGTTCATTGGAGAATGTTCAACATTCTTGTCTGATTGAAAGCAACATCTCATTGCAACATAGCTGTTGGAATGTATAAATATGCAGCTGCTGCCTTGTGTACATGTATGGTTATACGATTGCCTAAATTATCTGTGTGCATGTACGACTGTGATTGCCTGAGTACATGTAGGTACGTATCACTGCGTGTAGGACTGTGACCACTTGAATATATGGGTACATGTATAGTTATGTGTATTTGAGTGACTAAGTCTGTCGAAGTGTGTATATGAATGCAAAAGGAATATCATAAATGTAGTAAAAAATTGCACATTTCCTTTTCAACCACAAATAAATTACACCGAGCCACCACATATACCATATTCACACACTATCTAGCCACAACCAACCAACCTGCACATGAGAATCAATTGCAACACTATTCTAACACACACACATACACACACGCACATATATATATATATATATATATATATATATATATATATATATATATATATATATATATATATATATATATAATCAAGCTCACCTGGACAAAACATTAGTCACCTAGGGCTAAAAAACATAATTTAATATCTGAAGCGTGTAGGAACCTTAGGCAGCCAAGAGGCGTAGCTTAGTTTACATCGAAACGTTAGTTGGGTTTTATTTGTCTTGCAGATGGCGTGAAGATCTGTAGATAGCAAATCAGCTCTACTTAAAATGAGCCGGAAAAGCGACGTCATGGAATGTCAAAAAGGTGTGATTGCATTTAGCCGCGCCAAGGTCATCATGTGAAGGAGGTGGCGGAATTAGGTAGTGTTTCAACGAGTACGGTCATCCGGATTTACAAGCAATGGCAGAACTCTTAAAATACGAAAACCTCTCAAAAGAATTGCAGACGGAAGAAGGTGTTGACAGACAGGGAACGTCGTAGAATCTCCAGGCTTGTAATTGCAAATCGATTTGCTTCCAGGCAGGAATTGCTACAAAACCTCAATTCTGGTCCTTCGCCACCTATTTCAGAAAGAACATTAAACAAGGGAATTCCATGGCATGAACATATGGAGCAAAGTAGCGTGCAAGAGGCCTTTACTATGGTTACAAGGGAATATTTTCTTGTCCGGTGAGCTTATATTCAGGATAAATAAGAAGGCTGCATTTAGGATGTTCATTATGGTATTTTAACTCCTTGGTATCGACGTTTCGGGTATGAACCCATTTTCAAGGATAGAAAATTAAAAATATATAAACAAAAGAAATTTGAAGAATAATTATAAGATTAAATAAATTATATGAAGAATGTGAAGCAGCAGAGGTGGCAGTATTCAAATTATGAAAATGCAGGGCTTTTAACTAAAAGGGAATGGGAAATATGTGGTTTTAGGTTTATTTTTTTTTTAAATAAAAACTGAGATCAACCTGTTTGGGGCGTCTTCATGTACAAAAGGAAGATAAGAATAAAAAAATGGGAGAGATACGGGTTGGTTATTGTAGGAGCGTTTTGGGCGTGTGTGGTTTGTAGGTGTTTGTATATGTAGTAAAAGTGGAAATGAGCTTGTGTCAGAGTTTAGTGGGTTTTGTAAATCTAATGTAAGGGGATTCCAGTGCTTGAAGTTGGCTTTCGGCTGTGTCTTTAATTGAAAAATTGTTTGAGGTGGGTTTATGGTGTGGATGCTTGGTTTCATAATGTAATCGGAAAGAGGAGAATTGAGGGGGAGGGGGTAATGCGGGCTTCAGTTCTGTGGCTGAGCTTATTGTTAGATGTGCGCAAACACGGCCATCTAGTGTGCGCTGTGTCGATCCCAAATATACCTCGGAGCTACATCTCGAGCAGGTGAATTCATATATGAAGGATGATTGAAGCAGCGTCAGCACTTTGTCTTTACAGTTGAAAAAATGCCGTACTTTGCGTGTATTTTTAAGAATGGGTGAGAGTTTGGCCGAGAGAAGTGAATTGAGGGGTCCTATATATGGGAGAGGTACAAAAGCATTTTCTTTACGGACGTTGTATGAGAGATCTTTCGAGTTACATATTTTATTGATCAAATTTCGAAGAGTTCGGTCGTATAAGTTCGAAGGATATCCGTTTTGAGGGAAATAGTTAGTGAGGAAAGTGACCTCGTTGTGGAAATTGAGGTATGATGAGGAGAGATTGTAAGCGCGAGAAAGTAAGGTTTTAATAGTTTAGTTTGATTTTGGTGGCACAAAGACTAAGAAAATGTTGTCCAGAGCCCGTATGTGTAGGTTTTCGATGAATAGAAGTGGAGAAACCGTCGGTTGTGCGTGTTATTAGTTGGTCTACGAAAGAAATGGAGTTGTTGTCTTCCTTTTGACGAGTGATTAATATTTGGATGTAACTGGTTTACGTACTCTAGGAATTTATTAGATGAACTTTTAGAGCGGAAAAGGGCGATGGTGTTGTCTCCGTATCTCCTGTAGAAGATAGGACAGGATTGTAAGGGGCATTTGTCAAGTGCTTCTTCTTCTAAGTTACACATGAAGAGATTTGCGAGAGGGGCGGCAATAGGACTTCTCATTGCCAGGCCATCTATTTGTTGAAAAAAGTTCCCGTTAAAAGAGAAATAATTTTCATGAGAAACTGTAAGTAGTATTTTCTTTATTTGTTTCTCATTAAAACCGTGAAAGAAGGAGTTGGGGGAAGGAGGGCGCGAGAAAGAAAAATATTAATCGTTTTTAAAAGTTGGACACAAGCTCATTTCCACTTTTCCTCTATCTATAAACACCCACGAAGCATCTGTTTATGAGGTGAATTGGATATTTTAGTTCAATGATTTTGCAGATAAGGTGGTGAATTCCATCCTGAAGGACGATTGGGTCGCACGTTCTATAGGCTCGGAGATATTTGTTATTTCTTCCCTTTTTCTCCTAGCCTATAGAACGCATGACCCACTCTTCCTTCAGGATGAAATTAACCGCTTTATCTGCAATTTCATTGAACTAAAATATCTAATTCACCTCAAAGATAGATGCCATTCCAAAGCACGAAAAACTTCTATGCCACCTCCACACCACGAAGGGACGATATTAAAAAAATGTATTAGTTTCCCATATGCTCCAGCATTGGCTCCTCTAAAATCATATGCGAACGGAAATTACATAAATATTACATTTAAATATTCCAATACTATTCGAAAATCCTTGGCTAGACTGCGCCCAATCAATTTCGATGCTGCAGTTTACAGTATACCATTCTATAATTGCAAATTCACATACATCGGAGAGTCAGGCCACTTTAATAAGAGGATGAAAGAACATTTAGCTGATATCAGAAGGTTTATGAATTCTTCAAGTCTCTTTACGCACATGCAAACGCACGACCATATAATTGATTTTAACAATGCAAAAATCAGTTATAAATCAAACAATTATATTGGGAGGAGAATTGCGGAATCCATCATCATCAACAAAGTTGATAATTTCAATTTATCTGAAGGGCAATTCAAATTTAACAAATATATACCGAATAGAGTCGCCAATCGTATCTATAAGCTCCCGGACGCAATGCGTTTTGGGGATTAGCAACTCTCCAGATTGTTTCCGGTTCCATTTCATTTTGTTTAGCTTGTTATTCACGCCAGATTTACTCAAGTATATTTTTTTCCAGATTGTCTTCTGCTTTTTCATTTTGTTTAGGATGTGTCTTACCTTATATATACTGTACTCCTTGCCTAACTTCTTCATTATTAGTTGAAAATGACATCTTGCCGAAACTAGTCCGATAGTTATAAATAAAATCTTGATGCAAATATTGTGGTTTACCATTATCTTTTACACACACACTCATATATATATATATATATATATATATATATATATATATATATATATATATATATATATATATATTAGGGTGGTCCTTATTTAAAAAAAAAATTATTTTCACTGTTCTGACCCCACCAAAGTGTTCCTTTTGGTTGAAAAACACCCAGTGCAAAGTTTTATTGATATGTATTAATATTTAGAGGTGGCTCAATGTATCCGATGTTTCCCTAGATGAGGTTTAGAACGCAGTCATTTCAGTAGGTTAGTTTCTTTCCAACATTCCCAAGCCTGGGTCCCCCCACTGGATCTTCTACAGTGGGTATTAGTTGCTCATTGGCAGGAATGTCGCGATAACCAATATCACTCAGTGTTGCCCAGTAAGATCCGCTTGCGAGTATCAGGGAACTTTTTACGGTGTTCAGCAACAACACTCGGAACAAACTGTGTAATTGTTCCTCATCTTTTATGAGACGGCCAGAGAAATCCTCGTGCCAGGGCAATGGTACATTCAGTGTGATTGTTGGTGACAGCCAATGTGCCGATGAAATTTTTTGCATCACTAAAGCTAGGCTGATGCTTCCACTGAGCTACTGGATATTGGGGGAAATCATCTGGAAGACGCAAGTTCTTGAAAAAGTCTTGATTTCTTGGTCGTAAAGTAAACTAAAGTCTTCTCTTGTTTCGTTTTAAGTCGATAGTGGCAAGCCTCAGCGGCCTTTGCTCCCCTTCTTTCTCTTTCATAGCTATAACTATCTTGTTCTTGCTGCTATTGTCCAAATCACCATCAAACCATTCCAAAGCAACCAACTCCTCAGAAAGGTACTACAGTTAGCCTATCATCTTCTTCTCTCTAACGTTGGATATGTCGATGTTAATCATGTGATACATCTGACATTTCTTCAGCAACTTCAGGTCATTTTTCGGGGCATTCATAGCAATGCTTTAACGTAAATACGTGAAAAGAAGATGAAGAGTTCTCGTAATCCTTGATGCTCGCGTGCTGTCAGCTTAAACTGCAAGCAAAACATCCAGACTTTGAAGATGTAGATCACTTTTGCCATCCATTGGGCTTGATGTATGGCTCCTGGAGCTGCAAAGTGGATGCCTTGAGGAGGAACAATTCAAAGAAAGATGATAACCAGCTCCAGGAGCTCTCTGTAGTCATTCATCTCTGTGCTGAGTTACTTTAACGGTCGTCTCAAAGATCTGAACCATTTCATCTTTGAAGACAGCTACAGTGTTGGCCGTGTAATCATCAATTGAGTCTTTATATGTGGTCTTGCCATATATTGCCATCTTGTTTTGAAGCGCTTGAACGAGAGAACATCAGAAAAGACTTCAGAAAAAGGTTACTCCAGCAATGAACTCCGAGACTTGATGGCGACAACCAATGTGCAGATGTTCATGACCAAGAATCTTCTCCAAAAGATTGCACGTGCCTTTGTACCGACCAGTATTAGAGCTGGTTCTGTCTAAGCATATTCCGTTGACCTTTTGCTCTAAATTCCAGTCTTTCAGAACAAAAAGATGACCTTAGCTTGCGCTTCTCCTCTCCTCAATGGTAGCTTTTGGACTGCAAGAAGCTGTGATTGACCATTACCTGTCAGTAGCATAGGCAATCTGTCCACAGTCCCAGTGTCAATGAGATTTGGGATAAGCTTCCTATCCCAGTGCAGAATTAGTGGCAACTGTGGGTCGAACTTATCTTTGATTTTTTTAGTTGGATTTACGATGCAGCTGTCGTTGCCATCTGATGCTGGATCGGTTCAGTATACGGGTGCCTGCGGTGTATTTATATGTATATCGTATACCTCATCTGAGAGGAACTTCGGATCCATTGAGCCACCTTTAAATGATAATATACTCGTATCAAGGAAATTTTGCATATGGTGTTTTTCAGCCAAAAGTAACACTTTGGCGGGGTCAGACCAGTGAAAATTAAAATTCTTTTAAATAAGGACCACCCTAATATATATATATATATATATATATATATATATATATATATATATATATATATATATATATATATATAGAGAGAGAGAGAGAGAGAGAGAGAGAGAGAGAGAGAGAGAGAAAGAGAGAGAGAGCGGGAGGTTTGCATAACCACTGATGACCTCAACAGTCGGTTCTGGGCGATTACTTTCGGTCACTAGTGGGTACTAGGGGCATCACGGAGAGTTTCCGGTTAATTCTAGTCTCGGCCTAGTACGTGTTTACTTTCACAACGATTTATCTTTGTCATCCGCAACCTACGCACTGTAGAAGACCCTTGCCATTTGTCCAAACCTAGTTCCCTATCCTTGAGTATCACCAGTGGCACTTACCGAACAAGGTGCATTATGAGAACTGACCAGACATAATTTATTTTAATACTTAGGATTAATTAATTTTACTTGTTTGTACCTATATTATCCACTCTCTTCCCTACGTCGTCCAGTAATCTTCACTTTTGACCCGAGTATTATCGCATCCTCCGCTCATCCTCCAGTTAACACTATTTCTCGTTGGTTACTCCAAACTTTCATTCCATATTTGCTAAATAATTATTACAATTTGTGAAGAAGTGATGGCGTCTAATTCTAGAAAAAAAAGTCCACTCTTAAAGATCCCTCCATATTTCATGTAAAACCGGCGTCCGATACCTTTCTCTTTCGTTCTTATATACCACTTCCTCATCAGGTTTGACCCCTATACCAGTTGCCCCAAGTGACCCCAACCGTCCGGTGACAGAGCCACATTTTTGTACGTTCTCGTCCCAGAAAACTTCGCGGTTCACCCTTTGTAACCTGTTTTTAGGTTATAAGCGTCGTGGAACTTGACTCCCAATTAACCTGGACAACTTAATCTGGCCTATTCAATTGAGAAATTTTACCACTGAAGTGGTAAGTAAACCTAGGCCTAGCCTCTGTCTAATCTAGATTAACTAACCCCTGCCTATCCTATCCTATGTTAAATTTACCAATCTTCAACTAGCAAAATAATAAAATTTAAATATTAGCTGCGGGTATTCGTTGCAGAATAGAAACTTGTTAAGGAGAATTGCGCGAACATCATTCTGAACAAGACTAGTAGTTTTCTCTTACCTAAGCTCTGCACTTTCACATATTTTCATTTTCTTTAACTTCACTACTTTTTAAGCCAACTTCTTTTGATAGTTTTATTTTTGCGCAGCTGCGTTGGTTGGGTTCTTTTATCTTTTTAAATAAATAAAAAAATCATTAAACAACAGCGAAACCTTTCAATAAAGTATAAATAATAATAATAAAGAAAATTTATATCAGCTTTTTAAGTTTATTGTTTTTTTTTTAGATTTAATCTCCAGTTTACGAAATACTTAGGATTTAATTTTAATTTTTTAAAATGACATTTGATAAAAATAAACAGTTGTCTGTGAATATTCTATGATTCATATTAATTTCTTCGTTATTATACAAATAAAATTATAAAAATGAAAATAATATAATAAATCCCTATTTCTAGTCATAAAGAGTCGCATAAGTACTGTCTTTCTTCTTGATAGATTGTTTATATTAACTTATTGAGCTATGTTATTTACTAGCAAAGATACCCGGAGTTGTCCAGTCATAAAAAAAACTATCTTGAACAAATAAAATTCAGTGCTTGAGTTAAATTACGCAATTAAAAGTTGGTACGTATAAAATATAAGGTTTATTTTAATTTTGAGTAATGGAGTAGTGTATCATGACAGAAGAACATGATGATTTTCAGATTACAGTAGTGCGGCAGGGCGAGTAAGCGGGTGGGCGGGCAGGCAAACGTGAGTACGCGGGTGGCAGCTACATACTTTAAAGCGCGCTTCAAGCAGATGAGTGCGAGTTTTAACTAAATATCTAAATTATTAGAGTCTCGGGCATGCTGATAATAGGTATTATCACGTTTTTTAAACATTGCAGTCGCATAATTAGTCTGGCAAACCTTAATTTTCCCCCGGGCAATGTTAATGTTTTAATTGCAACTCATAGCTCTGATTTCTTGTCCAGAAAAAAACTAGAAATAATTAAAATTCGAACCTAACCTAACCTACCAACCAGGTGGCGCCATATTTGCCAAATTTGAGTAGCCTATGTTTCTCCTCCCCGGTTTAAGTTACCCCCAATGGTGACCTTTGTTGGACTTCAAGGGTGCTCTAAGTGGCCTTCTATAGCAGTCCTTTATACATACATACATACTTTCGTAATATATATATATATATATATATATATATATATATATATATATATATATATATATATATATATATATATATATATATATATATATATATCAAGTATAGGAATATATAATTGCTTCTGCTTAGTTTTAGATCTTGTTCGTTGTTAGATCTGTAAATAATTTAAAGTGTTCTGAGATGTCGTTTATTTTTGTTTGTCCATTTACTATTCTGAAGTGTTCGCTAATGTTGCTATGTTTGAAGCGGTGTGGTTGTGCTCTGGTTATATTAGTATGTTACTGGTACGAGTATATTCGGTATATGACGACATACAGTCGTGACCAGGGCAGTTGAACTGGTATACAGGATGTTTTTCATTTAAATATTTTTGTATTGTAGAAAGTTTGGTGTTTTTGTAATAGCAATGCTATTACAAAAGCACCTCTCGCTTTAATCGTGGACAAAGCCCTCCGAAGGGATACTGAAATTCACATAAAGATCAGAATGATACTTGCTAATAAACTCGTAGACACAGGAAGCGCGCCTTGTGTTTTGCCACCAACTGTTCGTGGCCCAATGGAGGTTCACCCATTCCATAGCATGAGAGTATGAAAATAAAACTGCCTTCGGAATGTTCCAAAAATGGAAGAACGATGTATTGTGTGCGCGAAGGAAGAGACAGCGGCAGTGTGATTGGCTATGGGTGTGATGATATACAAGAACGGAGCTGTATGCACGCATGGGTCCGACTAGACGTTCCGCCTAATTGACGGCAGCTCTCCGCTTAACTGTCATTAATTTGTCCCATTACAATGAATTAGTGTATAATTTGGCCTAAAACACTTGATAGATGTAGATAAGAGGCCACATTCTCCTCATTACGCTTTCCAGAAATACCCCTTTCATTTTCTTTAAGAAGATCGAACCCAATGACAGCTGGACTCGATTGTCCTTGACCAGTAAGTGTCCCCTTACCAGTCAGTTTACTACACCAAGATTTTTTGATCCCGGGTAAAAACCTGCATTTGGGAGAAGGGCTCAGGCGAAACGTTTTAGGGTCAAGAATCGCTGGGCTGCGTGACAGGTTCTATAGTAGCGAGCCAGCGAGCAGTAAATCAACGGGGAACGGGTGTATTAAGGATGACTGTCAACCTAGGTCTAACTTGGTTGCTCCGGATCATTGAATGTTTAATTGATTGTTTATTTTCAGCCTCATTCTTTCGAATACTAATCCTCGAAAGGAAATTCTAGGTGTTACTTTTGAGTTTATTTGTTCGTAGGTACTAACTTGCTCTTTAAGCCTGAAAATACGCCACATCAGTACCATAATTTAGGGTTAACTGTTTAGTTTTTGCCATCTTATTTTATATTATTATTTTGCTCTTATTCGTGTGGTTTTTATTTGTTCTAATTTCTTTATTTTAGTTTCCACCTCTTTTTTGGGGGGGTTTGGTTTGTCCGTTTCTTCCTTTGTTCATTTTCACCCCTTTTCTCAGTTTGTTCAAACGTGCTATTCCTTTTATCACTTTGTTACTTTTGTTCCTTTGTTCTGTTTAAATTGAATGAATTCCAAAGTTTTGGAATAATGAAAAAAAAGATAAAGATTTCTTAGTCTTTTCCTAGTCTTTATCTTTTAAAGGATCTTCCTTCGCCCCGAAATCTCGCGAATCCCCGCGATGGGGATTCAAGTTTGTACTTTCGTGTGTTCATTGTTTTGGATTTGTTCCTGGATGTTTCTAACGTGCCTTCCTGACCTCAACATCTAAGAGTGATGATTTATTTTTGTTCCTTTTGTATTTTTACCCTTTTCCAGGTGTGAGTTGATCCTACTACGTGTGAAAGATGGCGCTACACCCATTCCTTTCTTTCGATTATCCGCGCTCTTTGTTCGGGTTGGTGTTTAAAGGTTTCGAACATGCCCTACTGACCCCGACATTTAATGGGGTTAAGTTTACCCCCTTCTTTTTGTAGTCTAGTCATTGGTGCCTTTAAACGTGCCCTGAAGACGCCCCTCTTGTCGCAAGCCTTTCTCAGACGGTAGAAAGGCGCTATGTGAAAGGTGATAGCCTCGGATAGCGCCTTGCAAAGGCTCGTATTGATCGATCAATTCACTCAGATTTAATGTGAGAGACGTCATCAGGAATGGATTGGGTAGAAACGACGTCTTCCTCACACTACGCGATCATTTATTGCAGATGTCTTTGTGAATAAAGACGAAAGGCTCGTGATCTGCTTTGCTTTTCCTTGTGGGGTGTTTCGCATACCAAGTCCTTAGTTCATTCGGGTTCTGTGTTTGCCGCAGTTAGCTGAAGATTGAGGCGAGCTTTTATGTATGAATGCACCTTTCTGTGAAAAAATTTATGTGGGCAAAATTGATATGGGTGTTTTGGTTTTTGGTGGCAAATAATGATGGTTCTTTATATTATTCTTTTAAAGAACAATATAAACTTCTTTATAGTGTTTGTTTATTTACTCTAAAAAGAGGAGGAAATCGCGAGGGATTTCGGTGAAAGAGTGTTTTCAAGATAGTTTAGGAAGTGGTGGAATTAGAAGTGGAGATATATAAGAGTAGCCAGACGGGAAAATTATTTAGGGTGGTAAGGCTGAGAAGAGTTTTGCCAAAACTCGTGGTGGGTGGAATACTTTAGGAGTGGTGTAAAGTCTTTCATTTGAGGGGCTTCTTCTTAAATCGGTTGCAATGGGGAAGTCAAACGCCATATGGGATAGATTCTATTCTGGTTGCTATGATTTGGAGCAATAGACTGATGAATTCACCTATATATGATTCATTTATTATCGGGGGAAATACTTCACAAGTTTGAAAATCCACTTAACTGGTGAAAGTTTTCATTTGTTTGTACTGGTTTGGTTTACCAGAATATCTGACATTTCGTCTAGATACTTGAATAGATCCCGCCTGTGTTCTAAAAGAAGCCCATTGCTGTTGAATTTCTCCTTAGACATAACATTTATTTTCAATCACAGGCGTATATCCAAACAATGGAGTCTAACTTGGGAGCGGAGCTTCAGTAGAGGTTGTCGTATGTTGCAAGAGACAATGAGGTTCTCTGGCTTAAATGTGGAGAAAATGTAACATATGGTAGGAGAATAAGAACTGTTGGAGGGACCGATAGATTTTTGCTGAGTGTCTGGAAGTGTAGATGATAGCCATAACTAATCAATATTTCTTTTCTCCACATAAATAAACGTCATATCCCGTTACAAAGGGTGACATAACAACCTAAATCTGATAAATTGAGTTACCAATGCACTTAGTCACATTGTCATTTGACATCGCATCATATTATATTATATATCATTTTGAAGCAAATTTGTTCTGAATTCAAATATGCTATGGACATTTTATAGTACTCAGTATTAAAGAAAATATGATTGATTTAAATATAATTCTGAGGCGAGGTTTATATAATATCTGGATTCAAGAATTAGGACTAACCATGTCTAGCAACCGCCTTTGAATTCAAATCTAATGTTATGCTTTCGAATTGTGTATACTACAAGTTGATCACAAATAGCGGGAATGTGGAGGATATGGGGTCAAAGCCCCTCATTTCTAAAATCATAATCTTAGAGTTCAATTCGAATTCAAAGCCATTGCCAGACGTCGTTAGGTGCTCCATTTTTTTATGTCGTCGTTAGGCAAGTGACTGTGTATTTGGATGACTATTTCCTTGAAGTGGGTCTAGTGGGGCAGTCCCCTCCTTTTGGGGTTATAACTAATTTTTTTAGCTAAAAATGAAGTCATGAAATTTTATGTAGTTAGGTGACTCGGAATTTTATTATTACTATTTCTGAAATGGAGTCATTAATTTTCCCTGAAGTCGGTGACTGGGTATTCCAAACTTACCTTAGCTGATTTTCCGAAACAAGATTAATTAACTGGAAACCTTCCAAAGCCTCCAAATTGAATGAGGAAAGCTGACTCCAGGCAGGATGTAAGTGAATCTATTTAATCTGAGTGACCCCTTTTTAACATAGGAACCTACAGCAGTTCAAGTCCACAATAAGATCTAAACCGTCCTGTTGAAGAGAAGCGGAGATGGATTTAACGTAAATGATACAAGATCGCCGAAGAGGTGGCCCTTGAGGAAGACAAAACAAGGGCACTAGTCGCATGAACTGGACCTTTATTTTGGGACGCAGCCTAAGTTTTTTTTCATGCAGAGTCAAATGAATAAGTAAAAAAAAAGGATAATAAGAATAATAATCACTAGATAACAAGACCCTAAAGTGGACTCCAGTCAGTAATGCAATTTAAGTTTTATTTTTAATCTCAATTTCCAAATCATGCCATTTAAAGGCTCCCTTTTACCTATTAGGGTCGAGGGGAGGGGGTGCTTTATCTCCCAAGTAAATCCGCCTTTTTTATGGACGGGAGACAGGTTTGGGAGAACTGCATGCCCCCCATCCCTCCAGGGTCCCAGTAACCCAAGTAGTCTCACCTTTAGTGTTAAATACTTTCTACATTTTCACTTTTCCTAATTTCACCGTTTCCTAAACGAACATCTTTTGAAAAGGATTCTTGGGGAGAGACTCGTCAGTTTCTTTTTTTAATAAATTGTGCAAATGGACTGAACGAATAAAAGAAGAATCTGTCGAAATAAATATATAATAACGAACAAAAAGGACTAAAAGGGAGAAAATATGTAAAAAAATCTGACTTTTAATTCAAAGCCCCAGAATTCTAAGTGTCGAGGCAGGTAGGGAATGCACCATATAGGACTAAATCCTTACAAAGAACCTAATTACGCCAACGTACAAACTTAAATTCTCATGGGTTGCTAGTTCGTACCTGAGGGCCAGGTAGAGTCATAAATACGAATCAAGAATAGTCGTCTCCCTCCCCCTCCCGGCCAAAGGAAGGCTTATGGTTTTGATGATTATTGCTTGCAGCGACCACCACCTAGATCTATGGTTAATATAGCAATGGTAATCCCCCTCAACACGGCTGGAGGACCCTCCTCATCAAGACCTAGCAAGTGGCTGTTAGCTTTGTCTATTGTTACAGCCACTTGTTGATGAGAAGCGTCTTCAGGTGTGCTCGAGGCACTGCCCAGAAGGCTTCTTACCATTGCTATAGCAACCGTATTCCATACATTCTCCCCCAAAACACGTTGACCAAATATATTTCTAACAGATTCTGGGATTTAGGTTGTTTTTTTAGCATTATTTATAAATTTTTGGAATGTTCTACTAAGTGGTGTTCGTAACAAGTGTAGAAAGGGGGTCACTTCATGCTGCTACGTTGACCAGTAAGGGCTAAATATCACGAAAATGGAGCTAGTTCTAAGTGGAGCTATTGCCGATCTTCAGTTTTCATCTTCTTAATCTCTGTATCAATTTGGTTGCTATGGAAATCGCCATTTCATTTCGACTAATCTCTTAATTTGGTAAACCAATTTGTTTTGATTGTATTTGGTAAGGCATATTTTTTTTTCTTTTGAGTCAAGAATTACATTTGGCAGAGCAGGTCTTTTTCTGATGAATCAAAAATTGTACTTGACACAGCATTTCTCTTTTCGGATGTGTTGAATTGAATTTGGCACATCAAATGCACCACCTATTTTGGGGAGGAGTCACTATTTGTACCCTATGGAATCATTCATATTCATTAGACATAAAACTTGAATGAATTCAGTATATATATTATAATTTTATTTATGTGTTATTATGTTAATACATAGTTGGACCCACCTTTGTTTTAATTCCAGCCGCAATTCTTCGTGGCCTGGATTTCACAAATTTCTGACCTTTCCTTTCCCCACTCAACTTGTAATTTTTCACGCAGTTATGTTTTATTTATATTTGTGGTACTTCTCATATCTCCAAACCATTCCTTGGTGTATTTAGATATACTCGTATGGTATGGTCCATTGTATAACTTCATTCTTTGGTGTTGTGGGATGCAATTTATAGATAGATGGCTCTAAATCTTCTGACAACATGGTGATATAATTTGTGTTTTCTTCCCTGGCATAAAAACATCTCCTTTGACCCTTGTGAAGACATGCAGCCGGATTGTATGATTGAACCACTTTCATGCTTCACAGTTGGTACCACACACTTCCTCTCCAACACTTCCTCTCACAAAGGTAGCTCCAGAAGTGCTGAAAATATTCAAAATTGTTACAAAAGTTAAAATTTTTAAATATTTTTCTTTCAAAGATATATTTAAATAGAATTACATAAATTACGTATAAAACAATTAGACAATAATCTTTCTTACATAGCTGATAATTAATTTCATCAGACCAGATAACTTTAGACCATAGTTCATGTGTCCATTTTACTTTGTGATCTTTGACCCCCTCAAGACGTTATTTCTGTTGACCTCATATATCCATTGCTTCTTTCTCTCCTGTCATGTATTTAGCTATTCTGGGTGACATTTTTGAACTCAAAGCTTCATTGAACTCCCGGCAATTCCAGAAGATGTTTTTTTCTGCGATTGTAGAGTGAAGCCCGAATGAGAGACCTATTTTCTCTAGGCATTGTAAGACGTTTTCTGCCACTTCTCCTTTTAAACCAAAGCTTATGTTCTCTCGATAGCGTTTTATAGTTGTTTGTACAGCATATCTTTAACATTTTATTTTTTTTAGTAATTTCTTCTTGTGATAACCCTTGGCTATGGAGAAGTTAGATATTGAATATACAATAGTTCTAAATTTTTGGCTAATGGTGTATACTATTCAAATGTCTGTTTGCGCGCGTTCGTGCGCGTGTCTAGATTCGTTCGCACATGAACTAAACTTCGGTTCGTGAGCGGCAGTGGTGAACGTCAACTAAGCAGCCTGAAAAGGCTTTAGGAAGAGGCAACTAAACAAAGGCAGACCATATCAATGGTTAGCCTCTTCCCCACTGCATTTGGAGCACCGTGAGGACGCTTCTCACCCATGGAAAACAAGTGACGGTAACTAATAGGCCCATTTAACTGCCATAAAACACTGCTGAACAATAATAACAATAATGTGGAATTTCATAAGGCGTTCTTTAAGCTCTAAAAGCTCCTGTTTACCCACTAAGGACAAACATGAGAGAATAAGTAGTTCTTCAAGACATACTTGAAGGCTCCAATGGAGGGGAACATGTGTATGGCAGCAGGCAGATCATTTCACATTCTAGGTGCCAATATCGTGGAAGTACGACCACCCTAGTAGTACAGATGACTACGAGAAACAAGCAGTGGGGGTCAGTAGGGTTCTCATGGACAAGGGATAGAGTAAGCGGGGAAGAAAGGTAAGAGAGTGATGTGGTGCTTAAGATGTTAAGAAGGAGGAATTTGAAGGTTATTCTGGATCCAATGGGTATCCATTGCAGATCAAGAAACAGGGTTTATGCACGAGAGAAGCATGAATAACATGGTCTGCCAAGTTTTGAAAAAAACAGAAGTGGTCAAAGTGTGTGAAAGTGTTCCAGCAAAAGTGGAATAACAGCGATCAAGGGAGGCCACGAAATCCTGAATGACAATCTCGGCACTATTGTGGTCGAAGTGAGAGCGGCTGCAGCTGAGATTACGTAGAAAGCAGAGAGAGAGAGGGGTTGATTGATTGATTGTTTAAGGCCTACGCAACTTCAATCAAGAGTTATTGTCGCCCGTCAGAAGGAAGGAAGAGAGGCTAAGCTGGGGCCGGACGGAGCACTGAATCCCGTCAGCACGGCGGCCAGGATGGCAAATCGCCGCGCCCCTTACGGGGAGAGAGAGAAAGAGTATTGGAGACATGGGCATTGCTGGCTTTGAGAGATAAATGACTATCAAAGGTGACGCCGCCAAGATTCTGTACAGTGGCAGAAAAGGGAACTGAGAAACCACCAAGGTAAAAAAAAACCCCTGTAGTTTTACAATGAGCCACATCCGATGAATAACTCACCAGTAACACTTCAGTTTAGGGTTTTTTTACATTCGCCTTCGGCTACATTTACTTGGCTGACGTGGGTGAGAATCGGCCATCAGGCGTGCCCGATGCGGTATGGAGGTGGCGAACCATTGGTATAGTTAGTGTATACCACCACTGCGTGTATTGCAGTTTAACTGATAAAAAGATGAGCATCAAGAGCAGGAACTCAAACTTTGGAAAAGAGGACCACGAGATGGCGGGTGACAAAAAAAGCAAAGAGGAGAGAACATGAGCCTGACGATACGAACTAAATAGAGACCATCTTAATGGCCTCTTGGCCCGGCTCAAATCATCTGCCCGTCCTTTTGTTTTCTTATATTGCTCTTCATTAGCTTCTCTCAAAAGTGGTAAGAGTTGGGGTTTTTTTACATATTGGAGGGAATATCTATCTACACACCTTCCACCTATCTTGTTTCTGGTTGTCTTTATCTATGATGACCACCATCACCAGCCTACAATTGTTTAGATCAAATCGGGGAGGATGAAATACCCCCCTTTTTATTATTTGCTTTGGCCTAATTTGACTCTTGCTGCTTTTTGTGGAAAAGTGGTTGATATAAAAAGGCGTCTGTACATTTTATTGAATTTGGTAATGGCAAGGGTCATAATAATGTCACTTATGACAGTAACACTAGTAGCTTTGGGAAAACTTGACTTGTTTGATAAATGAATGTCTCATGAGAATGTCAAATTTCTAATTTTTTTTACAGAAATTTACATATTTTTTCTTCCCCTCCATTGTCCCCTAATGGAGGAGATCTTTACACTTTTGCTCCAATTATAATCTTGGGAAGTCTAAAGAGGTCTACATAAAACGAGTCTTAATCTAAACATGCCCACGGCGAGTGACCTTAACTTTCTCCCACTCCCCCAATGCCAATCTGCCCCTTTCCCTCCCTCCACATTTTTGGATATCTGTTATCATTTCCAGCAGAGTGAACACACCAAAGGTAGTGCAGATATTGAGTGGTAATAACGCCACTTTACTCATTAAGTTGTTTAGATGGGTCAAGGATTGTTGTCAAAGCGGAATATACTTTTGGGGTGGGTTGGTTCTTTGAGAAAGCTGGGCTGTGTGGTATTTAACGCGTTTTTTTTTTAGCGGCCCCTCTATATTGCTCTTTTAATGGCTACCTGTTTTAGTGGTATGGTAGGTGGGGGGGGGGGGTAAAGGTGTGTGGTGTTGCCTTGGCACCGTTTTTTCTTACCGATTGGTGCAGTCTGATGTTTATCTCAGTGGGGATCTACGTGTAACATAAGATCCCAACCATGGGGTTCTATATCAAATGGAAAAAAAAACTCAAACTCAAATCGAATTCGGACTCGCATCCGACGACTAACCACACCGTATGTAGCTTAATTTTGATCATGATTAGATGCCAGGATGCTACTCGGCTACGTTATACTCAGTGTAGCTTTATGAATTCCTATTCTATATCTATTTTGGGGAACGAATTATTAAAAGTTTGTGTATGACATTTTACCGATCAATTAAGAATGAGGTAGTTCCAGGAGAGCTTAAAAGAACTAACGTCATGCTAATCTTATAAAAGGGGAGAAAAAACGAATCTGAGTAACTATCATCCTATTAGTTTAAGTTTATTTATTGGTAAACTCTTAAAATCGACAGAATGGATTTGGGAGAATAAATTCGTTTCTATTGGAATTTCTTTCTATAAAATGACTTCTATCTTCGATTAGCGCGAAATAGTTAACATTGTTTACATTGAATTTGAAAAAGCCTTTGATACTGTTCTACATAACAGACTTAAGGAAACTTAATTATATCACACGAATTAAGAATGAACATTTTTAATTACTCAAAAAAATGTCTCACTCAAATCGTTCACACTGGTTGCAAAAGGAGCAAATTCGGACTGGTTTCCAATTACTAGAGGTGTGTCTTAAGGATCTGTATTTGGTCCATTTTTGTTTATATTATTCATAAATGGCCTTGCTAACGGTATATTTAGCAAAATTTACACATTTGTATATGACATGAAATTAGTAAACAGACGGTTTTTACATGCGATGTGGCTAACCTACAACTGACATCTATATACCTGCACCGGGTCGGCAAATAAATGACTGATTAATTTAAACATTTCTAAGTGTAAGGTGATGCAGTCAGGATGTCGAAATTTCAAAATAAGTTCACCAAATGAACAGAGAAATTCAAGAGTCGGTTGTCTCAATTTCAAAATCTCGAAACAATCTGTTGAAGATTCTAAGAAGGCTAACACGACTTGGGATATATTGCTCGGAATTTTCCGTTTAAGTTTAAATATATAACTCTGCTTCTTTGCAAATTGCTCGTCTTTCCTTGTCTCGAGGGGCAGTTCAGTTTTGTCTTCATACCTAAATAAAACGTATCTCTGTGTGATAGAAACTCTTCGATCCTAAGATCTACCATCATTTGAAACTAGGTGATTGCGTGGATAATATATTGAATTGTTTAAAATACTTAAAGGCTTCAGTAATAATAGCTATAGACTACTGTTCAAACATGGATTATATGATAAACACTAGTCAAAATCGATATATATATATTAATAAACAAGGGCTTCAACACGGCCATAGCTCAAAATTACTTTAGTTATAAAATCATACAAAAATGGAATATTCGACCTCGCATAATAGTGGAAATCAGGTGAGTCCATTTTTTTATAAACAACATGATGAGTATTTTTTCTATGTAAATATTACTTAGTAGGAAGCACAGATGAGAAGGTTTACTGAACTAGCAAGAATAGGAGGAAGGAAAATGAAAAATATAACCGATGTCAGCGATTATTTCCTTGAAAAGCATATGTACAAATGTGCTTAACATATTCCTTAAGTGCTTTCAGCATTAACAAATGATAGACCAGCGGGAAAAAAGGATCTTCCCTATTCTTTCTTGCGACATTAATGTTTAATTGGGTGCAATTGGCTTTGAGTTCCATGAAATTAGACCAGTATAAATGATATATACACAAATGCGTATGTTCATAGCCTTAGACCTAGCATCAAAAAATTGATTAAAAAAAATGCATGATTTTATTTTGGGTAAACATGTCGATAAGTGTATCGCAGCAGTTCTTGACCTAATAACACTAGGTCTAAAGGCATAGAACTTGGGACCTAGTAATTTTAAGATATATAAATTGATTATTCTTCTGTTGTACATAATGGTCTTTGCCAGATCTTTCCTCCTTTTCTATTCTTTCTATGAGTGGCCTTGAGTGGATTCTGGGGGGTTTTTTTCTAGTCTTTGTTCTTTAGTCCTTGTTCTTCTTGCATGGTGCATCTTTGGGAGTCTTGTTTCCTCTTTTCAGCACTTCTACCCTCTCTTCCACCTGATTAAGCAGGGTTAGCAGGATATGATGAAGTGATTGTGGTCATCCTTGAATATTACCCTGTCTGTCTTCCCACCACGCTAAATCACCCAGCCTTTTCGGTCACTCCCTCTAATTTGGTACTGGTAAGTCGGATGTTGTTACCAGGTTTTTTTTCTCATTCCTGGTCCGTATCAATTCTGTATCTCCGTATTAGCGGGCAACCTGATATGTCCATACGCCCTTCTTTCTAAGGCTCTTTTCTCCCCTCTCTTGTATGGATATTCTATGTCTAGCCCTCTGTTTCTTTGTCATTTTATGTCGTTCTCACTATGTGTCTCTGTCTCTTTGTTTATCATTGTTATTTTGAATTTTCTGTTATCCTTTATACGTATGTTTGTGTCTTTGTTTATAAGGCTATTGCTTTCTTTTGTCTGATTCCTCTCTATTTTCTCTGCTTGTCTCTATACCCTTCAGTCTGTTGCTATGGCTTTCTTCCTTCCTTATTTCTATCTCTCTCTGTTTGCAAGTATATATCTTTTTAGTTTATTCACTTTATTTTGTGTCTTTCTCTTTACGTGTCTTTTTCCATCTCTGTCTCTTTGTTTATTTTATTCTCTTTTCTTCTTCCCCGAGGAACAACGTCTACCTTAGGAAGTACCACAATCAACATATTCATATATGACCAAATTCCTGTCTCTCTTTAATATGTGGTAGGCCAAATGGGTCATTCGGTGGCCTTTTTTTTTTAATTCATTCTCGATTGCAGCAGAAATCTGAGCTCTGATTTCGGAATTCGATTACTCTAGGAGGAGTTCTCTGGACGATTCGCTCTGATCATTATTTTAGGCGAATTGAAATCCACAGTGGGGAATTCCTGTTTGCGTTTGTGTAAGGGTGTGTGAATACTAACCTAAGTGTAGCACAAACTTGTGAATACCCACCTGCATGTATGCTCATATGCGTGAGCATAAAACTACGTGTGTATATAGGTGTGTGAATATAAACACGCGTGGCTGTACATATATGTGAATATACATAGGGAGATGTGCATAAATGTGTGAATATTAACCTCCTGTGTGTGACAGTTGTGAATATACACCTTTACGAGTGTTCATGTGTTAATATACACATGCGTTTGTTTGAAGATGTGTGAATATTTGTCTTCCGGTCTCTAAAGATGCGTGAATACCGCTGTGTTTTTGACAGATGTGGATATGTTCATGTGCGTACGGATGTGTGAGTGCACACGTTCTTATATTACAGATGCTTAGATAGACACCGTGTGCTTTTAATATAACTACACGCATCTGTATCAGTAGGCGTTTTATGTGTTTATGTATGCCTATACTTCTCAGCTTTGGTGTATATGTGGATTACATGGGATTATCGAAGTGTCATTTCTTCATGCTTGTCTCCACTTCTTTTTATTTTTTTGCATCTGCTAATCTTTGTTCTCTCCGTTATAGGGTATTTTTTTGCCTTTATAATTAAGCGTCGAATTTCAGCTGCTCAATTTATGTCGAGAACGGCAAAGGAGGGAATTTTTCCTTTGGACATAAATAAAAAAGGTTTCATCGGACGCTGAAATAAATTGAAAGTTTTCGTTTCGATGACCATTTTATGGTCAACTTACAATTATTATTATTATTATCATTATGTAAAAATCACAATTCTGCTCTATTTTCTTACTTTAACAATAAATTTCAAAATCATTGATGTCATTCTGCATCGTGAAACAACGATGGCCCCATTACAAGGCCCTGCGCCAGAACTGCTGAGTCATTTTATAACTAATACTAAATGAGATTCAACGCCGATCTCCTGCCTATTTGAGGCTTTTTTTATGGCTCACTGGGGATCTACAGTTTAAAGTGGGATCCGAACCCTGAGTATCAACGGCGTATTAAAGGCGCCGTGAAGTCGACCTGAATCGGCAATTCATCTGACGACTAAGCACACTAGATGTGGTTTAACTTTGCTTTTATAGAAAGCGGTGTTTCCCCTCGAAAAGCAAACTTCCTTTGACCAATCTTACTTCTTCGGTTGCAGGAAAATCGCATAGTCATAAGATTATGTGATAAAAATACTGACTATGTCGATAGACATGAGAAAGTTTGCTAAAACATGAGAAATATGCTGATAGACCTGGAGAATACGCTGAAAAATGTAAAAATAAAAATTATTTACCATCCATCGACTCTTTTTTTTTCAAATGAATTAACTAGTAGTTATGCTCTTTTTAGAAATAAAGTAATTAAAATCGATATAATTTTCCAAAAATAATTAATTGTAATCATCTACGCTTTTTTTGGACAAGTCGTTGCTTTTCGCTAGTATTCGTTAGGGAGATTGTCTGTATTTAAGTTCAGGAATATTTCCACTGTTCTCTGTTCTTGTAATCTTCATAATATATTCATTTTGTTCGCCCCCACCCCCTTTCGAGATAAACGAATAGATGTGGGCCTAAGTTCTTAATTTTGAGTGTCTGTTCTCTAACTACGAACTTATTCTTCTCGGATACAGTATCCGAACTTGACTATTTTGTTCTATTTCTTACCTGCATTTTTTCATCTGTCTGACCCCCTCCCCTCATCATTTTTCTGATGAGGAAAAATACCCTCGTTGGTTAAGCCAAACTTTCCTTCTTTCCCCTCCAAATTTCATTATAGATCTGCCATTACACTCAAGTGCAGGTAGTAAAAAAGGAAATAATATGATATAGGTTTAGGCGTAAAGCAAATAAAAGGAGGAGTTGGACAGACATCTGTAGTGGAGCCTCGTGGTATTTAAAACGCCCTTGAGATTCCGAGCGAAATATTTTTTTTTTATATCAATGGGGTGGGTAATAATAAATGGAGCAAACTGGGGGATTTCACTAACTGCAAGCTATTTTTATTCAACTGGGTTTACATAGGTAGTGTGGCATTTAGACGTGGGTGCGCAGATATGTGGAGATGGATGTTTTTTTTAAATGAGTTAGACTAAGTTTGTGAATGTATGATTTAAATTGTGGAATTTAATTTGAAATTTGGCTAAATTTCGAAATTCGTGGGGTTTTTTTTTGTAGTGATTTGTTTTTGTTTTGTTTTTTAAATAATTTTATGTGTAACAGATGAGGTTTTGTATCTGCTCATTCAGGCATTTCGATGATGAGTAAGCGCATTTATACATACAAACATGTAAAATAGATAAGTAGATAGATAATTTTACGGAAAACGACTACTCTCTCACTAGGTCTTAGCATTTTCCTACTAAAGAAAGCGACCTATTTGTATTTTATTATTAAACTTTTAACTCCAATCTTTCGTACACACAATACACCCAATGTTTTAACAGTTCAATAAAATATTTCATCGCAATTGATGTTACTTAATTGAAACCCAAGATATGGTCTCAAATGAACTCAGCTTGTCAATAAAATTAAGACTGTCACTCGTCATTTACTAAATGGGTACCGTTCGATACCTCAGCATCAATGGTACTTTTTATATTATTTATTACCCCCAAATAGTTAATGTAACATGAAGAAAATGGGTGTAAAATCGAATTTGGCAGTATTGATTCTCTATTCCCATACCCAATTGAATTAAGCTATATATTTATTAAAGCGATTCAAAGCTATCTTCTAGCAAAAATATTAATTCAACTCATGAGATTGGAAGATTTTCACATGAATACTATGTTTATCCTTTGTCTCTTCACGATATTATGTTATGGTCTACATAGAAGGGCCTTTTTTTTCTTATAAAATAACTCTTCATGAAGCTCCAGGACAAAATCTTGAAATAAGACTGGCTCACTAAGGATTGCTAAAAAATGAGACTTGATAGATTGACCGAGATTATCAAGCATTCAGGTATCACCTATTCTCCGAAACCCCATTTTGAGGTCAGAAGGACGCATCCATACACATAATATTTATTACTGAACCTAATAACCTCCAACATAGGGGAACATAACTTCTGTTATGAACAACACCCGTAATCCTAAGTTGTCTTTAATTTTGTCCATGAGGTACTTCAAGGTGATCTACAATGCCCTCCTTCCTTCGTCTAACATTGATTGGCTCGGAGAAACGTCCGGGAGATGATCTAGATAGCCATATGCCCTTGGAGGCACGCATCAAGGTAATCAAGTCCTAACCTCCCACCCTACCCTTCGATTATTCACTATCTCTGCATCCTTGTACCCCTGTTTAGATATATGAGGTTCTTTAAATGGAACCAAGTTCAGCTCAAGATCGAATGTCCGATTGTGGCTTCAAGACAGTTCCAAACTTGCAATTCAAAAGCTCTAAAAAAGACACTATTTGAAGATTGTTCCGGAGAGCCACTTTCAATAAACAGTCAGGTAGCTGCGAAAGAAATAATAAAGTAGCAGCTAGAGAATGGCAGGGAGCTGCGAGAGCAAGGATAAAGTAGCAGCTAGAGAATGGCAGGTAGATGCGAAATAAACCATAAAATATCAGCTAGGGAATGGCCGGTAGCTGCGAGAACAAGTGAAGATGTGTGGATAGGAACTTTATTTGTAATTAAATTCAAATTTAAAACTAACGAGGGCATTTCTACCAGACAGTTTGCAAGGAGAGATCTGTAAAGAAAGTGCAGATGAAAGAGAAAGTGGAAATGTGCGGAAGATATAATAGACGCAGATCCATTGAGACTGGTAGGGTACGCAATCGTCCAGATGTCAGCTGCAGTGTGGCTGCCCATGATATACGAGGGGCGGTCAATAAGTTTTCCGAATCGGTAGGGCAAAACAGAGGAAGGAGGATGGCTGTTTATGGGTGTGTTAGGACAAGTTATGACAAGTCAGGACCTGCAGCCGCACGCTCCTGCCTCGTCTATTGAAGAAGCAGTAGATGATCGCAACCATTGCTCGCTGGAATAGGGAGTTCCGCCATGGTCGTTAGTCCCTTGAAGATGACCCCCGTCCAGGACGCCCATCAGACGTGACCAACGAGAACAATGTGGCCCGTGTGGAGAGGATCATCCTCGAAAATCGACGGGTGAAGGTCGAAAAAATCGAGCGAGAACTTGGAATATCACATGGAAGTGTTATCAACATCATCCACGACAATTTGGCCATGACCAAGGTCTGTGCCCGTTGGGTCCCTAGAAACCTCACGCCCCATGATCGACTTCAACGTCGTCAGAGTCCACAAGGCCAGAGTTGCACAAGCTGCTCTGCGCGAGTGCGGATTCGAGGAGCTCAACCATTTTCCCTACAGCCCCTAGCGACTACTTTTTATTCCGCCAGCTCAAGGCTGCACTGCGTGGACGCCGGTTTGAGGACGATGAAGATGTCCAACTCGCCGTCCAGGAGTGGATTGAACATTAGTCGGGAGATTTCTGGTTGTCGGGAATTCGAAGCCTCAGGGACAAGTGGCGCAAGTGCATTGAAGTCGAGGGTAGTTATATTGAAAAATAATAAAACACTTTTCCTCATATCTCGCTTCCTTATATCCGAATTGCAAAACTTATTGACCGCCCCTCGTAGCTGACACCCTCTTATAGGGTGCATAGTGGGGCCAGGAGGGCACGCCCATTCCTCCAGGTGTTAGGTGTAGTAGGGCTTTTTACCCCTGCTACCAATAACTAGTACGGTTAAACAACTGATAGCCCTAAACAGGAGTGCGCTCGACTGAGCACACAGCTCTCCTAAACTTGCCCCCTCCCACTTGTGTGAAGGCACACCCCCTGGCCTGGAAGTAGGGAAATCGATAAAGAATGACACTGCTAAGAAGTGTGGTTAACACGCATCAACGCCTTTGAAAGCACAACACAAACGCCACAACACAAACGCCAGCGCACGGAAAGGTCTGGCCACCGATCGGTGGACGCGCTGGGCTTAACCCCGTGGGTGTAGGTAGCTCTTACACGCCATCACACACATAGTCAATCACAACACCGTTGTCTTTCCTCTTTTGTCTTCACAGCTCAACACACACACTCCTCTCCTTTTTTCAAAGAATCATGCCGATGGGTAGTTCCATCCACATACCCCTGACCCGGAAAGGGTCCTCCCCCGTTCTCCCAGAGGTTCCAACCTGATTGTTAGTCGGTGTCAAAAACACAAATACTTGCTACCTCTCCTCCCCCCCCCCCAAAAAAAAATGAGGCCTGACTCCTGGTATCCTCGGGCTCATCATCGATGGTCATGTTTATCTTTATGTTAATTTGATTATCCGGTCGGGGGCATCACTTCTTTAGGAGTGAGGATCTTGCCCCCGAGCGAAAGACGTATGGCGCAATATATTATTACTCCACGCATACCATTTTACGCTTACCTTCAGTTCCCTTCATGTTCATCTTTCATAACGTAATCATCCCGAATCTTCTCATGTTATGAACGCGTCGACTATCCTCCAAACACCCGCTCTTTTTTTCATGTTGGCGTGAAATAACCGGAGAAGTTATAGGAAAATACATAGATACCTCTACAGGGTGTCCCACTCAAAGCGCAACCCAACTTCAGATGGCTGAAAATAAAGTTGCCCTTTTTTTGTGGGACTCACTATAGCATGATGCCATTTTCTAAGATTAATTCAATCTGACTACTCCTCCTACTACTATTATTACTATTACTATTATTCCTTCTACTCCTATTATTACTGCTACTACTATTATTAATATCGGGAATTAGTGGGAGAGTGAAAGCGCGTCTGCAACCTTTTCTTCGATTCGGTGCATTGAGCTGCGCAAAGGTGTCCCGTAAGAAAATGGGTTCAGGGAAGGCGAGGAGAAGAAAGAGATTAGCGAATATAAATGAAGATAATGAATGCAGAAAGAGAAATAAGAAATAATCGAAAATAACAATGAGCATTAGGATACAAATATTAACATCATAAATGGTGAAAAAAACTTTTATAAATCCTCTCGGAGTTAAAAGACAAGTACAATTAATGGAAGGCACGAATAGGATTATATAGGTAGTCCAATAATCAAAAGGAAGTAATAGGTAGGCCCATACTCAAAAGGAAGTAATAGGTAGGTCCATAATCAGAAGGAATTGCTAGGTAGTCCAATAATCAAAAGGAAGTAATAGGTAGGCCCATAATCAAAAGGAAGTAATAGGTAGGTAGGTCCATAATCAAAAGAAAGTAATAGGTAGGCCGATGATCAAAAGGAAGTAATAGGTAGGCCCATAATCAAAAGGAAGTGATAGGTAGGCCCACAATCAAAAGGAAGTGATAGGTAGGCCCATAATCAAAAGGAAGTGATAAGTAGGCCCATAATCAAAAGGAAGTGATAGGTAGGTCCATAATCAAAAGGAAGTGATAGGTAGGCCCATAACAAAAAGGAAGTGATAGGTAGGCCCATAACCAATAGATCTGAAGTGGCCTAATAATTTAAATCAAACCTTGATTCTCAGTGTAATGGAGTAGGTCTTTTCTTCCCATACTCTGCTCGTTCTAAAGGTGCCCCGGGGCAATGGGGGTATTTAATAATATACTGAAAATACACCATTGAGTAAAAAATATAAAGGAGCTGGAGTATACATAATACATAAATTCACGTGGAAGGAAAGCTAATTTTTCGTGTATACCCGGATGTGTGCAGGTTAGGTTAGGTTAGGTTAGGTTAAGATACCGACCCTAAACCAAAGTATTGGGGGATGATGTACATTTGCCCAAACTTTAGAGGAAACAATGTTAAAATGGCCACATTAGGTGGGAGGATGTTGAAGTACTCCATTAGACCTATTCTTTCAACAGTAAAATGAACATGAATTATTATTAACTTTTTTTCCTACTTGTGATATTTATAGTGGGTTCGATATTGGTGACATGAGTAATTTTGAGTTCGCCATTGTTGACATTATTTGTAAACTCTTTGAAACTCTTGATGTTCGAGAGGTGGACCAAATGGCAGCATTCGATCGCTAGTTGTTTGGATCGGATCGCCGAACAGCTTCTCCCACAAGGCTTCTACGATCAACCCGGTCGTCGTGAATCACTCTCGCTGTTTTAACCTTTGGATGAAATTGGATTATTATTTTGTTCAGAGGCGCTGTTCCAAAGTCATCTAGTTGTCAATGTCACCGCCTTCCCCCGCAAAGGGGTCACTCATGCCTCCAGGCGGATCTGCACGTAATATCTTCCGCACTTTTTACTTCTCTATATTTGCTTCTTTTTTTTTACAGATTCTCAGATTCCTTCCTACAAACGTTCTATGGTAGACGCCATTGTTGGTTTTCGCTTCATAGGGTTGAGTAATAATAATAAAATAAAAATAATTATAATCCTGTCTGCTTGTGGGGCAGGAGGAATACAAATGCAGTCCACCACTCTGTCGTAAAAAAACGAGTAAACCCGGATAAGGGTCGCTGACTTGAGGAACTGAGCTCCCGAACGCCTTGTCCCTACGAGCGTAGTTGGTGATTAATTTTTAGTTGCGTTAATTCGAGCCCTTCCTACGGTGGGGTAAAGTAATGTAGGAATAATATAAAAATAATAATAATAATAATAATAATAATAATAATAATAATAATAACCATCTAATAACAACTCACTCTAAGTCAAATTGACTCACGACTCCTCTGGAAAAAAATCCTTCGAAACCTTTCCTTTCGAGGCCCATTTATTGAACGCATATGCGAGGCTTGTCCCCAAAATAGCCAGAATACAAAAACAAAACAAAAAAACACTAAATATGGATTCTCTCCTTCAAGATAGTCCACTGCAGCTGCTATAAGTCTTTGCCAACGTTTTTTTCAACTTTTTAGAGCACTTTTTTTAGTTATTTTCAGGAGTAGTCTTTAGATCTGCGTCTGAATTTCTTCCACCTTGGATTTCATTCGTCGAACTTTCCTCGTTCTTGGAAAATCCTGACTTTCCCACTATCACGATCCACTCTTTGTTTCCACATCGTAGCCGTATATCCAACTTTCTTCTCCACTTACCATGCTATCTAAGAAGTTTGCTTCAGTTTCAGACATCTACAAAAACTCTTCGGCTAAAAAGCAGCAAAAATACATTAAAAAAACTAAATTAAAAGTTGATACAATTGAGATATTTATATGAAATCAACGACATATTTTCACAAATGGTTCCTAGGTAATTTCATGCATTTGCCTTTGACCAGGTTTTGAGTTACACATGCACTCCCTGTTTTTTCTAGCAAACCTCGTATATGTTGTTACACTAAGGGGCTTTGAGGATAATTGTTGCCGTTTACTAGGTTAGGTTAGGTTAGTTTATGTGTGGTCTTTATTTGATGATTGTAAATTCTACACTTGTAACAAAGATTAAGTCAGATTGTTGAGTGGGGTATTTTGGGGGTTATGAAGCTTAGGTCAGGTTGTTTAGGTTGTTAGTTTTATTATACGATAGTTGGTTGTTCTATTATGATTCTTAGGTTAGATAATTTCGGTTTGTTATCCTCATATGTATATGAGTGTTTTTATAATTATTTTTTTATTATTCCCTATTTTAACTTAACCTAACCTAACCTGCACCATTAATTCGACTAGAATTTTTTGTTACATAAGATGGATGCATTTCTATATCTCCCACTCATTTTTGCGCCCATATCATTCAGAGAGCCAAAAACACATACACACACAAGCTTTAACTTTTATATAGAGAGAGAAGCCCCCGGGAATTAGGGATGCTTTGCAAAATGTTTGTTACGTTTGGAAAACCCGAGCGAATTATTCAAATTAACAGGAAATTTCTCATAGTTTTAATCTTTTTTTAAATACCGATGAATTCAACTAGATTATTTGAATTTAGGTTAGGTTAGGAAGTTTGGTAGCTATAAAATTACCCTAAATTCAATTAATCTAATTCAATGTGTCACTTTTACCAGGGAAGTATGTTAGGAAAGTTACCAATGGTCCAATAATTTGATAAAGTTTATCACATTTACCAACCATTCTGATGATATTATCTATCATTACCGTAATTATTTATAATTTCCAATTTATCCCATTTAATCCAACAAATATATTAGGAAAATAATGTTGCTGCATCGACCTGTATATACATACTTGTGTATAAACTGTATAGAGTGAAGGGAACGGAGTGGCATTTGGTATTGTCTCGCGCTGAGGCGCAGTTTTTAAGATGAGTTTTTAAAATGTTTAATTTCGCCCTGGTGGTAACCAACGAGGGCATTTTAAGGAGGATTATTTAGGACAATTTTTTGCACTTTTACATCCTTAGACTTTTTTTTTATTCCCATTGCCCGTCACATTTAACCTTTTCTCCCGCGTCCATTGCTATTACCTTGGGTGGTCAGGATAAGACATTTGCCAAAACTGAAGAGGTTTTTTTAATGTATGGTATGTGTTTATGTGTGTATGTACGCGTGTACTTACCTATGTATGTATGTATTTATTTGTACGTATGTATAGGCCTTAAATCAAATATCTTAATGTATTCCATTTAATTCAGGATATTGATGACGTGACTTCAAGATTAGATTTTAATGAGATGCGGTGCACATATACGTCATATGTGTACCGTGTACTGTACTCACTGAGTTTGAATTGGCAGTCAAAACTGCAGAATGGGTAGTCTGGACCACAAATGGAATGTGGCTTCGGTTACGAGGAAGGAATGGGGGGGGGGGGTTACACGCAATCGAGTGATAGTAATACTGGATGAGTATTTCAATGCCTCCATAAGGAAAAAGAAGTACATAGATCCGAGGAAGAGTTCATCTTATTATAGTGATCCTAACGTGTGTGTATGTCTGTGTATGTGTGTGTATCCGTCTGTGCATTTTAAAAAATAATGATTTTTTTCTTTTACACCAATTTTGAATGTTTTGAAAAAAAACCCTTTTTCTCTCTCATACACTTTCTTAACTTTGTGAGCGAAGTGAACGGATTTGGGACGGATTTGGGGTAGTATATACAAACATCGTACTTCCGGGTTCAAAAACTTGCTTAGGTGTCTAGATGTAGATACATTTCGAGGAAATGTACTATTTTCTACAAACTAAACGTACATTTAGGACTACATGAATTGTAGGAAAAATTTTGGTATTTTCCTTGTCCGCCAAAGGTTAGGTTTAAACCAAACGGCGTAAAATGACGTAGGTATATTAATACAAAAACATCTCTGACCTTTCGAGCGGGAATAAGTTGGAAACAAAATCTGACCTCACTTGAAGGTCAGCGAACTAGATTTCCGCACCATTACCTTATAACACCATAGTTAATACCCGTTTGCCCGTGTCTTTATCCCATTGGCCGGTTGGGTAGGGCGGAAGTGTTTTTAATTTTCCCGCGTGTATGAAGGCTTTTTTCATTGGGAAATAGTGGAGGGCAAAGCGGGGTTAGAGCAAAGGAAAGGAAGTACATTTTAAATAGTACCATAAAGGACTCAAAGGGGAAGAACATATAGCATAATTATATATATATATATATATATATATATATATATATATTAATAAGCCACTGCATAGAGACATTATATTTATTTACGCGACTAGTTTCTATATGAAGTTTACCATATCATCGGTTTATGGCTCAAGAGAGTGTAAACACCGCTTCTGATTTTAGCGAAGTTAAGTTACATTGGCTTTGGTTAGTCGCCAGTTAGGGTTTCGATTTGGGTCGCCTTCCTGGTGGCTGGCACACCCTGCAGATATCCGTGGTTCGGATTCCACTTTAATCAGTAGATCCCCAGTAAGAATTAAAAGATATCTTAACCATCTTCATTTATATGTATACTAATGCTATGCACATGTACGTCCATACTTAAATAACGCAAAAATCAGATCAATGTCACTAATCAAAGGTCTTTTGTATAAAACCCGATTTTAAAAGATATTCTTAATGACCTTAAATTCACGCCCCAGCTCTAACCATTGTTCCTACACAGTGGTTTATTAACAAATTATTCACTCACTGTTCAGGGTTGAAATAATAGAAAATCAATGTGGCTAATTTGTAATAATATTTTACAGAATATTCTAAGATTGATTTCTTCTATGCAGCATTTCTTAGAAATATCATTTTTATGGTCAAAATCGCTTCCATCTGAACATTGGAACCATTTTTGTGCGATCAATATATTCTAACTCTCTCTCACGCATCCATCTCTCCTCTCGTGACCATATTCAGCGTGGGAAGCAGCTGAGACTTCCAGTACAGCTCTCTCGAAGACCTGAGAAAGAACAGATAAATGCTCCACTTTAAGTGGAGTTTTCCTGAAATGTTCGATCTCAATTAAACTCATGTTGCAGGTGAAATTTGGCTCATAATAAGTTTTATGATTCCCAGTTGCTGAAGTCTTAGAGCGAATTTTAAGATGCCTCACTGTCGTATCACCAAATTATTCAAAGAATTTTCCTTTTTGCATCCTCTTTATCTGGCTCACAACCAAGTCTCTCCGGCGTTCATCGTCTTTGCAGAGAAATGAGGCCAAGATACTTCTAGGAGGCACATAGTAAACTCCTCTTATCACTGCAGCAGAGATGTTTTCTTTGACTTCGGGAGTCTGGTTCCTTAGCAGCCTTGGCTTGTAACATTGTGCCCAGGACGAAATTTGCTGCGGTGTTTCACTTTGTCTCTGGTTGTCTGTGTAGTCTTTGGAGAAATTCTGAATTACTGAAATTTCAGAAGTCTCTGTTATCTGGAAGTACAGCCACTGAAAATCCCTTTTAGGCATCTTAACCTATAAAATGTCAGTTTCAATTAAAATAAGACTTGAGGGAGCAACTTAAGCATCTACTTCCCACTGAGACGCACAAGAAGATGTGATATTTACAAATGCAAACTTCATAGAGTTTACTCAGTTCAGCCACTCTCTTATCCTTGGTACTAGACTACTACTCTCGTTTACGATGTCCATCATCTGCTTCCATTTCAACATTATCTTATATGAGAACGATTTTCCTTGATTTTCACAGTCAGCGTGAACTTCGCATTCGATTTTCTCCACTGAGTCATCACGAGTGAAGCTATCTCGTCAGTTATCTTTCGGAGAACGTATTTAGAACTTTTGATATCATGAATAAGCAACTCTTCCTCTTGAAGACGAATCCCTCTCTGAAGAACGTTTCTACAAGTCGGCACTTCGCGTGGAATAAATTCCTTCCCAGAGCCCACAACATCCTTGAGCTTTGAAGCAGATATTTTCATGGTCTTGGGAGCAGATACGGCCATCACTTCAGGTCTCTTGTCCCATCTGTAACACATTTAATTTTTATAAACATACGAGTATATATATATATATATATATATATATATATATATATATATATATCTTTCTGTGAAGGCTATCCGCCGGCTAGGATAGGCAACCATTAGCCATCGTCATTTTAATTATGCTTGGTATTCTTGAGTAAAGATTATTTATTGGACAAAAATTTAATACAATCATGTATATTAGATAAACCCTTCTTAGCTATACATATAAACATTTTTCCACCTATCCAAATTTGCCATAATAAAACTGCATAGGGACTTTAATTCATACTATTCCTTGATATTAAGAATATTACTTAAAGTAAACCTGGAGCTTCATTAATCGTTCTAGAATTAAATAATATTCAAAACAAATATAATAATGGTGATTAAACTTAGAAAAATGACAAAAACTATTTACCGAAAAGAATTACGTCCACGCACTTTTATTGCCTAATTATAACTGGCATAATTGCTCAGAGCCATCTAATGAAAGAATGTTGAACTTCGCAAACTTTACCCAAATTGTTACACTGATTCAAATGGAGGACAGCAAAGTTAATAGACTATGGATAAGTTTGAAAACAATTATGACAAACGGTTTAAAATATGAAGTTGTGTTAAATTGAATATTCGGTATTTCAACATTTAATTGAGAGCCTCAATTTTGAACATAACACGATTTTTTGGAAGAATTGTATTAAATATACTTTTCTTAGAATTATATTTTATATACAAATATATATTAACTAAAAGGAAACTTTGAAAAATATGATATACCCTGCGCAGAATTGAAACCTTGGACCTTTACGAAAGCAAATGCTTTAAAAAGAAATATCGCATAAACCAAACCAAAGTTATTACCTAATTTCTTGTTAGAGCAAGGCTTAATGTCATATCTTTTAGTGCATAATTTGCGTTAGTTATTTAAGTTTGTCTTTGCGTTAAATTTCGCTCTTTAATTTTCTGAACAAAATCGTCGAAAAACATTTATATAAATTCATAATTATCCCAATCCTTTATAAAAACATTCATAAAACATTAAATAGGTATGTCGTTTAAATTTTATCTGATTTCGTTAAAAAGACAAAAAAATTATTAAGCGAATGTACCCGTTTTAATGAGACGATGTGAATAGTAATTAAGCTTTTTTTATAACAATCAGATAAAGGTCTCACAGCCCTCGCAACATGAGATATTTGGAGTGTTTCAAAATCCCAGGAAGACGTTTGAGAAATGTTGACAGCATTTGTTATACGTATGCCCTAAGGTTTTGAAGGGAGATATACTATAAGGCAGAGTAGTATTTGGAACTTTTGTAGAATGGTAGTGCTATGGTAGTCTTCAGGTGGTAAAAGTCAATTATTTTGAAGCACGGAGGATTTCCTTCTAGGATAATTAGTCCTGTGGGGTTTCTATATCCCATTGAATGAGACGCTAAACAAAAATGACTGGAATCGAACCGGCGACAGATTGGCGAAAACTTATTGAATTTTCAAAGGGGCAAATAAGTTCGAGTGGTAACATCAGATGGTATGGTAGAGTAGTGTCCGCTAGAGCAGAAGAAGGTTTGTCAGCTGACTGAAAACCCCAGAAAAACTCGATTTTGCAATCCTGTTCCCGGTGTTTTTAGTTCTGTCAATCGTCCCCTGACTACTCTTTTGTCTTTTCATTGAACTGCAGGTGGCTGTTTTTGTCCATCTTGGTACATTTTTGAATGAATTTAATACAGTATGTTTATTTTCTTTGATCTGCAGGTGGCCTCTTGCTTCCCCCTGGTCCACTTTTGAGTCAACTAGTACCAGGAGGTAGCCCGAAATCTATAATTACGTTTGAACAATCCCTTAAATGAATCTAACCAAAAATTGTACTCTTCAAAAGGTTAGCTCTTTTCCGAGCACAAATTCTTGGCCAGATCCGGGGCTGACAAGGACCCAAGGCGCTTTAGTCATGTAGCCCTGTGCCTGGAATGGCCATCATCGTTTCCGTGTCAATGTCTGAACTTTGATAAATAACCCTCGTGATGGGCAGACCAAAATTGTCATTGATATTTTATTAAATCTTTAATGAATTGGATGCATTCGACATTGATATATGTATGTGCATGTGGTCTATGCATGTATGTAGCACATGTAGGTTTGCGTCTGACGGTGTTTGTTTTTGCCTGTAGTTAACCGCATCATAAAATGGACCTAAGCTAAATTCATATCCTTGAACTTTTCTGAAGCAATATAATTCGTCTTGCGTCAAAATTCTACTTTCAAAATCCCCATTATTGGTTTAAGAGGTAAAAAATGAGGCCATAATTAATTTTTTTTATAGATTATAAATTCTTACATAGGAGCAAAACACACAAATACGAACATATAGATAAAAACACTCTTTACACCCTGAGTGAAGTTAATCAACAATATACATGGTTAATTACCGAATAGAACCATGATTCGGGTTGACTTCTTGGTGGCTCCCAATGAAACAGAAAAATCGATGTGAAGACTATATCGAAAAAAGCAACCTTTGTAGTTGAGAATAAAATTAAAATCATACAGAAGAAAACTGTAGCTGAGATTAAAACTAAACCGATAGTAAAAGATAACCAACATTTTGTTCTTGAGATTCTAATTAAACTATAATAAAAAAATATTTGCAATTGTGATTGAAACTAAAACCATAGTCAAGAGACCTTAGTACCTGATATTATAACTAAAAACTTGGCAATTGAGATCAAGAGTAAAAACCTTTGTACAGTATATGAGATTATAAATAAAACTATACGGAAAAAAATGTACCTGAAAGAGAAATGCAGCCCATACTGAAAAACGTTTGTACCTGATAGTAAAACTAAAACCATGCTACTAAAGAAAACGTTTATAGTTGAGATTATAACTAAAACCATACTAAAGGTTTTGTAACTGAGGTTTGCTAAAACCATACTATAAAAATCGTTTTGAGTTGAGATCGTAACTAAAACCAGAGAGAATACAACCCTTTGTAGATGCGATTATAACAATAACCATACTGAAAACAACCCTTTGTCACTAAGTCTATAACTAAGGCCACACCGAAAACAACCCTTGGTACCCGAGGTTATAACTAAAGCCATACCGAAAACAACCCTTGGTACCTGAGATTATAATTAAAGCCATACGAAAACAACTATTTGTAGCTGAGGTTATAACTAGAGCCATACGAAAACAACCCTTTGTATCTAAGATTATAGCTAAAGCCATACGAAAACAACCCTTTGTATCTGAGATTATGACTAAAGCCATACGAAAACAACCCTTTGTATCTGAGATTATAAGTAAAGTCATACGAAAACAACTCTTTGTATCTGAGATTATAACTAAAGCCATACGAAAACAATCCTTTGTATCTGAGATTATGACTAAAGCCATACGAAAACAATCCTTTGTATCTGAAATTATGACTAAAGCCATACGAAAACAACCCTTTGTATCTGAGATTATGACTAAAGCCATACCAAAACAACCCTTTGTATCTGAGATTATGACTAAAGCCATACGAAAACAACCCTTTGTATCTGAGGTTATAACTAGAGCCATACGAAAACAACCCTTTGTATCTAAGATTATAGCTAAAGCCATACGAAAACAACCCTTTGTATCTGAGATTATGACTAAAGCCATACGAAAACAACCCTTTGTATCTGAGATTATAAGTAAAGTCATACGAAAACAACTCTTTGTATCTGAGATTATAACTAAAGCCATACGAAAACAATCCTTTGTATCTGAGATTATGGCTAAAGCCATACGAAAACAACCCTTTGTATCTGAGATTATGACTAAAGCCATACGAAAACAACCCTTTGTATCTGAGATTATGACTAAAGCCATACGAAAACAACCCTTTGTATCTGAGGTTATAACTAGAGCCATACGAAAACAACCCTTTGTATCTAAGATTATAGCTAAAGCCATACGAAAACAACCCTTTGTATCTGAGATTATGACTAAAGCCATACGAAAACAACCCTTTGTATCTGAGATTATAAGTAAAGTCATACGAAAACAACTCTTTGTATCTGAGATTATAACTAAAGCCATACAAAAACAATCCTTTGTATCTGAGATTATGACTAAAGCCATACGAAAACAATCCTTTGTATCTGAAATTATGACTAAAGCCATACGAAAACAACCCTTTGTATCTGAGATTATGACTAAAGCCATACGAAAACAACCCTTTGTATCTGAGATTATGACTAAAGCCATACGAAAACAACCCTTTGTATCTGAGATTATGACTAAAGCCATACGAAAACAATCCTTTGTATCTGAGATTATGACTAAAGCCATACTAAAATAACCCTTTGTATCTGAGATTATGACTAAAGCCATACGAAAACAACCCTTGGTATCTGAGATTATAACTAAAGACATACGAAAACAACCCTCTGTATCTGAGATTATGACTAAAGCCATACGAAAACAACCCTTTGTATCTGAGATTATGACTAAAGCCATATGAAAACAACCCTTTGTATCTGAGGTTATAACTAGAGCCATACGAAAACAACCCTTTGTATCTAAGATTATAACTAAAGCCATACGAAAACAACCCTTTGTATCTGAGATTATGACTAAAGCCATACGAAAACAATCCTTTGTATCTGAGATTATGACTAAAGCCATACTAAAACAACCCTTTGTATCTGAGATTATGACTAAAGCCATACGAAAACAACCCTTTGTATCTAAGATTATAACTAAAGCCATACGAAAACAACCCTTTGTATCTGAGATTATGACTAAAGCCATACGAAAACAACCCTTTGTATCTGAGATTATAACTAAAGCCATACCAAAAACAACCTTTTGTTATCTGGTTGAAGTTTTAAAAGAATCTTTTTAAATAGAAAATGTGTAGAGAAAATAAAGCGTTTCAAGGATACGAATTCTCCATCATATGATTAATTTTAAATGAAGAGGGACGGGGGGAGGTATGGGAGAAGGGGTGAATCTGGTTAAAGGAAACAAGAAACTGAGAAGAATTCCATTATTTTTCGTGGACATATTATGGCCTCGAATTGTCCAAAAAAAGATATTTTTCAAGAAATTGATATTTTAATTTCCAATGTAGGAATTTCGAGAAGGAGGGAGCAAGTAATTCTTTAGATAAATCTCATGAGGAAGCAATTCCTAAAATAAAATTATTATTACATCGCTATCTACTAAAATAAATAAATGATCTTTCTGCTTACAAATGTCACTTATTTTGAATTAACGAAAACTCAAAATAATTTGGAGAATTTCCGCATTCCTATCCTTTAAAAATTGAAAATTTATAGGTTTTCCGAAAAATGTCATATTTTTGGTAGGTAGTTAACTGGTAAAAAATGGTAAATACCATAATTTATAATACATTTAATATTTTTTTTAATAGAGTTCAAAATTTCACTAATATACCATAGACACCAATACCCAAATTAGAAAGATGAATATGTATATTACCTTCCAAAGAATAAACTGGAATAAACGAAAGACAAGAGGAAAACCACAATAAATACCCTTAATAATAAATACTTAATGGGTAATCAAGTTATCCCCGGTAGGCCTAGAAAATGGTAAACCCTGAATTACTTGGAGATTCAGCACAGAATATTAAAGTACTCGTATGGACTATTATTAAATTATCCATTAATTGAGCGTCCTTCACATCCCCAGATGAAGAAAAGTGACGTCATTTTTATTTATCACTCCAGGTAAGAATTGGCGAGGAGGAGGAAAGGGGCAGTTGTTCCTTAGAGGTAAAGAATGCGATCTGATTCTTGAGAACGTTCGCTCAAGAGTCACAAAAACGCGTTTGAGTCATGATTTTACGGGCATAGGCGGAACTCGTTGCTTGAATCCTGGAGGGGTAATGGTCTAGCGCCATGAAAATTGTGGGAGAGGAGGGGAAGGTTTACTGATTCCGCATAGCAACCAAAAGGGTAGCAAGGGATTTCTAAGAAGAAGTAGCGTTTGGTAAGTGGTTTTAAAATAGATTCTAAGATGATACAGTTAGACGGGTTTGCCCCGGCGGCGCTCCGCATACAAGCCAAGGAAGTCACTCTTACAGGAACAAGACCAGAGCGGGACTTTTGATTCAGCGAAGAAATACACCGTTTTTTCTTATTATTTTTTTAATGCTGACATTTTAATAAATATGCAATATTATTAATATTTGAATAATTATTCCTATCAGTAAAGTAAGAAAACTATTAGTCTCAAAAGTTTTGGCCCTCAGAAAGAAGGACAAAACGAAGAAGGCGAGTCCTATCTTTAATTCCAACGTTTCGGGTTATTACAAAACCCATCTTCAGGAGCTAAAAACAAATTCTAAATGAGTAATCTAAGCCTAAAAACATAAATAACAGCACAAGTTCAAAGTTAAAAACCAAGGATCAGAGAAAATCACCAAAACGACGTTAAAAATATAAAATGAACGTTACGTTAATGAACAAACAAAATAGTGAGGTAAAGAACTATTTTGTTTTTCATTAACGTAATGTTCATTTTATGTTTTTAACGTATATATATATATATATATATATATATATATATATATATATATATATATATATATATATATATATATATATATATATATATATATATAAAGAGCAAATACAAGTTCTGCGGGTGATAACAACGACCACAGGGCTTTCGCCATATTTATTTTCTGCTATTCAAAACAATTTTGAAGAGAGAAAGAAAGATGCAAAAACCTTGTATTGCAGACTATATAACAATATAGTACAAGAGAAAGAGCAATGAGCAATGAGACAAGAAACCGGAGTTTTTTAGAGGCAAGAGAAAGGGACATTAGAAGAACACTAGAATCAAAGAGAGCAGAGGGCGGCACAATGAAGGCAATCCTTTACTGAGAAGACAGAAATAACACCAGGGGAGAAAAAAAGTTTGAAATTCCTGGCCGGGACTCGAACCCGGTTCTGCTGATTGCCGGTCAGATGCTTCATTGCCATCATTGTGCCGCCCTCTGCTGTCTTTGATTTTAGTGTTCTTCTAATGTCCCTTTCTGTTACCTCTAAAAAACTCCTGTTTCTTGACTCATTGCTCATTCGCGTCAAATTTCTCTTTCTCTTGTAATATAGATGGAAGGCATCATATATATATATATATATATATATATATATATATATATATATATATATATATATATATATATATATATATATATATATATATATGTATAAAAGCACAAAATAACGAATTCAAACTTCATTCTAAACTGCTCACGACCATCAAACAATTACATCGCCGCTAAAGGAGGCAACGCGAATGGTAAACTCTCTCTTCTCTCTCTCTCTCTCTCTCTCTCTCTCTCTCTCTCTCTCTCTCTCTCTCTCTCTCTCTCTCTCAACAAAAAGGGACCGTGGCAAGGCTAGAAGCTATCGAACGATACGTCTCACGTCAATAGTGGGTATTTTTTTTTTTTTAATTTTATAGAGCCCATCTGGCAACTACCCACTTGGGCATAAGTCGCCGAAAAACCCGACAGCCTAGAACTAGGCTACTTTAAAATAAAAATATGAAAACTTAACAATCGATATAAATTCGAAAAACTTAACAATCAGGAAGCAATCTCCGGCAGCGGGGGGAGGTCCCCCTCACCCCGGTGCAGGAGAGTGCAACCTACAAACAAAACAATAACAAAAAAAGAACCTTAAATAAAGGGAAGAAGCCCGGCCTCCCCCCAAAAGTCAACAAGTCCACAAGTCAAAGTGCACGAATCTGTCCCGAGTACAAGGGACAGGCGGTAGCGACCCCACCCATCCCGGTACCGGGACAGGTATCGTGCGCGAAGATCACCCAGACCACGACATTCGACAAGAATGTGCCGAACAGTCTGGGGGACAAAGCAGTCGGTGCAATAGGGCGCAGGCGAGCGCTCCATCAAATAGCGATGCGTCACACGAGTGTGTCCGATTCGGAGACGACAGAAAGCAACCTGAAGCCGCCGCGGCATTGGGGGATAGGTCCATGGGAACAGTCGCGGCGCAATAGCACGCAACTTTAAGTTCCCTTCGACCGTCTCCCATCTTCTTTGTCAAGCAGTCTGAAGAGCTGCCCGTATTCCTGCCATGTAGTCGGTGTGAGGAAGAGCAAAACGCTGGTCCGGTCACAGAGTCCTCACGGACTCTTTGGCGCCCTCATCGGCGCGCTCATTCCCCGCAATTCCTACATGTCCAGGAACCCAGCAGAAGATAATCTCGACATCCACCCGGCTCGCCGAAACCGTGGTGTCACGGATATCGCGAACCAGGGGATGCGGAGATTCCAATGCCCCGAGAGCACTCAGGGCGCTTTGTGAGTCGCTATAGATCACAATCCGGTCTCCAAACCGGGCACGTCGCGTAATCTCCCGTACCGAGTGGGGTATTGTCACCAGCTCGGCCGTCAAGACAGACGCAGTGCCTGGTAGAGCCCCGCTGACTTCAAACAGAGGGGATACGGCGTGGAAGCCGACCCCCTCTTGGGACTTGGAGCCATCCGTATACACTGGGACGGTTCCAGCTTGACACGATGTGTGCTCCAAAAAGGTCAAACGCAATACTCCCGGCGCAGTACAAGCTTTGGGAGCAGAGGCGTGGCGACAAATAGCCAAATGTGGTACCCTCCAGGATGGCGTCCTGGGCAGAACCATGGGCGCCACCGGCCCGAGAGCTATATCTACCTCTCGAAGGAGTTTCCTGGCCCTGAACCCAAAGGGTTTAGGGTATGACTAGCGTCTCTCGGTGGCATAGGCACCATCGAGATCAGCTGCGGATGCAGTGAGAGCTGTTGGCGACTGAGGGAGGCACCGGGCTCGCGCGTACAGGTGAGTGATGCACTGCACGCGGCGCAGAGCGAGTGGCATCTCCCCAGCATCGACCAAGAGGCTCTCAATGGGGGAAGTGTGAAAGGCCTCGGTCGCAAGGCGAAGGCCGCAAAATTTGCACAGCTGCGGATGCATAAAACTTGCATCCGAAGTCGAACTTCGAACGAACAAAGGATCGATAAAAAAGTAAGTCAGTAGCCCTATCAGCACCCCAAGCGCTGAATGTCACGGAACGGAGAATGTCCATGGCGCGGGTACAAGAGACCCTAAGGCTGCGAATATAAGCCTCCCTGGTAAGGCCTCGGTCGAATACCATACCAAGAAAATGGTGCGATTTCACCACTTCCAGGCGTACCCCATTAAACAACAAATCTGGGTCGGAGTGCAGCCGTGGATTGCGGCAGAAGTGCACCACCTCAGTCTTGGCCAAAGAAAACCGATCCTGTGCGCTACGGCATAGCGAGAGACGCCGTTCAATGCCTGTTGGAGTCGACGCTCCAGAGTTGGTATCTCGGCCGCGCCAACAGAGATCGAAAGGTCGTCCACGTAGAGCGTAGCGAGAACATCTTCCGGCAGCACCGAGGTGATGCCGTTGATGCTCAGGGCAAAGAGTGTGACACTGAGGACACTTCCCTGTGGGACACCCTCTTCCTGCTCCTTTGGGCCGGAGAGGGCTTCCTCCAACCGTACGTGGAATCGACGATCTCGCAAAAATTCAGATATAAACATTGGGAGGCGTCCTCTTGCCCCCATCGTGTGGAGTCTCCATGATACCGTATCGCCATGCGCTATCATAGGCCTTCTCCAGATGACAAACACCGTGGCATAATGCTGTCTACGAAGGAAGGCCTCGCAGACGGCATTTTCCAGTCGGAGCAGAGCATCCGACGTAGAGTGGAACTTGCGTAAGTTACACTGTGCAGAAGACAGATGGCCTTCGCTGTCCAGGAAAAAGCTAATCTAACATTGACCAATTTCTCGATCAACTTGCATACGCAAGGGGTAGAGAATCGGGCGGAAACCGACCGGAGTAGAGTTATCTCTCCCTGGTTTGCGAAAGGCGAGAACAGTAGCAATTCGCCAAGAGTCTGGAAGAAGACCCTCCACCCAGATCCTGTTGAACAAATCTGAGAGAAAGGCCATGCCTCGCTCACCCAGGTGTCGAAGCATGGCGTACGGGACATCGTCCGGACCATGGGCGGTGTCCGCGCACGAAGCGAGAGCGGAATGCAACTCACTCACAGTAAACTTGTCGTTGAAGGGTTCTCCGCCTCTGGAGGTAAAGTCCAGCCGGCGGCCTTCCGCGACATCACCACGTGCATTGAATGCTGGCGGAGCAGTATCACGGCTAGAGAATGCGGAAAAGGCGGTCGCTAAGGATTCCGCCACGGACGCGGGGTCCGAGCTTGCGGTCCCCTCCTCTTGGAGAACGGGAGGGGGGTCCTACGAGAACTTGCCCCGAATCCTTTTGACTCGCTTCCACACCTCTGCTAAAGGGGTCTTCCCGTTAAGTGAAGCAACGTATGCCCGCCAAGAAGAGAGGCGGGCGTGCTTCGAAATATCCTGGAACCTAACCCTAGCCCGACGAAATTCAGCGACAGTGAAATCGTTCGGGCAGCGCTTATAGCGCATGTAGGCACAACGCTTCTATTTGATCACCGTCTCACACTCGGCCGACCACCATGGGAGTGGTCGGCGTGCAAAACGGCCAGACGTCCTAGGAATAGTAGTCAGGCCCACGGTGATGAGGTTGCCAGAGAAGAACTTAACGGCCTCATCTACAGACCTAAACTCCTCGACTGAGATAAAGATTTCAGTCATTTCCTGAAATGCAGGCCACCGCGCCCGCGCCAAGCACCACCGAGGTGGTTTCTCAGGCTGCAGTTGCCCTGAAAATGATATTTGAATGGGAAAGTGATCACTACCATGGAGGTCATCGACCACCCCCCCAATCAAAATCAGGCTGTCCATCCGAAGAGCACAAAGATAGGTCAAGGCAAGAAAATAAAGTGGTTCTGGGACAGTGATGCGTAAACTCATCCACGTTTAGGACACCCATCTCAAGCTCTTCGATCAGATCAGCAACGACTTGTCCCCTGGGATTTATGGAGTAATCTCCCCAGAGAGGATGCCTGCCGTTCAGATCTCCAAGCAAGAGATAGGGCCTCGGCAACCGTGCCACGACTGGCGGAAGTCCCCCGCGTTGAAGTCAGCTGACGGTGGAATGTACGCGGAAATGATAGTATACCTCCTATCCAGGTGCAGCTGCACAGCCATTTCCTGAAAGGAGGTATCTAAAGAGAAAGGAAGAACGGAGACATCATGCCGGGTGTAAACCGCGCATCCTCCCGGCCTGGCCATCCCGCGGTGGTGGGGTCGCAAAACCCTTATACCCCGGGAGGGCAGGCAGGGGGCACGCGCCTAGCATGCTCTCCTGCAAAAAGATAGCTAACGGGGAATGGGAAGAGACGAGCCTCCGCAGCTGCTCCTAGGTGGCCCGGAGTCCACGGCAATTCCATTGAAGGAATATTCCCTCCAGGCCTAGCTCGGAGGAGACGTGGGGGCCCTCCTCGAACTGAAGACCCTCACGGGAATGGCCGTACGCTTCCCGGGGGCAGAACCCCAGGAGCTGTTGGCCGGACAAAGCGCTGAAGGCGCTATCGCCTTCGAGGACCTATTGGGGGAGGTTGGGCTCGCCATGCGAGTCTTTTCCTCCCTCCGCCTCGAAACCTTAGGCGGGCGTTGCGGCTTCGGAGGCGGGGGGCCCTCTTTTCGAGGAACCACCGTCTCCGAGCCACTCGCTCCACCTCGGGGCGTGTGCGAAGGAGTCGAAGCTCCTTTGTTGCTGTCCTCCTTACGGAAGACAGCTTTAGGAACCCTCAAAGATGGCCTAGCGACCATCTTCAGGGGTGTTGCCTCCTGTGAGTCTAACGACTCAGTGGAGGCGCGTTGCCGTTTCGCCTTGCGGGAAACGGTCACGCTGGGGAAAGAGGGGGGAGCCCTGGTTTTAGCCGGGGCTGGGGATGAACCCTTTTTGCCGCCAGCCTTACCAAGGGAGCGCCCGGGTTGGGTAGAGCCCGCAGAAGGGCTCCGAATGGGCGCGGAAACAACCGTGCTCGTTGGCCTAGATGGGCCAGGAGCAGAGGGTGCCTTTCTAACTCCTGAGGCATATGACGTCCAAGGCAGAGCCGGGCGCGCCAGGACCAAGTCCTTAGCCTCATGGAATGAGAGTCTATCCTGGGCCTGAACAGCCAGGATTTCTTTCTCAAGGAGATATGCACCACATTGCTTCGAAGAAGCAGGATGCGGCTCTCTGCAATTGACACACTTGGCCACACACGATTTGGACTTATCGTGTGCGACCTTGGAGCAATTTACACAGACTTCTGGTGACCCCGACTTTGCACGTCTACATGAGCGATTCGTATGGCCGAAGCGGTGACAGTAATAGCACCGCCGCGGCAGTGGCATGAATGCTTTCACGCGGTAGCGGTACCAACCAGCACGCACCGACTCAGGGAGCTTGTCACAGTCGAACGTGACGAAGAGTGTAGGGGTGGGTCTCGAGGCCCCTCCCTGTTTTCTCATCACACGTTCGACCTTTCCCACCCCATGGTCGGCCAGCTCTAGGGTGATGTCCTTAATGGAGTAGTCAACGAGTTCCCTCGCATAAACTACTCCTTTCACAAAGTTCATGGTAGAGTGCGGCGTCACACTCACCGGGGTGCCATGAAGTGTCCGAAGAGCACTTATCTTGGCCGCCTCGGTGGGATTCGCCGCATTCGCCAGAAGGCTCCCGTCCAAGAAACGGGTCACCTTCGGCTCTCTACCAATTGCACTAGCTAATCCTCTCCTCTGATGGATCATGTTGCCCTTGGACAACATGGTGCCATCAGTGGAGCGAATAACGAGAAAGTGTTTGAAGCCAGCGGGCTCGAAAACGCCAGGTAACCTCTGAATGAGGGCCCCGATGTCATCGAGGCTCCGCCCTTTTGATTTTTGGTCTTTGTCATATTCAGGGGCTCTGCAACCAGGGGAGGGCAGAGGGGGCGGATGTGCCGATCTTGGCTTGGTGGCTTGCCAGAGTGGCAGCAGACCCATCCGTCTCCGCAGCCCCCGCGGATGGAGAGGAGCCCCGAGTCTTCTTCGTCATTTTAGTCCTTTTAGTCTTTTTCTTTCTTGGAGAGGAGGGCGGGGAATGAACCCGCTTCTCACCTCCGCCGGCAGAAGCCCCCATGTCAGATGGGCCGGCCTCAGCCAGGTCCCTCTCCGAAATGGAGAAGGTCCTGGTAGTCGTAGGGGCACCTCTCGGAGGAGATCCCTCCCCTCCTTGTACTGACTCGGAGCCCTCAGCCGTTTGAGGAGGACCCTGCATAGGGGTGGATTCGGATTCGGTGCTTGGCGCCGAGCCCGGATTCTCCCCCCATAGAAGGCCCTACCGTCTGAGGCTGGGTCTCCTCAAGGACCATGTCTATCACAGGAGGGGCCTGCAGTTGGCCATCCCCTCCCAGAACATCGCAGGTCCCCTTGGCGGCGTCAAGAGTCTTTTGTGAGGAGGCACAGGTCTTAACCCCGGAAAGGTTTAATATTCTTGCCAGCAGGTCTTTTGAGGGAAGCGACCGAATGGGCCTGGCTTCCCTCTCCCCACTTAAGGGAGTTTGCCCTACCGAGCCGCTTCAATGGGGAGCGGCTGGATAAGGGCTGCCTGCTGGTTTTCTTGGCAGTCCCCTTGGAAAAAAAAGAGGGGACTGCCGCTGGAAAAAGGGAGGTGCCCGAAAGCACCTCCAGAGAAGGGGGTGAGGGGGAGTCCCCTGCACCCGTAGGCGTAGGAGAGGAGTAAGCTTCCTCTACGGTTAGAGAAATATGGAGGGTCCCCTGTGCAAGTTCAGGGGGGCGACCTCCATTTTTTTGCTTGAGCTGCCCGAGGGCGGCTCCGTCGATGTTTCAGGGGAAGTTGGGGGTTGAGTTTTTTTTTTTTTATCTTCATCATTGGGCATGGTGACCCTCTTTTTTACACGGGATGCAAACGCGCACACCTCTCGCAGTGGCCCGCACTGCGAGAGGTGCTTACAAGCCCGGCAGAGCACGGCACCGCCATTTGGGACCACCCCTCCTGCCTGGTGGCCTGGCAGTCCATCGGCATGGCGGCTCCACCTTAGACACGGCGTAAAATATATAGATTGTGAAGAGGAGAGGAAAAGGGATGTGAGGAAGGTATGGGTGGGGATGAAGCAGGTTGTTAAAAACCAGCCACCCCAGACCGGAGCTCAGGGGTTAAGAACATTGTCCCCCACCCCCTCAGCCCCGATGCGGGACGGTTGGCTGAGAGGAAGGTCAGCATCTACCCTGTGAAATTAGAGGCTGACCAGAGAAAGTTGTGGGAGAGGTTGTATGTAAAGCGAGGAAACAAGTGTTTTGAAGGAAGAAGAAGAGGCTAAGCTGGGGTCGGACGGGGTGCTGAGTCCCGTCAGCACGGCGGCCAGGATGGCAAATCGCCGCGCCCCTTACGGCGTCAATAGTGGGTAAAGTACTGGAAGGTATCATAACCGATAGAATAACGGATCACTTAGAGTCCCATAACCTGTTGAGGGACACCCAGCACGGTTTCTGAAGAAAGCGCTCGTGCCTCGCGAACTTTCACGGGATGATGAGCGAGTTTAACAAAAGTCAAGTGGTGGTCATACTTTATTTTGATTTCCAAATTGCTTTCGATAAGTCCCTCACTGTCGACTGATGGCAAAAGTGTGTGCCTTCGGAATTAGAGGAAAGGTCACAGACTGGTTAAAAAGTTGGTTGTCGGACAGGCGACAGAGGGTTAATATCGGCGCCCACGCCTCTCGGTGGTCGTCAATAACGAGCGGAGTCCCTCAGGGCTCCGTGTCGTGCACTCTGCTATTCATCATCTATATCAACGACATAGATGAAGGACTAGTGAGCTGCCTCGCGAAATTTGCAGACGACACAAAACTTGGAGCGAACGTAGCGACGCCCAAAAACATCGACGGGTTGACGGCGGACCTGCGGATGATTAGCGAGTGGTCTGACGAGTGGCAGATGCCTTTCAAATTGAACAAGTGAAAGGTGATGCACATCGGGTATGCGAATCCTGGGTCAGACTATGAGCTACGGGTTTTGCGTCTTGAGTCAACCCGATGTCGAGAAGGACTTAGGTGTGCTATAAGGGAGATGGCTATAACATGTCAATATAATTTTCAAAATTTGTCAAAAAGTGTTTAGAATAGAGACTCAAAGAAATTATGTTTAATTCCTCGTTTTCTCCTTAAAAAGGCAAGAGATCTTAAGTATAAGGTTGCTGTTTGGAATGAACTTTTGGGGGTTCGCTAGGAAGCTAACTAAAACTTGATCTTCCCTGGTGGTAACTAGGGCGTTCTCCTGGAGGATATAAGAAGTGGGTAGTATCATTTTGTATATATATATATATATATATATATATATATATATATATATATATATATATATATATATATATATATTACAAAGAGCAAATATGGTGAAACAAGTACGCTAACCATACATGATTGAACAGAAGTGGGCTAAATTTTAAAGCCGCATATATAGATAGGCGGTATTGTTTCCAAAGTCTATTGAAACAAAGAAGTTATCAATAAATGCATAAGTGTAAGATATTCTTGTTTGTAAAACCTATTATAGCAAATACGTTTACCTTAAATAAGTTGGTAGTTAGTTCTCTGCATGGGAAAGTAATGTGTAGCATGTGGAACCATGCTCCAGCTGACATATGTGTGATTGCGTGTCGCTCCTCTCCCTCTGCTCCACTGCCCGCACGTCTATGTGCGGCTATATATCTTCTACAGATTTTAACTCCCCCATATTCACCACTTTCTTTACAGATCTCTCATTACCAACTTTCTGGCGGTGATGCCCTCGTTGGTTTTCACTTCTTAGTTTTAATTATCAATAGTTAGGAATAAAAAATACGTTAAATATTAATTATCACATAGGTAGTCTGCATTTTAACAACTTACTAAAACATATACGTTAACCATAAATACCCTAGTAAGTGTTATGCTCCTTTCAAGCTTATTGATTGAAACATATATGTACTACGTGGTAAACCTGCAATTCATACTGCATTCTGCGCAATGCCAAATGTAACGCCAATTTCCAAAAAATGTAATAACACTTTTCATAAAAGTGATAAATTCTAATCCTGGAAATTTTCGGCCCATCTCCCTTACTTCGATCATTAGTAAATTCTTGGAGTCCATTGTTAGAGATGGGATCGTGTAGCCTTAATAAAAGAGACACGGCTTTCGACTCGAATGTTCATACTTAAGTAATTTGCTGGATTTTTTCACGAGGTGATCACAACATTTTACCAATAATGCCCAATGTACATAATCTAACATGGTCAACAGACCTAAGTCGATATGACCAAAGGATATGGCAAATATTGCGTTAAAAGAAATATATTGAATTTGATCATTAGAAAATATGTAATTTTAATATATATACTTTTAATGTGATCATGTCCTTGCTTAAAGGAGAGGAAAAATCTTTTCACGTGCCAAGGATAGATGCCTCGCGTGCCAGGATTTGCCGTTGCCTGCTGTAGATGTACTCTATCTTAATATCAAAAAGTCATTTGACAAAAATGCTCTCCCCTTCTGACCTTGAATCCATCGGTTGCTCCCTCAAAATTGATTTATACGTTGAATGACAATAAATGAAGTATTTATTGACAAATGTAGATGCAAGTTCAATGGTTTAAATTAAAGAATATTAAAGAAAAGTTTAGTCTTTCCACCTAGTCTGGTCTCCTCTTGCGTGTTTGCACAGTTGATAACTAGAACCAATAGATTTGACAATGTTGCGAAACATTATTTGGAATTTCGAGGCATTGTATTTCAATTTATTTTGTAATTCCTCGACTTTTGCTGGTTTTGCGCTGTAAACCTTATCTGTGAGGTATCCACATAAAAAAGTCCTTTGGCATGAGGTGCATGAGATCTAGGGAATCCGGAGACAATTCAGCGCTACGACGTTGCCCAATCCTTGTGTTCGGATGAGTTATCTACATCAAGATTTGCCCTTACATCACGATGGTAGTACTCTCGGGAAGTGCTCCATCTTGTTGGAAGTAAATCTTTTTATTATCAAACATCTCTTCAATGCGTGGGTCGAAGGATTACTGCAACAAGGTTCAATAAACATCAGCATTGACATTTTGGTGGAAAAAGAATAGTCTTACGATTCCCAATGTTGATATCCCACAACAAACTATATACCCTGTTATGTTCAAATGGGTTTCCATAGTAACATGCAAATGTGTCGATTAATTGAACCATTTAACTTAAAGGTGACCTCATCACTCTCGACAACTTTATATGGAAACATGCATCATCTGCTCATTTCTCCATGTACCATTCATTAAATTTAACGTTCCGTTGATTAATGTTGGAATGCAACATTTCCAAAGGGATCGCTTCAAAATGCGATGGACGCTCGATTTGGGGATTTCTGTCTCGCGGGACGTTTTGTAGTACGGATTTTTATGGGGATCGGAGGAGGGCTTCTAGCACACGTTCTTCTCTCACTGGTCCGATGGATGTCCGTGCTCTTCCATAACTTAGCTTATGGACATCGTGAACAGTTTCCTTCTGCTTCGAATTTATCTTTGATGCGAGCAATGGTGCGTCGCGTTGATGGATCTCTGTGAAACTGTTTTCTAAATTGTCTTTGTAATTCCAAGACGTTTTCTTACTAAAAATAACATTTTCTGAGAAATTTTCTTTCTCTCGAAATTAGATGTACTTTTGCTTCTATTTCATGTTAGTTGCACCTAAAAAGAAATATATATATATATATATATATATATATATATATATATATATATATATATATATATATATATATATATATATATATATATAATTACTTATCAGCAGTTAAATGGTGGATACATTAGGTGGGAGAGGCACCGACATACTAAGCGTCGAAGGGTAAGTGAATCTTTTGTATAAACGATCTTGACAAGAATTGAATATATGTAGATATTGAAAAAAGGCTGATGTCACGAAACTAGGTCGTAGGAAAAATTATCAGAGTAACTGAGAAAACTTGCAAAGACCCATGGAAAGAGTAGACAAATGGTCGAAAAGATGACCGATGAAATTATGCTCACTTTACCTGTCTATATCCTCACTTCATTTTACCTGTCCATAGAATCGATTAATTTTACTGGATCATTTCTTTAGCTTCATTTTACCTGTTCATATCCTTGCTTCATTCTACCTGTCCATATACTCGCTTGCTTTTACCTGTCCATATCCTCGCTTCATTTTACCTGTCTATATCCTCACCTAATTTTACCGGCTCATTTCTTAGATTCATTTTACCGGCTCATCTCTTAGCTTCATTTTACTTGTCTATATCCTAGCTTCATTTTACCTGTCCATAGAATCGATTCATTTGACCAGATCATCTCTTTAGCTTCATTTTACCTGTTCATATCTTTCCTTCATTCTACCTGTCCATATACTCACTTGCTTTACCTGTCCATATCCTCGCTTCATTTTACCTGTCTATATCCTCGCTTAATTTTACCGGTTCATATTTTAGACTCATTTTACTTGTCTATATCCTAGCTTCATTTTACCTGTCCATATCCTAGCTTCATTTTACCTGTCCATATCCTCGCTTCATTTTACCGGTCCATATATCCTCGCTTCATTCTACCTGACCATATCCTCACGGGAAGGGAAACGTGAGTACTCGGGTGGCAGCCAAAGACTTTAAAGCACACCTCAAGCATATGAGCGCAAGTTTTAACTAAATATCTAAATTATTTGAGTCTCGGGCATGCTGATAATAGGTACTCTCTCGTATTATAACCATTGCTTTTGCGTTATTGTTCTGGCAAACCTTAATTTTTCCACGTGCAATGTTATTTTTTTAATTGCAACTCAAAGCCGCGATTACTTGTTTAAAAAAATAGAAAGAGTAAAATCCGAACCTATCCTAACCTAACATAACCAAACAACCAGGTGGTGCCAAATCTATCTGAGTAGCCTATGTTACTCTCTGGGTCAAATTACCCTTAATGGTGACCTTTGTTGGCCTTCAAGATCGCTCTAAGTGTTCTTCTATAGTGGTTATATATATATATATATATATATATATATATATATATATATATATATATATATATATATATATATATCTTCGGAAATATATATTAGATATCTTCATTTCACTTTAGCTGACCCTATACATTCTTCACTTCACTAGTTCCTATCTTCGATTCATTTTATTTCTCCATATCCTCACCACATTTTACCTTTCCATATCCTCGCTGCATTTTACCTGTTCATATCTTCACTTCACTTTAGCTGTTCCTATCTTCGCTTCATTTTACCTATCCATATGCTCTCTTCATTTTTTCTATACATATCCTCGCTTCATTTTACCTGTACATATCCTCCCTTCATTTTACCACTCTCTACCTCGCTTCATTTTACTTGTCTATATCCTCGCTTCATTCCCTTTTTCCTATCCTCGCTTCATTTTACCTGTCCATATCCTCGCTTCACTTAACCTGTCCATATTCTCGCTTTATTTTACCAGTCCCTATCTTTGCTTCATTTTATCCTTCCCTATCTTCGCTTCATTTTATCCTTCCCTATCTTCGCTTCATTTTACCTGTCCATATCTTTGCTTCATTTTACTTGTCCTTCATCTCTTACTTCGATCATTTTCCTTCTTTTTTGGAACCAATCTCAAGCGGATCTTGTGATCTTTTCATGTTCGTAATTAGTCAACTCCTAATTAATATTGTGGATAAAACAATTTTACATACACCTTAAGATAAATAAATAATTATTTTAACGCCATTATTCTCTTTTTGTTTCTCGCTTGATTAAATCACCGTTTTTTTATTTACAAAAAAAATCATGAAACAAAGATTGTTTTTTATTCTTTTGGAATTCAGGTCTTGGTCAAATATTATTTTCTCGATGTGACATGTTTTTGACGATATTTTGTTACATGGTGTTGGAGAGGTGAGGGAATGTATTGATTTAGCTGAACTAGGTATTTATTTCTTGTTGACTTAGTTGTTAATTTTTCCCTTACGGCTATTGACTCGGAATCGAGAAAAGAGACATGACTAGTCAACATTGAAGCCTCTTCCTTCGATCTGTTTTCGTGACTATCTAGCTGTCTGTGTATGTAGAATTGAATGTATACATATGTACAATGGATTTGCGTCTGTATTACACGTGTCTCCGCTTGTTGTTTGCTTGTACGAGTATGTCGGTCTGTGAATGAGTATTGTTATCTTTTGGAAGTGTTGGCATTGTACTCTTTCCGACTGTGGAGTAATCGAAATTTTCTTGCCATCATTCTTTATCCTTCCTGAATATGTTCATCAATCTCTTTTCCACCTAGTCATTTATTCGATTGCAGTTATTCGTGACTCTTTTCTGTTCTCTTTCAGGTGGCTAGTTTACATTGTTGGTATGAGACACTATTTTAGGGGCTTGCTGATACATATACGGGTGTGTGTATTGATTTTATATTATACGGAGAGTGTTAGAAAAATACACCCATTCGAAATGAAAAAGTGTTTGTATTCAGATTATACCCGATTAAACAGGAGATTGAACGCTTTTGCACATAAAAATACATGATTATTGACTCTCTTTTATGAGACATACAGAATTTTGACTTTGGGATTTATATACAAAATTTGGCGCTTTCTGGATAAAGTTAATCATACAAGATTTGCCGCGTTTCGATATATAACCATAAAGGAATTTTCCTGCTATCTTACAGGGATTCGTACATGATTTACGTCATTTAGTGTACAGGGATTATCCTGCTATGACTGCTATAATGCAGACAACCATACATCATGCCTGCTGTTTATATACGTAACCATGTATACATGGATGTTTCTACTATGTTACAATCATACAGGCTATTTACTGCACCGTTTAAATATATAACTATATGCAGGGATTTTCCTGCTATAACAACGCCAATCATACATAACTTTCATTGTTTCGATAACAAACTATACATACATTTTTTTATTAACATACAAATATATTTTAGGGAATTTTAATACATAAACGACGACCATAGAGGATTCTCATCTCCACCCCCATCATTCATGCTATGCTCAAGATATCTAAAGCATCACATTTGCTCACGACGCATAGCAGGGAGTCTAAAATTACCCCCACCCAATCTTATCTCCAAACACCATCATCTTAATCATTTCACCATTTACTTTCAGCTTCATTATCATACATAACGCGCCAAACGCTTCAATTAACTTTTCCAAACCATTCTCACTCTCAGCCACTCTAACACCATGTCATCACTATACATAAACATGGCCAGAACCCATTCTTCACCATTCCTCATCAATTTCGCTCCCCTTTCCTTCGTTTCCATTCGTGCCCGTCTCAATACTCCACCTATAAAAAGTATTAAATAACCATAGGGACATCACACACTCTCGCCTCCCGCCTCTCCCTAAACCACTCATTCTAGCAAACCTTACGTCCGATTGCATGCCTTATCTCCAACATATACACTTTTCATAGCATTCTATAGTTTACCATCTGCTCCTATATTTCAAGCCTGGCAAGAATGTTTCCCTACCGAGATGATGCTAAACTTTCGCAAGATTCATAACCTCAACCACCTGGCATCTCTTATCTCTTGTTTTCTCAGCCAGTTATCTCAATGTAAAGACATGCATCACACAACCTCACCCTCCGTAAAGCCAATTTGCTAAATATTGTCTACAAGAATCAACTGATCTCTTCCCCTGTAGTTCTTTCATTTATTTTTATCCTATTTCCCTTATACAATAATACTCTCAAAGCATTCATCTTCTGCTTAAGCACAGTTTCACTTTCAAAGGCATTGAAACAAAATTGTCAGAATCATTTCATAACACAATCACTACTTATATTTTTTAGTATATCGGTTTTATTCTAAATGCCTTCTCATTTTATTGCATATCACATAAACAATCTTTTGGCATAATTAACGACTCCATGTACTGGTACCTCATGCTTACAGCCCTAGAAGTAAACGATATCCTCGATCGTTTTATCTTGCACACCCACTTTATATAACATCAAAGTAGCTCTCAATCTTAGCTTTAATTGTCACACAGTTATTGTTCGTCCATTCATATTTAATAAAGCCAGAAGCCAAAATTAATTTCCAATTCTATCTACCATTTGTTATAATAGATCCCATAATATCTCTTTCACAGCCTTAATGCTATCATTAAAGACTCAAACACTAAACAATTGTGCTTCGATCTGTTAAAAATGTAGACCTATGTCAATATTAATAATATGATTATTTTATAATTGAAAATGAAGAAGGTTATTGAAGCCAGGTAATGCAATCGGGCCTAAGTGAAAAGGCAAGAATATCTGGCATTATGGGCACAGAAATTCGAGGAGATATGTAGGCTGCCACCTTGGCCACTATGTAATCTATTAAACAAACTATTAACTTTCTAAGTCTGATTAATACATTTCCTTTTCCACCAGGATTCACCAAGCCTTACCAAACTGGAAGACTCGTCAATCTTCAACAATGGAGATCCTCAAACTTCTCTCCAGGCCAATGGAAAACTGGAAAACATAAATGAACATAAGATTGATGAGGATCTTATTAAAGACGATAACAATATTGGCAAGAAGAAAAACAAAATATCCGGTATTCTGAAGAAGAAAGTGGTTATATCAACAATAACGATGAAAGGGAAGGCAAAGCTAGCCAAAAAGAAGGATAACATCTCCAATACTGACTCCGATAACGAATCGGTGCCCACACAGGTAATCAAAGACGACTTTCTACAATCAGACAGAAGACGAGTTCTTCATTGCCGATTAAGAAGGCAAGAACGTAGACTTGCATCAACTGCAACACAATTAATGAAGCTCAATTTCTAAATTTAAGCTCTTCTCCACTTCTGAAAGTTTCTGACGCTAAAAGACTGAATATTACCCCATCAAATATTTAAAGCTAAAGAAGTAAAAAGTCATTTTTAAAGACAAACCATTTCTCGAAGTATCTAGTGTTAATGAAGACAGAAAAAGAACCATTTTAAGGACCAAAGACTTCTAGAAGTTGCTACATAGAACTGAAGATGGCAAAACATAACTATTATTAAGGACACGAAAAACGGCTTTAAATTGCTTGCATAAGAGTTGATTTGCTTGGTGACTTGCGACATTTGGCTTTTCCTTCTTTTCGCAACGAATTTAGGTTGCATTGTGTAATTTTGAGAAGGAATCTTGGAGAAGTTTAACTGTAGGAAGGTCTCCAAGCGGTATTTAAAGGTATAGCATCCACAACCATACTGCAACTAACATTTAGAGGATTGTATGCCATCCTACTAGAGTATCTGCATTAACTGCAGAAATTGGGAGGTTCATGACAGTTGTCCATCTTTTCGATCCTTAGTGCCATGGGTAGTATCCTGTTCGGATTTATACTACTCTGGTCATATACCCTCCACATATTTTCTTTACTCTTATTTTTACCACTTTCTAAAAATATATAGAGCCCAATTTTCAAATATGTTTGTTACAGGTAAAAAAGAATGAGAGTGGCACTGTGGCAGTTTTATCAGAACCGTCCAATGCAACCGATTCTCACTGCATACAACTATAGAAGCCTTCGAATAATACCTGGTTTTGCGAAAGTTCTATTACGCTCTTTTGTTTATCATTCAAAAGGTTTACATGTGTGATAGAAAAAGTAACATCAAACAAAATTAAAGTTCTACTTTTCTAGGACGTATCATTAAAACATCATTTTCATTATGTGCAGTTGTTTCGAGATGGAAGTGAAAAAGATCGAAGTCTTTGGTTTCCTACGAGTGGCCCACCACAATCCTAACATTTCCAAGGGGTTCAATGTCAGTTTGATGACCGTCCACAGAGTCATAGAAAGGCTCAAGAAGGGGAAGATCTCACAGATCGACCTCATTCATGCAGACCTCAAGTTGTCAACCTTTTGACTGTGAGAAAGGCATTCAAAAGTGCTTCAAAGCTGAAAATGACTGCACTTGCGAAGAAGAAGACAATCTCGGTGGCCACGGTGTCCATGGCCTTCGAGGAGAAGGGCAGCAAGAGCTTTAGGTGCGTGAAAAAGTACTCTGCTCCCCGACCGTGTGCGAGAACAACGTCGGGAGCGCTGTTGTCGCCTTCTCAACGACTTGAAGAGTCACGGCAATTGAATTTATTTTTTTGCTGATGAAAATCCTTCACGGTCGATCCGGTCATCAACAACCAGAACGACTGGGTGGTAAGCTTGGGTCAGGACATCCCCAAGGTCAGCTACGCATTCACGACCAAGCAACCGTCCACTGCGATGATGTTCGGCGTCATGGTTTCGAATGGTGAGAAGATGCCCCATTTGGTTCACAGCCAGTTACAGGCTCACTACGGCGGATTACAGAAACATTTTTGACACCAGAGTCTTGCCCTGGGTGAGTAAGATCACGAAGAAGGTGGAGTGCGTCTTTCAACAGGACGATGTCCCGGCAAACACGGCCAAGACCGTGCAAGAGTGGTTGGGGTCAAACATAAACTTCTGGTCGAAAGAATTTCGGCCCCCGCAGTCGCCCGATCTCAATCTCCTTGACTACAGCTTGTCGTCCCTTGTCGAGGGCAAGTACTGAAAGGTCCGCCACAACAACCTCCACGAGCTTAAGTCCTCCATCAATCGGGTGTGGGGCAACATTAGGAAGGACTTCGTCCAATGTGACCGATGAGAGTGGCCACACACGCGCATATATATATATATATATATATATATATATATATATATATATATATATATATATATATATATATATGCAAAAAATCCCGCAGGAAAAGTGAAAAGCGGCATCCAAGTACTCTCGAACTAAAATTACTTCATTCTGTTCATTCTCAAGGAATTTATTTTTCCTGTTTGATTTTTTTGCTATTGCTCTACTCACGCGCTTGTTTGTGAGTTTCTCATATATATATATATATATATATATATATATATATATATATATATATATATATATATATATATATATATATATATATATATATGTGGAAAAATCACAAAGTATCGGGTGAGGAAGCAATAAATGCAACAAAGCCCACAGGGAAAAATAATAGGAGGATTCCAATTCCAAGTACTTTCGAACTTTATTTTGAGTTCTTTATCAGGGCATAAAGAACTCGAAATAAAGTTTAAAAGTACTTGGAATCATCGTATTATTTTTCACTGTGGGCTTGGTTGCATATATATATATATATATATATATATATATATATATATATATATATATATATATATATATATATATATATATATATATATATATGTGTGTGTGTGTGTATGTGTGTGTTAAAACAATAAAAACGTGTCTATCTGTATCAAAACTATCATTGTATCGTTTGTAGAAAGCGACGTAACGAGTGTAACAGGACTTTTGCAATACACGCTAATGGTGAAGATAGAAACGCCTAAAAAAGCACAAGGATGCGTTAATAACTTGATACAGAACATCAGTGATTGCATCGTTTGAACAACGTAACGACATCCCCCGAAATGTTCCATCAGCGACGTCTTCGAATTATCTTAAATATCAGCTGGGAAGAGAGTATAAATGGCGTCAGTGCTCTGAATGAAACAAAATCAGCAGACATTGAAGCCTTTGTCCTCAAGAACCAGCTGAGACCGAGCGTCATGTTGTTAGAATGCAGAATGAAAGGTTGGCAAAAAAAATGACCACTCTAAACCTAAAGACCTCAGGAATGACAAGATGAATGAGTGTGGTAGTGACACCAACAATAGTGAAACTAACGCACGGAGTGGAAATTAGGGCAAATCATCAGTCCAAAGGAAACAGCAATCCGGAAAATCTTTCACTGGAGATGAACAGCAACTTTTGAATCTACTAGCTACGCAGAATTACGGGTAAAAAGGAGGAAACGGAGAGCAAGTTAACAAAAACCAAAACTGTCTGCCCTTGAAAGTTAAAGAACTTTCAAGGCCACAATTGGACTCATAAGCTACCTGAGAGTTTATAAACAAACTTACAAACCAAAGAACATCATACTCAGCCTCGAGGCATAGCCACTCCTACTAGTATCACTTTCTTTAAAAAACCACTCGGGACCAAGGTTCTGGTGGAGATGCATCATTGATTTTTGCTTCTTAAATTTAAATAATACTGTTACTACTAATGCTAAAGGCTTACTAATTGTTGCTTTTGCTCAGTATATGCAAAGAATAAAGTGTTTTTGCTAGATTGTATCAACAAATTAAATGTAGCAAAAAATTACCCTTTGCATTTATGATTATAGTATAGAGAAACACATTTGCCGTGTATATATATATATATATATATATATATATATATATATATATATATATATATATATATATATATATATATATATATATATATATATATATATATATGTATATATAGATATATATGGGTTTAACTAAGCGTGAAGTTTATGTTCTCTGCTTCTCTTTTTGTCATACTTAAAGCCTTGGATTCGCATTATGTCAGAAAGGATTTTCGTTTTATCGAACGAGAGCAGTTCATTTAGTGGAGAAGAACAGATGACAAGGCCAAAGAAGAAATGGAAGGATAAAGTATAAAATAGTTTAAAAACAAAGGGATGGAGAGGTGGATTCAAAGTTTACCTAAACAAGTTGGTTCTGTTTTAACAATGTTTCTGTTGACAACTTTTTATGTCTCCAACAATTTAATAAATGTACCAAATTTCCTGTTTTTTGTGGGGCCTCCTGCATTAAACAAACTATAAGCTTTCCCACTCTGATTAATTCATTTCCTTTCCCATCAGGATTTGCCGAGCCTTCCCAAAGGGGTAGAATCACCAATCGTCGACAATGGAGATCCTCAAACCTCTTTCCAGTCTAATGGAAAACTGGAAAACTCAAATGCATACAAGATTGATGAGGATCTTATTAAAGATGACGAACATGATAATTTAAGCAAGAAAAACAAAACAAAATCCGGTATTCTGAAGAAGAAACGAGCCATATCAACAATAACGATGAAAGGGAAGGCAAAACTACTCAAAAAGAAGAATAACATCACCAATACTGACTCTGATAATGAATCAGAGTTCAAACAGGTATTCAAAGACGCTTTCTACAATCAGACAGAAGACTTGTTCTTTATTGCTGATTAACAGAGCAACAACGCGAGACTTGCATCAACTACAACTAATCAATAACAAGATCTAATCTTTAGTTATTTTACACTTCTTGAAGTGTCTAGAACTAAAGAAGACAAAAATGGAACTACTTTTAATACACGAAACATGGCTTTGAACCGCTTGCATAAAAATTGGAGTTTTGCTTGGTGGCCTGCGACATTTGGAAACCGTAATTTTTCAAGCTGAAACAAGCTTGAAGCAAACTTGTTTATATTCGTTTAAGAATTTGATTTATACTATCACAAAGTTGAATCACTATTCTCTTTTGTCGTGCTTGAAAGAGTTATGATTTTTAATCCATATATAATCCTCTTAATCTGTCACCTGCTGTCTAATGCCTAGTGAACTTTAAGTATTCTGCAAGTTCCGGTTTAAGCTTCTGGGTTATTTCACTCTGTATAAATTTGTTATTTGACTCCTTTAAATTAACGGTACTCTCTGCCTTATCTCTATGGATTGAGGCTTGGTACTGCTTTCTTCGTCATTCTCATTCCATTTCATTATTTAATTTCTTTCTCTTCAATCTTTTTTAATTTACTATTCACCTTTTCATTCTTCTGTGAATAAATATGCCTTTTATGGCTGACATTCGTTTCCTCTTGCAATTTGTAAATCACCGTTAACTACATACGAGGGGCGGTCAATAAGTTTTGCAATTCGGGTATAAGGAAACGAGATATGAGGAAAAGTGTTTTATTATTTTTCCATATAACTACCCTCGACTTCAATGCACTTGCGCCACTTGTCCCTGAGGCTTCGAATTCCCGACAGCCAGAAATCTCCCGACTGCTGTTCAATCCACTCCTGGGCGGCGAGCTGGACATCTTCATCGTCCCCAAACCGGCGTCCACGCAGTGCAGCCTTGAGCTGGCGGAATAAAAAGTAGTCGCTAGGGGCTGTAGGGAAAATGGTTGAGCTCCTCGAATCCGCACTCGCGCAGAGCAGCTTGTGCAACTCTGGCCTTGTGGACTCTGACGACGTTGAAGTCGATCATGGGGCGTGAGGTTTCTAGGGACCCAACGGGCACAGACCTTGGTCATGGCCAAATTGTGGTGGATGATGTTGATAACACTTCCATGTGACATTCCAAGTTCTCGCTCGATTTCTTCGACCTTCACCCGTCGATTTTCGAGGATTATCCTCTCCACACGGGCCACATTGTTCTCGTTGGTCACGTCTGGCGGGCGTCCTGGACGGGGGTCATCTTCAAAGGACTCACAACTATGGTGGAACTCTTATTCCAGCGAGGAATCGTTGCATAGGAAGGCGCGGTGTCGGTGTACACTGCAACCATGCGTTCATGGATCTATTTTGCATTCTTGCCTTCCTTGGTCAAAGATTTGATCACTGCGTGGTGCTCAACCTTCTCCATTGTTGAAAAATTTGTGACTTACGATCTGCGATCAGCTACTGCTTCTTAAATAGACAAGGCAGGAGAGTGCGGCTGCAGGTCCTTCCTCTGTTTTGTCCTACCGATTCGCAAAACTTATTGACCGCCCCTCGTACTATAGCTCTCATTCGGTGAATAAGCGTAACGATATATACCGTAGGGAGTTAGCTTTATATAAAAGGGCCTAAATTGGATTTATCAGCCTTGTTGATTTGTATATTAGCATTATCGACGAGTTCTGGAAGCGCTTTGAACCGCAAGAGATGCATCACGGAAGACAAAATGTGCTTGTTTGTATTTCTTCTTAGATGACATTCGACGATGATTTGTAACTTTCTTAACTTTTCTTTTTTTTAAATATAAACTGGTCATGCTTTTAAAACGGTTTTTTTTTATTTATATATTTGTCCTTTGTTAAGCAATTTTTTCATAATATATGGTTGGACATTTTTGTTTGTGTTGATGTTTGGAAAAAAAGAAGAAGTCATGCTAGGTTTTTAAATGTTGTTAATTCAGATTTGTTGGACTAATTCCTACTTTATTGTGGGTTCATGAAACCAACATGATTCTAGCTAGTCTTTTCGACTCGTCACGGCAGTGTTAAATAACAAAACTTATAGAATCAATAATGTAAAATTTGTGACACTTTCATTTAGTTACTTAATTAATTAATAGAATTTCTTTCGCTTTTACCTTCAATAACCTTTGCCATTTTCTGTTTTTCTCTCTAATTAACCTTTATCTGATCTTTGGTACTTTATTTTTCTTCACACTTGATTAAAACCTTTCAGAATTATATAGTTTCACTTCTATGAAAATTTTAGTGTTAAGCTTTTAGTTTACTAAGTTCACTTTACGGAGTTAAATCAAGGGAAGAAAAGTGGTCGAAAGTGTGTTTAAGTTTGATAAAAGTGAAATTTACCCAATTAAATAAGAATCAACCACATCTTAAGACGTTTATTTCGGAGTGCACTCACTTCCTGTAAGCATCTCATGTGTGAGTCAGTGTTTATGTGTGCGTGTGGTCATTTGGGGGCAGTTAATGAGGATGGTTGACCCCAAACAAATCTAATTCGGAAAGTTCTTCCACATGACTACATTTCATTCCGTTCATTGCTTTGTACACGATTACTTCAAACCATTCTTAATCTGGAGGATATCGTACAAAGGCCAGATTAAGAGAGTAGAATCTCATCATGTGATAGATCTTGACATTCGTCATTTGGTAATAATATTATACTATTTTCATCTCGTTTTTTTCTTGTTTTCTTTTTTGTGATCAACTTATGTTCTGTTTAATTTAGTTAACGGTCGTGAGTGTATTTTATGACTTTTTTTTTTACTGTGATCACACTTGAATGGACATTTCATTTCCTGATAATAAACAGCTTTTTACGAGTATAAACCAGCCGCAGAACTTTTAAATATGGACCTTGGAATCTTTTTTTACCTCCGCCAAAAATTTGGCGGATATATATGTATATATGGGGTATTGCAAAAGTCTTGTTACACTCGTTACGAGGCTCTCAACAAAGGACACAATAATAGTTTTGATGCAACTAGACATACTTATTGTTTTAACATATAAATATTGTTTTAAATTGTAATATTAATCAATGTGGCCGCCCTCGGCGGCGAGCAAGCGCTGCTCCCGAGACTTGAAGGCCGCGCACTCGTTGCGCAACGAAGTCCTTCCTCATGCTGGCACACACGCGTTGGACGGAAGATTTCGGCTCGTAGACGTTGCTGTGGCGGACCTTGCGGGACTTGCTTTCAACATGAGTCTACACGCGGTAATCGAGGGGGATTGAAGTTGGGCGACTGCGGCGGCCAAAAGTCATTCGACGAAAAGTTTATGTTTAACCCCAACCACTCTTGCACGTTCTTGGCCGTGTGGGTGGGGCATTGTCTTTCTGAAAGACTTAGTCCACTTTCTTTGTGATCTTTCTTACCCAGGAAAGGTCTTGCGTGGCCAAGATTTCCTTGTAATCGGCCGCGGTGAGCCTGTAACCGGCCGCAAACCACACTGGCGGCATCTTCTCGCATCCGATGCTCCAACGCTGAGCATCATCACAAAGGACGGGTGTTTGGTCGTGAGCACGTAGCGGACGTCCTGACCGAAGCTTACCACGGGGTGGATGACCGGATCCACCGTGAAGGTTTTTTTATCAGAAAAAATGAGAATTCGATTGCCATGATTCTTCAAGTCGTCGAGAAGGCGACGACAGCGCTCCTGACGTTGTTCCGGTATGCGGTCGGTAAGCAAAGGTCTTTCCACTCACCTCAAGCTCTTGCCGCCCTTCCCTTTGAAGACCCTGAGGAGTGTTGCCACCGAGATGTTCTTCTTTTGAGCCTTGGAGCACTGCCTGAGCGAGGTCGATTTCTGAGGTTGTTCCCATTCTGGAGCCTCTCTGCGACTCTGTGGACGACCATCAGGCTGACGATGAACCGTCAGCCACTTGTATTTAGTTCTATATGACTAATTATGAATTAAAAAAAAATATCGCTTCCTACTTATTTTTAATTGTTTGATTAATAATTTCAATTATAAATAAAAAAATTTAGGAAGTTTTTGCAGTGGTTAAAACTAAATAAGTGCTCCTGGAGATGGGAATTCGTTGCTTAAAATGCATTTTGGTCGCTGATGTTTGATCTCATAAAACGTCTATTGATAGTAATAGTTTTGTGGCTTAATCATTCTTCAGTTTTTTCTTCTTCTTTATTTCCTCACCCTATCCACTTTCCCATAAAAAGTGGAGTCGGTGTGCATCAACGGGCGAATTACGTTACGTTCCTGAGACTGCTTTCTAGACCAGCGACTTTTATCCGGGTTTATCTACTCGTCAGTAACAGCCTTTTCTAACCCCATCTACCACGCCTATTCAACCAAATAAATCGAACCTGACCTGACCGAAATGAACCCCTTTTAATTAAAAAATAAATTAAGTTAGTTGGGGTAACTAATTTATTAGATTTTTACATTTATCTTCCTTTATTTATTCCAATATCTCTGCTTTATTTTAAGTCATCGTTCATTGAATTCATCATTAATACTTCACTTTTCTGGGTTGCTGCCTCAATTGATCGTCACAATTATAGGCCAAATAAAAAAATCAATGAAAATAAAGGAGGCTTCGTTTTTATTCGCGGGCGACTCTACATCTCAAAATATCGGTCGGTCGGTTCCTGTTTTGCTTATTATTATTTTTGTAATAACATTGTAACTATTCGACCGATTCTAACGAGATTTGAAGCCCTTATGTTGCTTTACATTTTATTTCAAATGATCTAATTGCCAAAGTCCTCCAAAGATTAGCTCAGGAATTATTTTGTTTTGGCAATAACATCATAACTATTCGGCCGATTCTAACGAAATTTGAAACCCTTATGTTATTTTATATTCTCTTTCAAATGATATAATTGACAAGGTCATGCCCTGGTTAGCACGGGAATTATTTTGTTTTGGCAATAACATCATAACTTCGGCTGATACTAACTAATTTTGAAACCCTTATATTGTTTTTCACTCTCCTTCTTCGAATAATATAATTGCCAAAGTCCTCTTAAGGTTAGCCCGGGAATTATTTGGTTTTGGCAATAACATCATAACTACTCGGCCGATTCTAACGGAATTGCCAAGGTCCTCCCAAGGTTAGTCCGGGAATTATTGAAAGTTTTGAAGTCGTAAGGTCATAAATCAGAATAAGTGAGAGCACGCGAATTTTTGGTCAGCAGACCTTGTTTTTCTGCTTATTTCCAGTGGTTGATCGAACTGATATTGTGAGACGTGCACCACCTGCGATAGTATTTAATAATTTGGAATTTATGTATTTAGTAAAGCATTATTTTATTTTACTAAGTGAAATTTGTGTTATTGAATTAAATTGTATTAAAAATGGTATTTAAACTATCAAAATTTAAGAAGTCATGATTAAAAAAAAGAGTGATCCGGATATTTAAGCACTTTCGAACCCTATTTATGTAGTTCATTCTCACTCATAACCTTAAAAATGAACTGAACAAAAGACCCGAAATTCAGGTTTCCTCTTTCCCTTAGGACAATTTTGCTTCCCTCATCTCCTATTTCGCGAATACTCACATTATATCATTACATTGAGAGGATGAAAGGTCTACCCATTCCAATTGCCTTTCTATCTGACCCAAGAAGCCCTGCTAACCCTTGACTTTACCTTCCTCCTTTTTTAAGGGGGGGGGGGTTATATTACAGGTTCTAAGATCTGAAGTGGAAGATCCTCCGCCATAAGAAAGTTCTTAGTCCTGAGGGTGATTTAAAATATAAAGGTGTAGAAAAGGGAGCCACCATAGCCGCGTCGTTGTGATACAATGGATGAGGAACTCAATCCACTCGGCTATTCCTAAAAAGACTCAGTTCACGTTGAACTGATAAGGCGCCCGCTTCACAATCGCCTTGTTTTTTTATTGCTGGTCTCCATTTAATTGCCTTAGTGGAAGTTCTGGTCACCCTTTAATGGAAACTAGCCAATACTAGAGCGAGTTTTTGAGAATGGTCCTGTAATGGTTTACGCGCCGTAGCGACGTAATGGAGGAATCTGCCATAGCATACAAAGATCAAGAGGTCATCAATATAAAGATAGATAATAGCCAACAAAGCAGGTCGTGTACATAAGGATCTCACATGTTCAACATAAGCCAGTAATCCATATAAATACCAGGATAGGCAGTGGGGCGGGGGATCAAGGGTGTTTCCAGAACACACTCTTCTCTCAACTCATTCATTGCCTCTCACATGAGTGATTAATCCCTATTTTAAAGAAAATTATCCCTTTTGAATTTCTTCCCTTTAAATTTGTTTCTGAGCAATTTGTAGAATTTACCCCTGTTCAATTTATCGACGCAAAATTGGTTCACTTTGAATTTTCCAGTTAAATTTGTCTCCGTTTTTTTTTCATTAAATGTATTTCTATTGAATTTGATCCTGTTGAATTTGTTCCTGTTAAATTTGATCCTGTTGAATTTGTTCCTGTTAAATTTGATCCTGATGAATTTATACATGCGAATTTTTTTCTGGGAAATTTATTCCCATTAAATGGGTTCACGATGATTTTATTCTTATTAAATTTGGTCCTGTTAAATTTATTCTTGTTTAATTGATTTCTATTCTATTCGTTTCCCGTTGTGTCCCTGTGGCATTTGTTTCTGGCAATTTTATTATGGTTATTGCCTCACATTGATTTTGTTCCTATCGAATTTTTTCCTGTTGAATTTTTTTCTTGTTTAATTGATTTCTATTGAATTTGTTTCTTGTTAAATTTGTCCTTGAAATTATTCACTTCATGTAATTTGCCGTGGATTTTTTTTTTATTTGTAACTGTGGAATTTGGTCCCTTTAAATTTGTTCATGTCGAATTTGTGGCCTTTGAATTTATTTTTGTTAAATCTTTTCATTTGCATAAATAAATATTTTTTTGTTACCACCCATTGAATACTGTTGGTGCAAGTAGAGTGGGGAAAAGTTATGGTAGCTCCTTCTCCACCAAGTTCCTCCCCCTGCAAGGTTGTTGAAGTTCATAGGTTTGAGAGTCCTTTTCTCACCTTTTAGGAACTTGTAGGTGGCTGGTTTTAATATACGAGCCCAGGCCTACGATTTAGTAGGTTTGATAATTTAGTCTTTGCTATCAATGATCTTTTTCTTCGTCTGTTTTTTCCTCACGCGTTGCGTTTCCATGTTGGCAAGATTTGGTTAGATCTGTTAGGTTAGGTTGGTTTTGGTTCGGCCAAGTTAAGCGAGATAAAGTTTGAGTTTGTTCAGGGTTTTTATTTGCGATGAAAACTAATGAGGGCAACTTTATCAAAACGTTTGGGCAGGTGTGAAAATGTGAGGAAGTTACATATCTTGGTTCGTTACGCTAAATTAGCAAGTTAGTTCAAGGTAATTCAATTTTATTAATTTAATTTTCCGAATAGTCTCTCACTAGAATTGGTCCTCTTCACATTTAAATCCAGATCGTCTCAACCTGAACCTCCATTGTTTTTTCTTCCAGGTCAACTCATTGACACCTCGCAAGTGCTCCTTCGATGAGAAAGACGAAAATATGGTAAAAAAAGTGACCGAAATCTTCCAGGAGGTTTTTAAGGAGGAAAGAGGTAACTGGGGGTTGAAGGTTGAGTACTATCTCTCGTGCCTCGGAGTACCCATTGCTTTCAGTGGGTTTTGGAGATTTCCACAACTTCTCGCCACGTATGGAGGAGGTAAGAACGCTGGGTTTTGAGGTTATTTCCGAGTCCTTTGGTTGGTTTTTGGTTGCCTGAGGAAGTTTGGGTAGGTCAGTTTTCTCTACCGGGACTTTAAGAATCATGAGAGGGTGGCGAGCTTACTACTGGAAGAAGAGTATGTACCCCTGTTCATTAAACTTTTGTTTTTATTTCCATTTTTTTTGTATCTCATCTTTCTTTAGTATTTTTGGTTTACAGCTTAGGAGGGGCTTGATCATATAATAATTTTTCGGTTTTCTTCAAGTTCTGGTTAAGGAGAAGGTAAGCGATTTTACCACTTGGCGTTATTGGGATAAACACCCCAATAACAAGACCTATTATCTTATTTCTCCTTAACCAAGCTGTAGGTTGCATACAAGTATGTTTAGGGGGTATGTTCATACCTTACTACTGAAGGAAGAGTCTATACCCCTGTCCTCCAGACTTAGGCGCGTAATTTTCTCTTTACTTCACTCCACTTTTGGCTTTATAAGGGTTTATGGTGTCATTATTGAGACCTATGTTCTCGCTTTTCCTTAATCGGACATGCTGGACGTTGTACGTGGGTATTTTCAGACTTTACTACTGGAGGGAGAGACTGTACTCTCTTTCTTTAGACTTGTTCGCGTATTTTTCTCCTCTGACCACCTACCCCTGCTTTATTAGATGATAATGTTTCATATAACGAGTCTTAACTTCTCATTTCTCCTTAAGTGGTTAAGTTTCAGCATGTGCTTGGTTAGTGTCAAAGGCTATTTTCGTAGTCGCCCGAAAAATTACAGTATGTTAAAATATATGGATGTGTCTATCCTATGTACCACTGTACATGTTAACATTGAACATAACCGTCTCCCTCTACGTGCGTTTAGAATTGAGTCTCAAAAGAGTTTATCCTAATTTAATTAAAAAAAGTGAAAACGAACGGGTACATCGAAAAGAAAATGGTAAATTAAGGTGAAGTGAAAATTTGCCAAATGAGAGGAAATTCCTCAGGAGCCTGGCGACCGAAAGGCGTGCAACGCTTGAACTTATCGGATATTAATGCCATAAAGAGTTAAAAGACTAATGTGACACGGCTAAATGCTCGGGTCAGTAGGGTATTATAAAACCCAGAAACAAGTTCGTAGAAAGAATATTGACATTCAAAATTACGAGCTTGAAGTTCATTGTAAGAAAGAACTTAAAACTTCAGTTCCATTTTAGAACTTTTATCCCGAGTTACGCCTCTCTATTAGCATACGTGAGTATAATGAAAGTTTACATCTGTGCAGTTGCGCGTACGAGGATATGCGTATGTGCGATCATTCAGACATGTGTGTACATGGCTACGTGTGTGTAGGCCTACTAATTCAGGTGTGTGAGTGTAGTGAATTAACAAGCGAAGGTTATCTCTACATCCTGTCATTAGGTATCTTTTTATTGTTCCTGTGGGTTTATTTGTATAGAAAAGGGGCAGATATTTTCTTTCTTATCACATCAAATTTGCTTACGTAAATTGCACTTACAAAACATACGTGAACTGATCATTGTAAGCCCCAGGATGGAAAGAAAGATCACCGACATCATCATTATTATTACTTTCCTACAAAAAGCAATGATGGCGCGCATCAACGCTACATTAATAGTCCTGCCCATTAATAGCCAGTCAGGATAAATCCCTTGGCAGCACCCAACCTCACAATCCACATCCATGCTTACACCTACCAATATACACTCTTCTTAACTTGGCTTTCTGTCAGTCTTCTTTCTGTTAACTTCTCTCACACCTAATCTATCTTTTACGTATTCTTCCCACCATTCCCACACCACGACAAGTCTATACTCATCCATTCTTCTTACATACCGCTACCACCGCGCAACAACTGTTTCTAGTTGTTCATTGGTACTCTTATGACTTTTTATTCTTTCTTTCTCTTTTCACACTACCCTCTCTCTCTCTCTCTCATTCATTGACGATGGCTATAGCCTACTCTGATGTAACTGCAGTACAACTTCCGCGCTCAAACAGTCAGTATTATTCGACCATCTGATCTTTGATCTTCCCTTAGGAAATTACTTCCCTTCATTTCGCCATCCTCTTCAATCAAGATTTTCAAATCCATCTTACTCTCAGCCACTAACACCAGGTCATCAGTATATACCAGTGTAGATATAACCCATCTCTCACCATTCGTTATCAATCACACTCTTTTCCTTCATTTCATTTGTATCCGCTCAGTATTTAATTCCCATTGCCTGGTTTTAATATATTTAATCTTTTGATATACGACTTATTTCTAATCGAGGGAATTAGTTTAGTTGCCAGTCGTTGAATTATTTCTATTTTATTAATGTTTACATGTGTATAAAGTGACCACAATTGCATCGCGTATTCCAGGTGTGGCCTTACTAAGTTTACAATCTAGAAAAAAGCAGCCATGGTTAAATTTTCATAAATTTTCTGAACTTTGCCAATTATAATAATTTTAAAAAGGAACTCTAAACTAAATTTTCCCCCTTTCAAAATATCACGTTGCTAAAAAATAGTTATAGAAGATATATAAAAATAAATTTTCTGAACTTCACTATTTAAAAAATATGTCATTTGTCCACTAAAGAAAAGAACAAAACATTTATTAATTTTTCACCCATCTTCAAAAATCACGTTATACAATTATTGAGTTAGGGATTATGTACTATATGTTGGTGTTTGCAGTTAAACTTCTCGCAATAAATCCAAGCATTCTGTTCGCCTTCTTACACGCTTCGTCACACTGTTTATAAACTTAAGATCCTTTGAAGCCCTCACCCCTAAATCTTTTTCTTCGTCCACAGAGATCAAATTTTTACCACCCATTCCATAGTTAAAACGGGTTATTTCGACCTACGTGCAAAACTCTGCACTTGTCTAAATTGAATTTAATGTTCCATTTATTAGAAAATTAGAAGATTTTATCTAGATCCCGCTGAATTAATTTATCATCGTTCTCATTCAAAATTTCATCCCCAATTTTTGTGCCTTTCGCAAATTTGTATAATCTACCAAATAGGCCAGTGTTAATATCATTTACATAAATAAGGAACAACAATGGTCCCAACACAGACCCCCTGGAGCACACCACTAGTTACATTTTGCCACTCCGAAAATTTACATTTTAAAACTACTCTGCTTATGATTACTTAGCCACGACTCTATCCATTGTAGGAGGTTTCCCCTAATTCCATGAGGAGAAAGTTTGGTTACTAATCGCCTATGATGAACGGTGTCGAATGTCTAAGCGAAGCCTAAATAAACTATATCCAAAGATCTATTCTCGTCATAGCTTTTTATCATGTTGTTATAAAATTCTAAAAGATTAGTTAAAATGAACGTTTCTGTCTAAAGCCGTGTTGACTATCATTTATGAAATTATGCGCTTCCAAATAATTGATAATCTTATCGCGAATGAAGGATTCCATTAATTTACCTACGATGGATGTTAAACTTATAGGTCGATAATTGGTCGGATGTTCTCTTTTTCCCTTCTTAAAAATAGGAGTTATATTCGCTAGCTTAAAATCTAATGGCACGACACCTTTTTCTAAACATTTCGTTTGCGGTCCCACTAACGTGTTTTTTATTTCTTTTAAATGCGCCGGATAGATTAAAACAGGACCTGGAGATATACGGAATTTTAATTTACTGATATAAAAATCTATTTCTGCATCTAAGAATTCGATATCGGTTAAAAGGTTATGCACGTTAAAGTTTATCACGTCATTCGTTTGTTGTATATTATGTTCGTCTTCGTTTATAAATACAGATGCAAAAAGGTTATTTAATATATTGGCCATCTTTGCTGTATACGAAACAAATTCGTTATTGTCCTATTGTTTCCTTTATAAGGTTTCTATTGGATACATAATCGAAAAACTCCTTATGGTAATGCTTACTTTCTTTGGCAAGTTGAATTTAATATTTTCTTTTAGCTCTTCGTATTTCCCTCCGGAAATTGCCTTCGGCGGGCTAAGTAAATTCGATTATTTTCTTCGGATGGATTACGCTTGTGGCGCTTGTAAGCACAGTTCCTATTCTTCAATTTGACTTCGATATCATGATTCCACCATTTTGGTTTACTCGAGGCGTTTCGTTTGTTTTTTCGCGAAATGAATTGCTCATCTAATTCTCTAAAATGCTTGGTTCCTTGGTGAAAAATGACTAGCACTGATTAACATTTCCTAACGTTGGATCCCATTTTATCTCTCTAAACTTGCGGTTGAAACCATTCATGTCCGCACTTGGAAAATTTGGCATTTGAATATCATTATTTTCCTTGTTACGATTTATATTAATATCGAACTTTATTGATTTTTGATCGCTAGGACCTAAACCTTCCCCAATGCTAAAACCCAAGATAAGATTAAGGTTGTTAGTTGATTTACGTCAAGGATATTTTCCCCTCGCGTTGGTTCATTGACTAATTGTGTTAAGTAGTTTTCTTCCATAAACTCCGAAGGCCTCTGCCCCTCCCCGTCCGCATTCAACGTTTCATAGCTAATATTTTTAAAATTTAAATCTCAATTAATAAAGTGTAATTATTTTTCATGTTAGTTCCAATAATGTTATATAATTCCGTATCAATCTCACTCTATTGTGGCGAAGGTCTATACACTACAAAGATATTTATTGGAAAACCATTCGATATTATTTCGGCGCATATTACCTCAACTTCTTTGGAAGAGTCAATTTTGATTTCGGTTTAGCTTATATGATTTTTGGTGTACAGTAATACTCTTCCACCTCGTTTATGCGTACGGTCTTTATTGATTAATTTATACCCTGGTAGTTTTAATTTGCCAATATAGGCTTCCCTAGTTGTCTCCACCCATGATTCCGTTATTGTTATAATATCGAAGCTGCGTAAGTGCACTAAACATTTAAATTTGTCGCGCTTATTTCGAATACTATGTGCGTTACAGTAGTAGATATGTAAATTATGTTTTACAAAGTGTACATTATTATTATGGCGTGCTGAGCCACTCTCTCCAATCTACTCTCCGATGCTGTTATGTCTGGAAATTTACAAGAGAATTATTAATTATTCTTCTCAACCTTACCACGCCCACTCCGTTTAGGTGAAGTTCGTCTCGCCAGAATAGCTCCATTTGCTCGTAGAAATCATCCCACAAATTGATGAAGTACACTCCCTCTTCCTGGCAAAGAACTTTAAGAGAGTTGTTAATATAGGATGCTCTTCCATAGAAAACATTCGCCGCACCTATTCTGGGAATGACACCTGTAAACGCAACGTTCCCACTCCTTTCCTTTAGCTTCCTCATCAGTTGGCGGCACCTTGCTAGAAGTTCCTCGGACCTTGTAGATAAAACATTATTAGTACGATATGTATTATATAAGCTGTGTCTTGGGTATCTCCGCTTGTCAAATCTTCAATTGAATCGACAAGATCCTTAACTCTTCCTCCAGGATAACTGTACCTCCTCCGTTTGGTTGGTTTCTGTCGCAGAATTCCTCAAATTGGCCACTAATAATAGAATTCCCTACAAGTCGAACTTTAGATTCATAGTCTTGCTTGGTACCCAAAACGGGAAATTTGCTAGTCACGATTATCGGCAATCTCTGCCTAGGCCGACTTAGAGAGGCTCCTCTTCGAACCGTAACGAACCCATCATCCCTGGTTCGAGAAAGCCGGCCAGGCAGGCAAACTCGAGGGGCTGGATTAGCTGCGGTCAAAGTTCGTCGTTCATCTCGTTGTGCACCTTCTGTTACCTGAGTAATGGAATCAACCAAGGCTGAAGGTCGTTGGTCATCCGCCCGGTCATCTTCAGATGGACCCTACCCTATCTGAGTGTCGAGCTGCGCCTTCAAGGATTTCACATCAAATCGCAACACCTTCATTTCCTGTTCAAGAGACATAATTTTGACTTCCAAATCCCTTTTCATTTCACAGCATCTGCAGCTTCCAGTCTCTCCAACGAAGTGGGCAACCAAAAAGCGCCATTACAGACGGAGCAATTCGCTTTTTTGGCGGCATTCCTGCACAGAATTACACCTAAAGGAGAGCAAGAGGAGCGATGGGAATGATCCGTTAGTTCATGCAGTGGAAGCTAAATTAATTAAGTGACTATTCCTGAAAAGTTCGGGGAGCGGAATTAGGCTATTAACACGGTCAAAGAAACTGGTGGCTTACTCGGATTATATCAAGATGAATGACCGATAATGTATGTGTGTGCGTACAATAAGGATACAGAGGAGGAATGAGATGTAAATTTCAAGCTGAATGCAGAGTAAACAGGAAAAAGATTGTAAAACCTTATAAAATTAGAGAAGCAGCACAGAGATAAATCTACGCACACTGAACGGAATTAAATATCGAACGAGGTAAAAGAAAAAAATAAGAAAAAAAGAGGAAATGCACTTAGCCTTGCAAGGAGATACACTTAACTTTGCAAATAAAATCAGCTGTGTTCATCACTCTATGGTAATGTAACCATCCACTTTAAAACACAGTCGTGATTAACACTGTATGACGATGTAACTAACTACTCTAAAAAAATATATCCCGGATGTACGAAATTGGCATCTCGCGTACGCTTTATTATGCCATGGAAGGGGCGGGCATCCATTGATTTAGAAATAAAATTAAGTGAAAGACGCAACTACAATAAAGAACCGGTACTATCTTTTCCTTGACCCTATCTTATTATTCATTGCTCCTATCTATCTATCTATGCATATGTCTGTCTGTCTGTCTACCTACCTACCTACCTACCTACCTATCTATCTATCTATCTTAGTATTTAATTAAAGACCACGTAATTTTTTTTATGCTATTGCTATTAAACTATCAAAATATCTTCCTGAGTACCATTGTCCATTCACTCCATCATTACAATTATTGGATCACTTTTCTTTTATTTTAATTAAAATTATGATATAAAATTGCCTTCTTATCTATCAATCTACCTAATTGTAGGAAGTAGATATTGAATTCTTTTTCTTTTTTTTAACTACAAAAGAATGTGAAATATGACGAAAGCAATCTAGAAATCCTTAAGGAATTAAAATTTCGTCGAAATTAGTGGATCAAAATCTCCAAACTCACAAAAACATTCATTTGAGATTTGTTCTAAACAGTTTCTGTGTTCTCTCAATCAAGCCTATAATTTTCCTCGTCACGATCAACCGTTAAAAGTTATTTTCCCGTTATTTTTGAATCTATATTTTCCGGTAAACTTCTAATTATTTGATGTTTATTTCCATCAAATCTAAACGATTATTTGAATGAATACGAGAAGTTGGTGTACCAAATGAGGGCACTTTCAATGGAGGAAAAGAATGGGGGTAGAGGCAGATAAAAGGAAAATAGCAAATAAAAGAAAAGGGATTATCCATATTATACCTCGCTATTCATGAAACCTTCCTTTTCTTCTCGTTCTCCTTCTTCGTCTTCTTCTTAGCCTTCTTTTTTTCTATTATTTTTAGACACCATGTTGGAAATGGACTGGCTTGAATATAGACTTTCTTGTTCATTATTGCTTCGATTGAGGTCAATGACGTTGAATCTGGTCGAGTGGCTTCTCGGATAGACCCCGCCACCAGACGGACTCTTTTGGTTGTTGTTGTTTTTATATAAATTTTATTACTTTTTCCCTCTTATTCTTCTCTCTCTTTGGACATCGCATTCGTGATAGAGACATGGAAGGTGTCCCTCGTTAGAGATCGTGACTAGTTTAAGTTTCGACACCTGTACTAACAAATGAAGTCTTACTAGTACCATTAAAGATATTAATACTACTTGATATAGTAGCACCAGCTATTAATACGCAAGTACTAAGTTATTACTAACAATAATTAAGATACTCATATTAGTATTAATTAATGCAAGAGAACTAATTATTAAGATCAGTACCAATAAATGTGGTAGTACTAAGATAATACTAGTACTAATTGATATAATAGAACTAGTATTCATTACGACAGAAGTACTAAGATAATACTAGTAATAATTAAGATACTTGAATTAGTACTACTTAATGCAAGAGAACTAATAATTATTAAGACTAGTACCAATAAATGTAGTAGTACTAAGATAATACTAGTAATAATTGATAGAATAGAATAAGTAGTCATTAGGACACAAGTACTAAGAAATTACTTGCATTAATTTACCTTCACTAGTAATAATTAATACAGTAGAAACACTAATTAAGGTAGTAGTGTCAATTAAGATACTAACTTTTTCTACTAATTAATACTTTAGAGTAATACTTATTAATGCAAGTACTAATTAAAGTAGAACTTTAATTATTGTTAAGAAGAAATAAAAATTAAATTCTAGTAATACTACTTAATAAGGTGTTAGTAATAAAAATTTATTAACACTAGTATTAAGTAAGCCAGGCACAAATGTTCTAGTAATTTGCTCGTCTCATTCTGCTATCTTTCTCCTGGACTAGGATCTAGTTGAACGGAAACACCTCTTCCTAATGAAGTTTAACCACATTGGATATGATTACATATCAAATGGGTTGTTCCGATTTGGATTGACTTTGCTTGGGCGTCTGCCACAGCTAGTAATGACATCCTAGAACCGCTTCGTTATCTTATCATGATCGATCTCGTTGCTCTGAAAACGCACACACTGATTTTGGGTTCGAGATGGTCGATGACCTTCATCGTAGCGATTACTTCCCCATTGAAATATCTTTTTCCGGGTCGATGACGCCGGAGAAGCCGCATCGGTGCTGCTTGGATCGGGCGCGATGGTCCGCATTCGATGAAATGACTGACTTCCATATCTCAGTCGAGTAGGTTAGGTTGGTTGATGAGGCCGTTACTCTGCACCCTCGTCGCTGGATCTGACTACCATTCAGCATACGTCTCGCCGTTTAGTACACCGTCCGCTTTCTTGGTGGTTAGCTGAGTGTGAGACGTTCCTGGAGAAGAGAGATATACATATAAGTGCTACAAGCACCACCCGAACGATTTCAGTTTGTGTGAGTTTCGTCGAGGAAGGGCCAAGTTATGGTATGTTTCGCAGTACGCTCGCCGTTATCTTAGGCGGGTCTATTGGACATCGCTCACCGGGAATACCCTTCTTGCAGAAATGAGGAAACATGTCAAAAAGATTCGGGGGAAGTTCTGGCAGGAATTCCCTCCCGTTTTCCAGGAGCACGGGATCGCAATCTTAGACCACACTTCCGTGACAGTCTTTCGCGGACAATTTCTCCGAAATTTCCAGGGAAAATGCTGCTAGGCCAGCATTTAAAGCACGTTGTGGGGTCGCTGAAGGCCACTGAATGGAATTTACTTCCAGAGCCGGGGAGCTCTTTAACGACCTATTTACGATAAACAAGGTGCATTCCGCTCTCGCTTTGTGCGTGCATACCGCCCCTGGTCGAGAAAATATCCCGTACGCCATACTTCGATACTTGGGTGAGCGAAGCACAGCATTTTTGTTAGTCTTATTCAACTGGATCGGTACCAAGTGTATCCTTGCATGTTCCTGGCAAATGGCTACCGTGTTTGCTTTTCATTTACTGGGGGAGGAATCACACTACCCCGGCAGGTTTTGGCCCAATTTCTGTAACTTTCTGCCTGTACAAGTTGACGAAAAAATTGATTAATGTTAGGTTAGTTTATTTTATATACAGAAGAAGTCACCTGTCTCATAAAAGTGTGGTTTTTGCAAGTTCAACACTGAGTCGAACAGTCTGTTTCGCCTGGAAAATGTTATATGGGATACTTTTCTTCGTGGACAGCATTTCGCCATGGCGTTCTTTGATCTGGAGATAATTTATGATACCACAAGGCAATACAGTATTATGAAGATCCTCCATACCATGGGAACAAGCCGACGCCTCCCGATCTTCCTGTCTGATTATTGCTAGATCGTCGATTCCGCGCATCCGTAAATGCACTCTACTCTGATCAAAAGAGCAGGAAGTGACGTTCCACAGAGAAGTTTCCTTACTATCAATCTTTGCCTATAGAATCAACTGAATTACCTCGCCGCTGCTGGAAGATGCTATCGCTACACTCTACATAGACGGCCTTTTGATGGCCTAGATGGCTATACTGGAGCGTCTTCTCCAACACGCTCTGAACTGCAAGTCTCACTGTGTCGAAGCGCACGATTTTCGGTTTTCTTTCGCCATCACTAAGATGGTACAGTTCTACCGCGAGCCACGGTTTCATCCCGACCCAAACCTTTTCCTCATTTGGGATCGCCTAGAGGTGGTGGAGTAGAGTCGCACCGGGTCCTTCGTCTTGTTTTTGGCCAATGCATCAGCTGGAGATGAATATTCGCAGCATTAGGTTCTCTTGTAACCGAGCCCTGAACATTTTTTCGCTCCGTGGCGTTCATCACTCGCAGGTCTGATACGGTTACTATTTAAATTTTTGTCCCTCATTAGTTTGATTTAAGATAAACTGTTAATGTGAGTTTTACGCATACACATCCGGGATTGAATTTGGTAATGTGAATCTGATCCATCATACTGGCCTCCCTTTCGTTGATGACCGTTGCCTTTCGTGCGTTTGTTGTAGTGAGCCTCTTTCTTGATGTTGGGGAGATGCTGCTCGCTTTATGGCGTACAAAGTCCATAATGCGCTTGTATGCGAGAGTTCAGCGTCTCCTTCGGTCGATAACGATTTTAATTTCATCCATGTCCGTTCTCGACGGTGACTTTGCCGACGTGAAACTCCGATCATACTCTAAACCTTTTTGGGTTTTGGGCAAAGAAATTCCTTCGAGAGTTTGATGTAGCCTTCGAACCAATGGCGCTGTTTGTTTTACTCAAGACTCCAAAGTATAGTTTACCACCTTTGAACGTTTGCCGCCACGCCTCTTCTCCGAAATCTTCTACAGCACCAGGAATATTGCGTTCGCATTTCTTAGATAAAACACACGTCGTGTACACGCTGAAACCGTTCCAGTGTACAGGAATAGCCTCAAATTTAAAGAAAGGTTCGGCTCCTATACCTTCTCCCTCTTGTTTAAAGTTGTCCAGCGCTTTGCTTTTCTTCACTCTGACTACATGGCAGAAATCATGTCAGCCCTTCGGGCTGCATGACAAAGAAGATGGGAGACGGACTCCGGAAATCTAAAGTTGCATGTCATTGTGCCAGGCATTTTTCCAATGCCTCAGACGGATTCAGGTCAATTTTCGTAGCCTCCGAATCGAGAACACTTGCCAGACGCAGCAACATTTGATGTACGTTCACTCGATCCTCACTGTGACCACTGCTTGGTCCTCCAGACTGTCCTGTACATTCTTGAGGAATGTCTGGGTCTGGGAGAGCTTCGCTTCCGATCATTCTTCCGGTACTGGGAAGATCCCTTGTATTCGGGACGGGTTGGTTCACACTGGATTGGGTAATTGCCAAGTATCTGATGGAGGCGGGCATCCTCAATAGCATTTAGCTTTTAGATATTTGGTGCTTGCTCGGGCCCCAGAGTAAGCGGGCATTCCTCCGACCCTCGAGAGAGCAGGCATCCCATAGCCACCTTATCATACTTTCGTTTCTTTTTTTATGCTTTTTGTGTTGGTTTAGATTTGTTTTTATTTCGTTTTATTGATGTTTTTGTTTATATTTAATACATTTGTAGGCTAAAAAATAGAGAATAATTTGTATTTTTGGTGGCTATGCCTGTGTTGGCAGCTGCCAGTAGACAACCTTAAATAAAAATATAGTGCCAGTCGGTGAATAAATCTATGTGAGTTTGTTTCCCTTTGCTAAATATGATCATTTTTCTTTGGTTTATTTATTCCCATTACATTTACATTCATCTTTATTCATATATAACTCTCCCTGTCATAGTTATTTAATTAGAGCTTTCCGTTCCAGGAGCTTTTCTGTTTTGCTACGGGGTGATGTTTCTTCTCATTGGAATCCCGGTTTACTTCATGGAAGCTTCGATCGGACAGTTCTGTCAGCTCAGCGTCATGCACGTATGGAGGTGTGCTCCTGTTATGCAAGGTAAGGCGATAACTGTTGAAATGATTCATAATTGCACATAAAATTGAGCAAAGCCTTTTTCAGATTCATTGGCATCCAATAGTAAAATGGTGTTGTCCGAATTTCCTTTAGAACTGTATTTTATAACTGATATATTTAAGATTTGGATACCTTTAAAAGATACTGGTAAAGTTACTGATAAGGTTTATATGGATTATTCAATAGTTGATGGCATTTGCCTTAAGTAAGACTGAAGAGAGAAAGTGGACGTTTATCGACAAGATTATGCAGGAGGAATTTCCGATTAGTTAAGCCTCCCTTTGAAGTGTTAGGATATTGACGAGAGGAAGCAAGAGTAATGTGCAATTAGTTGGGTCTTCCTTTGAAGTAGTAGTATATTGACACATGACCTGATGATGGAAGAGAAGTGTCTTATTAGATGGATTTCCCTTTGTACTGATAAGATATTGACATGTAGATGCAGAATGTGTTATTTGATGTATCTTACTTCCACTCCGCCGAGAGAAGTAAGTGTCCATCGACAATGAACGTTTAAAATTAGTCACATCTTTTTCTTCACCTTTAACCACTCTTACGTGGACTCGGCGTTTCTGACAAGCGCTCGCCACTCGCTCCGGTTCTGCGTGTCTTCTTTTGTGAGTCCCTTTCCTTCCAGGTCTTCCCTAATATTTTTCATCCAATGTCTTTTCGGCCTTCCATGGTTACGATTTTCCCCCATCTCCATCTGCATCACCCTATTTCCTACATAGTCATTCTCTCGTCTCATCCTCATCACGCGCCCATACCACTGTAGTCTCTTTTCCTGTAATTTCTTGGAAATTTCTGTCACTTCTATTGTTCCTCTAATTCGTTCATTCCTGATCTTATCCGTCCTCGTCACTCTACAAGTCCACCTCAGCATCTTCAGCCCGGTGACTTCCAGCTTCCTCTCTTGGGTCTTCTTTATTGCCCACGATTCCACTCCGTATAACAGTGCTGATTTAACCATTGTCTTATACACTTTCCACTTTGTCCTTATCTTAATCTTTTTGTCACATAGTATTCCAAATGTCTTCTTCCAATTATTCCATCCCGCTTTGATTCTATGGGCAATCTCAGCGTCCAAATCTCGATCACTTGTCATCCAAGAAATTGTGTTTTTCTCCTACTGATTTTCAACCCCCTTCCCTCTAATAATTCTCTCCAAAGCTCCAGCTTTCCTTCAATCTCTAATCTACTAGTGCCCCATAAAACAATGTCAGCAGCTAAAAGCATGCACCAGGGGGAAGGTTTCCTTATCCCTTCAGAAATGACATCCATTATTAAGTCGAAGAGGTATGGGCTTAGGGACGACCCTTGGTGTAAGCCGACTTTGAGAGTAATCCATCCTGTCAGGCCGACACTGCTTCTTACCCGAGTTCTAGCATCAGAATACATATCCTGTATCAGGCGTACATACTTTTCTGCCACACCTTTACTTCTCATACATCTCCATACTTCATGCCGTGAAACTCTGTCCTACGCCTTTTCTAGATCAATAAAAACAATCTATAATCTTTTTCCTTTTCCCGGTATTTCTCCATTGTCTGTCTTAAAGCGAAGATTGCGTCAGTTGTTCCCTGTCAGGCATGAAACCAAATTGCTCATCTTCTATTGCTGTTTCATTCCTCAATCTTCTTTATATTATTCTCTCCCAGATCTTCATAGGGTCAGACATTAATCTTACACTTTTTTTATTAACTTCTTAAAAAAAATTCTAGACAGAAATATGCAATCATAAATACCGTGACTTATTGTGGAATTGTCTATGAGTATCAGTCAGGCACTCATAACATTATGTTTCTGATTCTCCATCTCCTCACTCAGAATCTTCAGTTACTTATACGTAATCACTTTTCGACTAATGCTAAATGATGTTAGCAGATATTTTATCATTTTAATAAGGAACTGACACCTGAGACAATTTCGTGGCATTTATTAGCACTGGTAAGGAAATATGTGCCACGGAGCCGTATAAAAACAAACAGTTTATCACCTTTTTGAAATATGACCTTTCAATAAAATTTAACCACTCCATTGTTACCAGTCGTTTCCAAGACCTTTTCTTCAAGGTAGCACCAGAATAGTTCCCGAACTAGGTACCACCAAAGAATAACGTTAGCGTGTTGTGAGTCGTGATCTGGCACTCAAGGTTGGGAAAGCTTACTACTTTGTGGCTTTTTTTTCCGTGATCATTTGCACTATAATTACTTTTAAAAATATCAGATGTTTTCCTACCATTATATTTTTACCGTGTGGAAATAAAATGGAAATTTGTATGTACAGTTATTTAAAAAAATACTAAGAACATAAAAAAATCATTGTCCAAATTTGATGGTCAGGGGTATTTTTCATATACTAAGCGCAGGTCAAGGGCAAACTGATCTTACGAATTATCGAAAAGTGATTTTATTTGATTAAATTTAATCTGGAACTATGATGCTAGCCTAGACAACGCCACTCGACTAGAATACGTTAAATTAGGCCACATAGAGCAATATTAGGCTAGGTTAAATTAGGCAAAGTTATAGTAAATCTTTTGAGTTTTTAAGTCTAATCGCCTATTTCTTCATCCATTTAGAAATTACCACGTAAATTACTTGCTATTTTAAATTTATTTTTAAAGCTTACTTGTATACACTATTTATGTAAAAATAAAAAATCCATTCACTAATGAATGAATGATCGGTAAAATACGTAATAGCCTTACCTCAAAAATATTTGGATCATAATTATAGCGAATATTCTATTCAATGCACTTACCCTATACACTTTTGTGTAAGTTCGTGTGTGTATTTCATCAGAAGAAGCGATTTCTTTCTCCTCCCAATGACAATAATTATATCGTTTAAATTTTACCTATTTTTTAATGTCTTTAAATTACAATATAATTTGCTACTTTCGACTTTAATTCGCTGTCCACCAGGATTTTGTCGATTTTGCAAAGGAATTTGTCCGCAATTGGTCAATTTACGAATCTCTGCCATTCGCTCTAAAGGCGAGGCGTAGCCGAGGTGATCAAATTGGTGTAAAATCAGACTGTTGGAATTAGTAAATGCTGATTATTACTATTACTTTTTATTTCGATTAGTAAATGCTGATTATTACTATTACTTTTTATTTCGATTAGTAAATGCTGATCGGGATTATTATTATTTTTTATTTCGATTATTGAAGAGAAGATAGAAACTAATGTAGTCCAAGAGGTAAATGAAGGATAGCATAGAGAGAAGAAAACAGAATTAATATAAAATATAGCGATAGTCTGAATTGAATGGTATCCGCGGTTGATATAGCGACCTTGTCAACCTTAAATTAAGATTTCAATAAAAGTGATAATTTATTTATTAAAAAAAGAAGAAAACTAACGTTTGGTAAAGTGATGAATTAGAAGAACTAGTAATGCTTGAAAGGTACTTTTCCCCGAGGAACAAAAAAAGGAAAATTAACTAGGGCGGTCGGCACTCATAGAGCGTTAGGTATATTAAATAATATAATTAAATATTAATATGAATGCAAAATAATATAAATGAATAGCTCAATGTAACATATTCATGAACTTGAATCAATATTATGGCACTTCCCAACCCCTCAGCAATCTTACTTATTTAGGGAGATTTTAACATTCTCTCTCTATCCTAATCGGTCTTTTCTCATCCACATCCCACACACATGAAAATACCCTCGATATTGACGCTTCATCCTTTTCGATTCGTAGCCTAACCATAACTGACCCCTCCCCACCTATTCCTGAGCTCGTTCATTTTTGTTTCTTTCTTTCACACAAAACACCAACACAGCATGCCTAAAAAACTTAACGTCGGCTCTCTTCAATTCACCAAAGGCAAATGAAGAGGGATCGCTTCTCTCTCTTTCCAGGTTACACTACACTTTCACCTCTCCTGATCCTCTCCTCTTGCTTCAACCTCCATGCACACACCAGCTTCTCCTCACCTCCACTCTCTGACAACGTGCCCCTGATTCTCACCTACTGTTTTGAACGCTAAGGAACATAGAAGAACATACCAGAGACGCTTCCGGTTGCCCGTGTTCGTGGTTCACACCTGCCGTATCCATGCAGAAAACACAAAAACAAACAACACATCTTGAATTCTCTACCTTCTTCTCTGAAAAGGTAGTCCATATCCACTCTGGTTCTACTCCTCCCCGCCGAGTATCTCCATCTTTCCTCCACCAAAACTTCCTTCTCTTCCCCCTATTGACGGCTGAAAAATTGACTTTCCTCTCCTTATCAAAAAAGAACTCTTTTTTTTTCCCCTCTACTCATCCCCTTCAAGTCTTCACCGTCAGTTTCTCTCTAATCTTCTCTCTTACCTAATTGATATTTTGACCTCAAACACGCTGTTGTTCATCCTATCCTCAAGAAACCTAACCTGAACCCAAACGCTCCTCAAAGACCGATAAAATCTTTCAATGTGGTTTCTTAGAAGGAAACAGACCTGACTCAGCTCCCCTACATGTAAAAGACCACCTTCGCCGTTCCACCAATGCTGGTTAGCTTTCCTTTCTGTTATTTATGGACCTTATTTCGGCATTTGCCACTAATGTTCACATTGTTCCTCTTCACGCCTCCGTGAATTACTGGGTGGCTCTGGAACTGCTCTCAAAAAGATCCTCTCCTACTTTTCATCTCGTAGTCAATTTACCTACATTGGTAATGATGTATCCCGGCACGGAGGTGCGTTTTGGTGTTCGACATGGGTCGGTTTTTGGTCCACTTCTGTTTCACACCGATCTTCTCCTTCTTAGTATTCTTGTGCGTGCTGGTCTATCGTTTCATTTCTATGCTAATGACACGCAAGTCTATTTCGCCTTTTCCCCAGCCTCTTTTGCTGAAGCTCTTATAAATGTACTCTATGCTTATAACATCACACAATGGCTCTCGGACAACTTTCTGAACTCAACCATGACATAACTGAGGTACCCCTGGTTAAGGTGACGTGGCGGACTATAAAACTATTGCTCTCTATCTATACCTTGGAACCTCTCACCCCCCATCCTTTTCTGATACAGTTAAAAATAATCTGGGTGTCACCTTTGATAGTCAGTTATCTCCCAAACTCATGTTGCTGCCGTAAGTCCTCTCTTTGCTTTCTTCATAATCTCAGCCGCATCCGTTGCCACTTTGACAACGAAACCTTCGAGATTCCCATGCATGCCTTCGTCACCTCAGCAATTCCATTCTTGCTGGATCACAGGCGTTCCCTCTTCGACCTCTCCACCTGGTTCAAGACTTTGCCGTTTGTGCTCTTCTCTGCCAGAGACGTTTCTCTCGTACAACTCCTCTACATCGTGGTCTCCACTGGTTTCCCATTAGCTACAGAATCACCTATTCAATGTCCCTCTTTCCCCATATAATACATTAAATACTCTTGCTCCCCCTTACATGTTCCCAATGACCATCTCCCAGTCCTCCCTAGAACCCGGCGTTTGGGCACTGCCCTCTTCTGATTATTCCTCGTAGTGGACTCCGCTGCATGGGTGATCGTACTTTCACTTTATTTGCCCCGAGAATGTGGAATGAGCTGCCTACTCTGATATGGCCACACCCCTTCCTTAGTGTTTTCAAGCGTAGCCTGGTGACTCCCCACCCCTCGACCCCACTTCTTTTCCTTAGTTGATAGACGGGTACTCTGTAAAGGCCCATGGCTTTGAAGAGCGTCCTACAAAAATCCTTATTACTTTTCTTCTTCTTATTATTATTATTATTATTATTATTATTATTATCAGTGCGTACGAGAATATAAATGATTATAAAGATGAAGGACGCGCAAAATAAAAGATGAAGGGCCATTTGCTTTTCCGTATATTCTTTAAGGCTATTTTGGATTTGTTTATTAGATATCATTATATTATGATTACTATTTCACTATTTTTTTTCTTTTCGCAGGCGTTGGTGTAGCAATTATACTTTTAACATTAATAACGTCAGTGTACAACAGTCAAGTCGTCGCGTACTGTGTTCACTACTTCTTCGCGAGTTTCGTCAAGATGGATGGAACTACGTCCAATACTGTGAGTGCTACATGGAGTACTTAAAATAACTCCCTCCCCCCTCACTGTCTCTCTTTCTCTCTCTCTCTCTCTCTCTCTCTCTCTCTCTCTCTCTCTCTCTCTCTCTGTCGACGCCTTTTTATCCATTTATAAATAATTTTATCTGTTGGTTTTCTGTACACTCCAAGATACCGTGGAGTTACTTTAGACAGAGCGGAGGCGACCCGTGTCTAATCAAGGCCCAACACAACAGATCTCATCGCCATGAAGCGAGTGGGGGTCATTAATAGGGCCAGAATATATCAGTGAATTCGAATCGTGGTGACACATGCTAACTGTAATGCAACACGATTAACTAAAACGCAAAAATCTATTACACTGGGCTGCATCCCCCCAAATATTTCTTGCAACAAATACGTCATTACCATTTCCCATTATAGTTTTGCATCCTGAATCCAGAAATCATACTCATTATTTTAAGGGAGGTTCTCATTTTTTTGCAATAACCGACACTAAATTATTCAGGTTTATCGTGCAGAAATGCGTCTGAGCCAGGTCTATAAAATTCCTGTAAATTTATATAGGTAAGTAAAGGCAAACAGAGGTTGACAGGCCATTTTATTTTATTGAGAAGAAACAAAATCATGATAAATGTACGTTACACACATAAATGCATTTACATATCTGCTTACAAAAATCACCATTGTATTTGAATATTGAGGCCAGCTATTCTCCCTCAAAGGCACGCATTCGAGACCTTCTCGTGTGTGCCGGTGTATCGGCAGATGTTGCCCGGCTTCTTTGAAGCGACCAGCAGAAATCAGCCTTCATCGTCACGCTCCAATTGCCTTGATAGCGGTGCTCCATTTCGGATATATCTTGATGGAACCTCTCCCCCTGTTCCTCACCGAAGTCACCCAAGTTGGCAGGAAAGTAGTCAAGATGGCTATGGAGGAAATGCATTTTTATGCTCATCCGTACGCCAGCCGTCTCATATGCTTAAAGCATGTTCCCAATTCTTTCTTTGAAGTCATCGGCTTTTGTGTTTCCCAAAAAGCCTGTTACAACTGACCTCAAACTATTCCAAGTACTTCTTTCATGATGTGTTAATGCTTCAATAAAGCCGGTATCTGAAACAAGCTCACGAATCTGTGGTCCAACAAATATGCCGGCTTTCATTTTAGCATCACTTACAGAAGCGAATTTGTGGGACAGGTACTTAAAACCTTCTCCATCTTTCGAAAGTGCTTTTACAAAGTTCTTCATCAATGCCAGCTTTATGTGAAGTGGAGGTAGAAGCACTTTCTCCGCTGGTGCATGTGGTAGAGCTTTGACGTTATGGCAGCCAGGTACAAATTCCGTCCGTTGTGGCTATTGCTCTTGTCGGTAGTGTACGGAATCTGCACTGCTGTCCCACAAGCAAAAAAAGCATGGATGTTTTGTGAAGCCTCCTTGCAGCCCTAACAAAATACTTAGGACCTTCAGGTCACCAAAAAGAAGCCAGTTGTGATCCTGATATTGTATGTTGTTAAGAAGAAGTGACATGGTAGCGTAGGTTTCTTTCAGGGTGACGGAATGCGCAATGGGCAATGATGCTACTTTTTTGCCATTAAAAAGTAGCACGGCTTTCAGACTCCTTGTAGAGGAGTTGATAAAGAGCCTTCATTCTTCAGGATGGTATTCCTTGACCGTGTGTCCCACAAGACCTGAAACATCATGGCAATACACCATGTCATCTGTGTTAGTAAAGTACCGCACAAATTCCTGCTCTCGATGCCTATACCATGCAAAGTGTGTGCTGCTTCCCAAAAGATTTTTCTGTGCTAACCTTGAGCCAAGCAATTGTGCAGATTCTTTTGACAGCCCAAGATCTCGAACAGGGACAACTGAGGGCTTTTCCCACGGATCCCGGTAGGGTTAAACTCTTCATCCACATCTGCATCTTCACGGTCACTACTTTAAGAGTTACTAGAACTGCAACGGTGCACATTCTTAGGACATATTGGTACTGGGACGTCATCACTGTGTGGTGCAGGTCGCATAGCTAATGGAATGTTTGGATATTTAATGTGTTTCATGCTTTTAACATTCCTCCCCAGAGGTTTCACCATACAAAAATAGCAGTCATCATGGTGATTTTTCGGTTCCCGCCAAACCATTGGTATACCAAATGGCATTGACTTACGTTTCCTTTTAATCTAATGGCTGAACCCAGAAATACAGTTCACACAGGCAAAGTGAGGAGCCCATGGCTTGTCCTGATCTCCTAGATCAATGGCAAAGTAGGCACGATACAGACGCTTTACTGAAGATGTAATAGTGCGCTTCTGTTTTGAGGGTGTGTACTTTCCGCATATGTAGCAGAAGGAGTCAGGATGGTTCTTGCAAGTTTGTGGCATCCTTCAGTTAATCTGCAACAAAATAAATAAACATAAGACACAGTCAATGATTACGCGCGGACATTACACAGTGATAATTCACCTAGCTATATAACACATGCTGTGCAACACAAAAACTAGAACCTCAGGAGCAAAACGAATATTACCACAGTGTTCAGCACGCAAAATTGGTCTGGAAAATGATATTGTCATTTATGTTGCATTTTTGATGCAGTCCAGTGTTATTAATCGATGGTGACATAGATTACTTTGGGTGTCCGATACAATGCAAATTTCCACAACGCGAAATCTATTAGTACTCGATGTTTCTATAAATTGCATTTTGGCATAAATATAACGCGATTTACTATAATGCGAAATCTGTTAGTACTCGATGGTGTCATAATTTGCATTTTGGTATCCAATACAACGTGATTCACTATAACACGAAATCTATTAGTACGCGATGTCGCCATAAATTTCATTGAGTATCTGATGCAACGCGATTGACTATGACACGGAATCCATTATTAAGCGATGGTGCCATGAATCAGATTGGATATCTGATAGAACGTGATTTATTCGCGAAATACATTACAGATTTTGCAGAATTACGAATCAGTAAAGACTCCAAGAGCAACTCAGGCTGATTGAAAGAGGAGGAGAAAGAATGAAAATCAGAGGGGAAAGAGAGATCAAATGAAGGTCTTTCCAAATGTTTAGCTCTGCATCCAAGAACCCTATTCGACTTTTGGGAAGCTTCAGTGCATTCTTTCGAAAACTTCAGCTCACTCGAGATAAAGACACCTAAATCCTTTTACATGCTGATTGGTGTTTAGAATTCGACCGCCAATATTGGAATCTCCGTGATTATCATGAGCTATGTGAATTATTACCCTACAGGTGCCCATATTAAATTTTATCTGTTATCCTTTTGACTGTCACTATGATAATTTGCCATATATACACACAGTGAGAAGATATAAGTATTCGTACACTTTCAAAATTCAATTTTAATAGACTTCCAACCCATCAAACTTCACATGAAATTTACATAATAAATGTATATTAAATGTAAAGTTAAGAGTTTTTGCGCTATCTTTTCCCACTCAGTTTGCAACTTTTTGTACAGCTGTGTTTCATTTGTACTCGTGGTAGTTAAGCTTTTCTAAACACCCACACAAGAGTTTTATGGGATTTAATTCTGGGCTCTGTGGTGGCCACTCCATAGGCATGATTCCCATTTCTCCCCCCAAATTCTTGGTATGGTTGGATGTATGGTATGAGGCATTGTGCTGCTGAAATATAACTTTATTTGTTAATGTTGTGGGATGAAATTTGGTGGTATAATTTGTGGAGTTCATTCTTCCATAGCATAAAAAACATCTCCCCGTGCCCTGATGAAGACCATGATAGAACCAATCACAGTTGGTATGACACAAACAGGGTGAGAACCACAATTATTACAAAAAGTCTAAATAATTTTAAGGTATGCTTCACTAGGTCGATCGGAAGGACTGAAAGAGAGAGAGAAATTAATTGGAAATTCAAAGACCCAAAGCGAGAAAATTACTTATGTATGAGTGTACGGGTCGAAAGCCCTGTTGCGAGTCATATATTAAGTTATTTATCCCCGTTTCTTCTTGATCCTATATCTAAAAATTGACTTCAAACAAGAGTTAGTCAACAACCGAAATAAGGGAAATAGGGCGTAAGTTTCCAGGATCAGGCTTTATATATTTTGTGAAAATTTTTAGTACTTTTGTCACTTTGAACTCATTAGCAACTATTTACTTGCTAATAGATATTTTGAAAATTGGATAAATGGGTTTTAACAGTTCGCTTTCCACTTCTTTTATTCACACATGCAACACATCATTTTATCTACCGAATCCATCGAAGAGGCTTCCGGTCCACATTCTCCAGGCGTTGAATAGGTGGCCCTCCCCTGAGACACAAAATGGCTTCAAAACACTTTGTGGGCCAATCTCCTGGCGTCCTCAGGTTTACCAGTGATTAACAGTCGTTATATCCCTAGTGCCCCCTGGCTTACCAGCGACTGTCGTTCTGATATCTATGCTGTTCCCCAATAAAAGTGGTTGAGTGTGTTATTTAAATTAATAAATAGGTTAATCAGTATGTATTTTTTTCTAGATTCTCTGGGGTGAGTGTAAATCGAGCTGGCGGAACTGCTACGATGTGAGATCCAACCACATTTGCTCGTTTCGTGACCGGACGGAAGGAGATCCGAATGAATGCATAGAGGATTTAATCCCGTCTTCAAGATATTACTGGCAGTAAGATCCTATTTATTACCTGGATATAGAGGAGTTTGTTCCAAAGAAATTGGCATCCAGTCAAAATTGACCTGGCTTTATAGTGTTTAAAATGTCGAGATTGTGTAGGCTCGTCATTTGAAACATGTACCCCTTAAACTAAAGTAGGCTTGCAATTGTATTCAACATACGTAATGTTAATATTAGCTCGTCAAGAAATTATTATCAGTTTTTTCGAAAAAAAGAAAGAAAAGAAAACACTATTAAAGTTATTAAATAGTAACTTTAATCAAGGAAATTATTATTATTACTAACAACGCTTACCTAAGTATTGGAGGCCTAACTTTAAAAAAAGAAGAGCTAGTTTTGATGCAATATAAATATTGAAGTCGTTCTATCCTCCATACATTTTGCCATCGAGTTGATGTGGTTAGTGGCAGTGATCGAAATAATCCGATGGTGAAAGGTATGGAGGAGGAATGGGGAGACTCCCCAAATCCTAGGTCAATTATCGTTTCCATGGCGACCGCTGCCATGCCTTGGTAGGCTCCCTGCCATCACTGCTAAAGTGTTCAGACGAATTCAAGCTAAGAATGACTCTGTGTTACTCGAGATTCTTTGATAGCGTTTAGATAGTAGAAGGTTGCTGCCTGGCCACGTGGAAAAACGGCATTTGATTACAGCCAAGTTAGTCCGCATCGGGTGTAGTTAGTTGTTGGATGGATTCCCGATCCAGGTGGCCTCAAAACGAATAAAGATCGGTGGTTAAACCCAGACCAATTATTTTTATATTGTAGAAGTTGTCAGCGCTGTAGAAAGCTCTAATATGTGTCATACTCACACGACATTAATTTTTTGACAACCTAATAAATAGGCCTTGGATGAGATTTTTCTAGCTCGTGTTTCCCAGGCAACGGCATTGGTGAATTCGTAAGAACACTTCTCTTTAAGAGAGGAGTTAAGCCACATTGTATATGATTAGTTGTCGGATGAAGCCCAAATTGGGTCGACGTCTGGTCTCTTTTTAATGTTGTGGGAACCAAATATTGGTAACTTCTTGTCTAGGTCGTGGCCTGACAATTGGAGATAAAACCTCGGAACTTGGAGTAAATAATCAAGAAATTAAAACAAGATTAAATGATCTCTTAATACACCCCGCGTTTTTAGAGTTGCTTATTTTAATCTACAAAACTCATCCGAATTGAAGAAAAGGCAACTCGGTAGACGCCCGGGGACGAAGGGAAGGGGTGTCTACAAGAATTCCGAATGAAAGAAAGATATTGAAAAGGAGTAAGAAGAGCAATGACTACAACACCCTCATCGAATTCTAAGTACCGGAGTCGGACTTAGTATTAACCATTCAAATGAAGCTTAGGGAAGCCTTTTGGCCTATTGGTCCACCTTACATTTATGAAGCATATGCTTCATAAATGTCAAATTTCCGAATGCAACATACCTAATTTCTTTTTTAGACGAGCTGAATTACGATTATAAATAGTTGAGAGATTTCAATGTTTATATTAGATAAAAAAAAGGTTAAGCATCCGCCATTGAATTAAATTATGAGGGATAACTCAAGAGAAATCTCAAATGAATAATGGTGTTACCATAACAATGGTTAACTACATTCCCTTGCATGATGCATGCCAGAGGGAAGCCCCTCATCTACTGCATCCAATAAACCAGTGGTTCTCAACTTTTTGTATAACAACGCCTCTTTTACCACACTGGACATATTTACGCCCTCAGCATCAAATTCCCATTCTTCAGGCTTGGAATGTCGATGTCGAATACTGACATCAAAATATATCCTGGAAATGGAACAACAGCTTAAGCCTCAAGATAACGGAATTTTATTCAAAGTTCAGACAGACACAATCCCGCGCCAGCCTTCAACATCATTGAGTGGTCGATGTAACTAAGTACATGTTCATCAGTAAGCTTCTCGACACATTATAATAAAGTCACTACGACAAGTACATCAAAAACAAATAGTTTTTAAATACAAAATTGGGAAATTTATTTATTAATAAATAGTTAATATCAATAATTACTGTCATCAAGATGAAAAAATGAGTGACTTGATGCCGTTCAATGACTTCCTGGTATGTCTTGTTTAGTGATGAAGCTGAGGGTAACAGATTTGCAGTGAGCCAGCGTCACTACATTTCTCTGTAATTTGATGATGACTTCATTCTTCTTTTCAAAGATTTAAACCAGGTATAAAATATCGCATTACCTGACAACATTTGATCCTTGAAAGTTGCATCAGCCGCCTCTAGAAACCCTAAAACGGTGCTAAACAAACGGGGAAGACCCTCGACAGCGAGCACAAGTCGGTGTGGAGCAGCAGACGCTCAAAGTTTTCATTATTTTTCACTACAGCTATAACTACCATCCACAGTGACCCGTGTAGGAAAGGCCCAATTTACTTCGTCATTAGATTATGAGGGTTAAACACTTACAGTCAAACCACTGTACCGTTCAATTATGGATGGTTCCTAATCGGTGGCAAAGAAATGATGGCAGCGGCAATAGAATTACAAATGGTCGAAAACAAAAACTCTTTTGAAACTTCACCAGATGACAAGGAACACAGGTGATCAGCCAAACATTATTATCTGATACAGTTATTTCGGGAGCCTGATGAGTAAATGGATTTTCCCGTGGAATGGCGCACAAATACTCTTCACTATCAAGTGCCATTTCGCCCATTCTCCTTGATATGATGTCTTTGTTGAGGGAAGTGAATTTTACAACCTAAGAAGGGTCACCTTTCATAACAGTGGAAATTGCTTCTTCAATAGCAGGAAGAACCAGCTTTTCCCCAATTGTGAATGGCATTCCACATTTGTCAATAAATAAAGAGATTTCATATCTGACAACTAATCTCTTGGCAGTTTGGCTTATGTGTTTTTTTTTGTTGTTTTTTCATATGGCAGTGTTTGTGCTTCTTTCATTGAGGTGTTTAAAAATGCAAGTTCTTCGCTAGGCGTGAGGGTTTTAAGGCTAGAAAGATAATAAATGTTCACACAATAAACATAGGAAGCTGTTGATTGGTAAGAGAGAGAACGATACCATAGCTGAGGTAATAACCATTATTTTGACATCTTTTCTTGTCTTATGACATCGCCAAAACCTTAAAAATACCTTTTGAAAAATACATTAACATGAAAACATTTCTGAGGTCTAAATCTTTTACATAGAAATAAAAATATTTTATACTACGTTGCCATAAACTCCTTTTATGGCATCAAAGGAGTTTATGGCAAGCTAACCTAAAATATTGTTCTCCGAGCTGAATACTCGTATTTTGCTCGACCTGTAACAAAATATATTTTGTTTGCCCGTACAATGATTTTAACTTTATATAAAAATCTGTTTGTGTAATTACAGAAATTTTATAAAATTCAGTACATAGACTCATCGAGGATTTAAGGACACCGGGTGCTTCCTTTTAAGAAATATTTAACAATTCTGTAAAAAATATCACTCAATTTTATAGAAGAAGGATACCGCTAGGTGTAAAACAACAAAAAAAAACGCGTACTTTAACACAATGGGCAACGAGAAGTTACATATGTAGCTTAACCTAGCCTAAACTCGTCGTCGTCGTCGGCTCCAGCTCGTGTCCGAGCATCGGTTTCGTCGTCAGTTATACAGTATCCTCGGCTGATGTTTGTGTCGGATATGACTTAGGAGACGAAGAAGACCGGAAAGAAAACAGAGACGAATGCCATTCGCTGAGGAATTTGTTTCGGGCGATTGTGGCTGCTGCGCGACGGGCATGCGCGCGCATTTGGCCAGTAACGCGTCCACTGCGGCTCAAAACATTGAGACGTGCGGTTTCGGCGAGGTTGGTTGCATCGGCCTGCCGGGTTCTTGGTCTATCAAGGCCCGCCTTTGTCATGCCTGCCCGCTGGACGCTCTCTTCCTCCGCCGGGGCCAGATATAGGAATCTTATATGGCCTTTCTCTGCTTGGCCCGCCGTTGGTAGTCTTGTTGTTGGTTGCGTTTAGTCCGGAACCTCATCCACGACCTTACCGCCTTCGGTGACGCTGCCAAGAGTTTGAAACTCCCGACCGCATCGCTCTTGGAATCATTGGAACACTCAAGCCCTTCCATCACTTGAGGCCTTGGTTCAATGAATAAGTGATTCACCTCAGGGGCGTCATACAAGCCAAAATTCTGCGGAAGCACAATTAAAAAATCAAAAAAATCTAAGAGGCTTAAAGTCCCAGATTAAATGCTAATCCATTGAGAAAATAAAATCAATAACACCATATAATAAATCCACAAATGATTGGATATAATGATTGAAAGGATGAAGAGGAGTTTCTTCCTTCATGCCATCCGTCTGCTAAACTCCGAACCACACTGTAAGACTGCACTACACTCAATATCTGGAGTGAAGAGCCAATTGCACTATCCATGCAGATTCTCTCTCTGTCTGTATATGTATTATCCTTATACATGTCCATATATATCTCATCTTTATTTATTTATTTAATATACTTCTTTGTGGTGACTTTTTGTGGTATAATCAATTACAAATTCGAACAACACATTTGACTCATTTAACTCATACATTGTATTAAGTATTAAATATAATAGTAATAAAAAAATCTATTAAAAAGTCTAGATACCCAAAAAATCTGAGGGAAGGGGGGGGGGGACTGCCCCCCCAGTTTCTATTGGCATGACGCTTATGATTCATATGATCCATATCTTCGATCTCAGAACTTTTTTAGTAGCATCTTAAAGCCGGAAAATGAAGACGAACGTTCAACGAGGAATCCTTTTTTAAGGTGTTGAATAAACTGATTAAACACATCCAGAGCTAAAAGCTCCTAAACTAGTTTAAATGTAAAACACAAACACTTAAAAATTAACGATGGGCGAGGAGACCTTACATAGGCTAATCTAGCCTAAACTAATTAACATGTAAAACACCAACAAAAATCGCAACAGGAAAAAAAACCCTTAAAAGTCAATCGACCCTAACTTTATTCTCCGTTGCTATAGTAACTAGATACAGCGGCTAAGTTTGTCGCATTTCAGCTAACAACTGATATTAAATGACTTCGATCACTGATTTCTCGCCGCATAACCTCAGGGCAGGTGGTGGCCACGCACGTTTACGAGAGTTGCATGCCTTGCCCGCTCGCTACGGTCTGAGTAGTCTCCTCTTTTGTCTTGTCGGGATAAATACCTTCCACATATTCTTTAACTTCAACATTTTAAGAATCGCGTTCAATGTTTTTATTGTTTTTTTTTGTTTTTTTTTGGGGGGGGACGCCTTCGTTGTTATTTTTCTTTTAAATTAGTTTTATACCTGAAGTTAGGATAAATAGACACAAAAAGAGAACTCTTTCAATAGGAGTTTAGAAAGTATAACAACAAGAACAACAACAATAACAACAACAACAACAACAACAAAAACAAAAACAACAAAGTCCCCTAAAAGAAATTCCCCAAAGAAAGTGATGAAGTTAGGAGAAGGATAATGCCTAGGAGATACTTATCCCCACTAGTTAGAGAGGAGATTACTTGGTGTGCAATGGAGCAGTAAGGGGCGCAACTCTTCTACCTCCTCCCCCCCTCCCCCTCCCCCCTCCCCTCTCCCAATGAAGGCAATTTGTCTCGACAGTCCTTAGAACGAAGTTCAAAGAAAAAAAAAATAATAATTATTATTTTTTATTATTATGATAATTTATTATTATTATTATTATTATTAGTGGTGGTAGCAATAGTATTCCCCCAAATCAGATATTGAAATCAACATACAGATCTGTATGACATTCAATAACAGGACCCTCATCCCCAGCGGCAGGTCCTCGTTAATGTAGAAGGGGTTGGAAGAACGATATTACTAAGCATTTCTCATCAGCCAGCGATCGTTTGGCACCCATCGTGGCTCAAGGAAGAGCCACCCTTCAACTATTGGGGAGTGCAGACTGGAAACTCCTTGGCGGATTCTGTACGCGGAAGAGTTATGTTGTGGTAGAAGAGAAAGTGGTCTTGTAATAGCAATAGACAGACAGAGTGGCGTTATTTCAGGGAGCGAGTGCTGCGGTTGCGAGAGGTGGGCGAGATCGGGTGGACGGGCGAGATCCACTGGGACCTGACGCTGTGCGTCGCCTTCGTATGGATTCTGACGTTCGTCTTTGTGTTGAAGGGGGTTCGATCCTCCGGCAAGGTGGCTCTCTTCACTGGATTCATCCCCATCTGCATTCTCATCTCGTTCCTCGTCTTCATCATTCAGAAGAGCGGGGCCCGAACGGTAAGTTGGTACTCATAGGTGTAAATAAAGGGGAGGGGGAGATCTAACGAGGGAGTCCTTGTCGCCTCAGAATCAAGGTGGGAGAGGTTTGTTATGGCAGATTTCTTCAACCCCGATGGAGGGTTGTGAGGAAAGAGAGGGGAGTGGATAGGGCTTAGAGGTCATATTACCAACAGTAGCAGCAACACCAACCTTGGTTAGTAGTTGGAGGGAAGATTCGATCTCTTTAGATAAGATTTAACGCCCTCTTTCACCCGTAGTCGGGTCTAGCTAGTCCTAAAGAAAGAGGGGAAAACACAGGTGGAGAAATAAAAGGTAAAAGAACTGTGATAAAAAAGATTGATACGGCGAACGCCACAAACTCTAAATGATTGGACCCCGTGAGTGCATTTGAAGCCTCCAGGAGCAAATGAGTGCAGAATCCGTGTACATCTTAGTAAATATGTGTAGAGATTAATCTCCCACCAAAGTTACACATTTGTGCAGAGAGCAGGAAGTCAAAAGTACACATTATATATATGTGCAGAGTGGAGGTACTAAAAATTCACATTTGTACCGATAGTAGGTACTCGAAGGTACACATTTTATGCAGTATACAGGTACTCAAGTACATATTTGTACATATTTCAGGTACTCAACAGAGCACATTGTATGTACACCCTCTTGATTACGAAGCAAGCGAAAAGGACAGTTACAAAAACTCCCATTTTTTATATCGCTCCAAGTAGTCTCCCCTTTTATCTCATTGGGCTATTATTACTTTCCACACACCCCCCGATTGCCTTAACTTCACCCACTTCTTCACAGGCCTCAAAAGGTTTATAACCGAGATACCCCTGTTGGTTTTCGCCCCTTGATCCCTCGTTTCTCTTCAGGGTCTGCAGGAGTTCTACAGCCCCGATTGGGAGCAGCTCGCGAGAGCGGAGGTGTGGCAGAAGGCGGCGCAGCAGGTGATCTTCTCCCTCTGCGTCACCTACGGGAGCATCCTTACTTTCAGCTCTTACAAGAAATTCAAGACTGAGGTAATTCGACTCATTTTCTTCGCTAAAGCGATTAGGTAATGAATAAAATTACAAAGGAAAAGGAAGTGGACTAAAGAGGAATAATGGGGAAGGAGGAAGTATGAACGTGAATGAAGAAGAAAAGGGGAATAGAGGAGAATGAAGGGGAATGAAGAATAAAGAGGAATGGGGGAGAATTAATTAAAGTTAAGGGTAATAACGGAAGATGAAGGAGAATAAAGAGGAATGAAATAGAATGAAGGAGAATAATGAAGAATGAATGGGAATGAAGAATAAAGAGGAATGGGGGAGAATTAATTAAAGTTAAGGGTAATAACGGAAGATGAGGGAGAATAAAGAGGAATGAAATATAATGAAGGAGAATAATGAAGAATGAATGGTAATGAAGAATATAGAGGAATGGGGCAGAATTAATTAAAGTTAAGGGTAATAACGGAAGATGAGGGAGAATAAAGAGGAATGAAATAGAATGAAGGAGAATAATGAAGAATGAATGGGAATAAAGAAGAAGGATTTTCAAACATAAATTATAGATCTCATCTGGATGCTGGCAACGCTCGTCCAGCCGCCGAAAAGATAATAACTAAAATTTGACAATCAATCAACTTAAAGTAATTTAATTACAAAGTGTAAATAAAATAATTCAGGATTCATAACAACAACAACTACATAAAATTAAAACAATTATGAGGCACTTAAGGTACCGCTGAGAAGATCCACCTACCTCAGAAACCCAGGTGCGCCACCAACAATTAAAGAAAATCAAATAGAATGGAGGAGGCCCCGACCCGTCCCAAAACTCCACCACATCACAATCTGGTGTGGATTCGCCGGCTCCTGATACCCTGGAACAAGCGGTAGCGACCCCGCTCGTCACGGTGCCGCGACAGGTATCGCGCACGAAGCTCCCCAGGACTAGAACAAAGTGTGACGTATAGTCTGGGGTATCAAACAGTGCTGGCAAAAGGGTTCAGGAAAGCGTTCCATCAGATAGAGATGAGTTCGGCAGACGTGTCCGATTCGGGGACGAGTTTTTGAACTTTCCCCATCGAATGAAGGTGATTCACTACAGTTTTATGATCACACGCCAATTGTTCAGCCAATTCTCTAGTCGATTGACGATGATTTTTAGGAAGAAGGTCGTTCAATCGATCTTTATCCAACTTAATGGGGCGACTAGAACGTTATTCGTCATTAAGATTGAAATGACCGTTTTTGAAGCGTGAAAACCACCATTGAGCTGTCCTTACTGATAAAGCATTTTCTTCGTACACAGCACAAGTATCGCGACGAGCTTTGGCTGCGTTTGCATTGTTCCCGTCTCGATTGAAAAGGAATAACATCAAGTGTCGAAAATGCGCCTTTCTTTCAACTTGACATTCCATTTTGAGGGTACAGAACAAAAATTAAATTAACACAACTTTTAAATAAACCGCAATGACTTATTACTCAACTTCAAGACGTAGCCTAAGCAAAAGCCTAATAGTCTACGCTGTTAAGAGACGTAGCCTAACCTTTGCAAATTTTGCTCTCATTATTTTTTATTGTTTCTTAATATGTGCACAAATCACGTCAACAAAACTTAAATCAACACCACATTAAAAAAAACGCAAGAGCTTATTCCTAAACCGGGGACCCAGCAGCAAAAGATTTCGTCTTCCCTCCGGCTCACAGTAGCCATGAATTCCACAATAATTTGAACGAGAAGATGTGGAGATCCCAAAACCGAGCGCTATTTTGAAACGCACTCGGCTGTGAAGACAGATTTGCCGAACAGAACAACCCCACCGGCCTCAAAAAATACGGAGTCTATGTCGAAACTAAGTATCTCTTCTGGCTTGAAGCCGTCTGTGTACATCAGCACGTCTCAAAAAATAAGAAGGAATCATTCCCACTGCCACGGAAGCTTTGGGAGCAGAGACGTGACAAAGACCATTGTGGCGTATTTGGAAGAACCATTGGCGCCACCAGCCGGAGAGTTGCACCAAACTCTCTAAGGAGTTTCATGGCACTAAACCCAAAAGCTTTTGGGCATGATTTGGTTCACAAGGCAATTTAGACATTTTCGAGGTTGGTCACAGAAGAAATGGGAGTCACTAGCGACTGGAGAAGACGCTGAACATACGCGCACAAGCGCACCATGCGCCGTATAATGTTTAGAGCGACTGGCATCCCCACTGCATCGATAAGAAGGCTCTATATAGGGTATGAGCGGAAGACACCAAACGCTAACCGGACACCGGCGTGGTGGAGCGAATCTACCATCTGCAATATACTCTCAGTTGGATAAGAGTAAACCTCGCAACCATAATCAAGTTTTGAAAAAAAAGAATCGTTAAAACAAAAGTAGGGTAGATGAATACCAAAGAGCGTAGAATTTTTATACTGCTGGTGCAAGAGTCCCTAAGACTGCAGGTGTGTGCATCTCAGATGATGCGTGAGTCGATTTTAAGACCAAGAAAACAGTGCAAGTACTCCACGTCTAGGCGACCTCTATTTGCCAATAAGTCCGGGTCGGGGTTATGTTTACGAGAGCGAGAGTAATGCACTACTTTGGTCTTGACCAAAGAAAACCCAAACTTCGTTTTTGCGAGGCGGCAATGCACGGCCGGGAGGAGGGAGGGTTCCCCGATTTTGAGCGAGGGAGAACGCAAGCCATATTTCCTGCCAGTCTGACCGGAGTGATTGATTGGCAAGGGAAGTAGGAACCGCAGAAGTGTTCCCGATGGGCACGGGAGTTGCCGCGCTCGTACGCCTGGAAGGGCCAAGAGCGCAAGGTGCTTTCTTCAATTGACGCGTAGGAGGTGCCTTGTCGTGCAGAGCACGATAAGACCCTTTATACGAAATGTAGTCCACAGCTTAGACGGGTAGGATTTTTTTTTTCTCAAATAGATACAAATCCCAATGCCTAGAGGAAATAGAGTGCGATCCATTACAATTCACACGATTGTGCACGGAACAGATTTCTCCTGGAAGCATTTTGTGCTATGTAAAAAATTGGGGGTTAAAAATCATTAGTATGCCCGAAGCGATGGTAATGGATGGTAACACGATTCAGGAATCTTGTCTAGGTCAGCCCTTAGGAAGTCTGTCAGGGTAGGTCTCAAAACGTTCAACCGTGAGCATTTTCTTGCCGGCCATCTCTTCTGCGATGTCTTCAAGAGAGTATTGTACCATTTTCCTGATATAAACCACTCCTTTTACAAAGTTTAAGGTAGATTCCGAGGTCATCTCCATTGAGTGTCACTGGAACACTTATTTTGGCTCTCTGAGGGGGATTCGCCTCACCAACCAGGAGGGTCCAGTCAAAAACTCTCAGACAATAGCCCTCTACCGAAAATAAAACTTGACCTTAGAGCTGACGGACCATGTCCCTATCGAAAAGTTTTATTTTAACCTTGGATCCAATTTTTACTCCAAGCTTTACTCCAAGTTTGGATCCAATTTTTGGGTCCAAATTCTAATTGTCGTTGAGACCAAGCTTTAGTTGATATTTTAAGTCCAAAATTTTGTCTAATTTTCAAGTTCAATTCTTATTTGAATATATATATATATATATATATATATATATATATATATATATATATATATATATATATATATATATATATATTATATATATATATATATATATATATATATATATATATATATATATATATATATATATATATATCGTAACCACTTTTCAAGACTTTTCAGGTGTTTATGGCCTCATTGTTTTTTTTTTGTTTTTTTCTAAAACTAAATACATAAAACTTTGCTTTCACAAACCGATAAAAATAATGATTTTTAACGTTATCGATTCTTGCAGGTGCAAGTGGGTGCTGTTCTGTTGACCATAGGCAACATTGTGCTATCTGTCATGGCGGCAACCTGTATTTTCGCTATGTATGGAGCGATGGCTTATACTATTGGTATTAAAGATGTCAAGAGTTTAATGGATATAGAAGGTATGTCCACAAAAGCTTTAGTAATGTCGGAAGTTTAAAAGCAGTTTTGAAACAACCCATTTATGTCGTATTTGTCACAATTTTAAAACAAGTAACATATTATCAATGATTCGAAGGATATTTTCTTAATTAAAGCAACAGGGATTGACTTTTATTTGGGGCAAAACTTCATTTAGATATTGTAGAGCAGTTAGGATCTCATGTGTGGAAAGATGTATAACTATTGTAAGTTTTTTCCACTTTCTCATAGGTTTTAGCTTCCTATTTTATCTTCATTCTCACAAAAGGTCAAAGAAATTCAGAGATTGCAGCTAAGCATTACTTTTATAAAGTGTTTTATTTATTTATACATGATATTTAGGGTGCATTCCTATCTACCTACTTTTATCAACCATTCACAATAGACGATTTGTAGTACATGTATGAAATGATATCTTGAAATGAATTATCAATTGACTGATAACAGCGGCTGTTTTCTCCGCTCTTAGTCCTCGAGATCTATGGTGACAGGACGGACAAGGAGGCTTTCTGTTCCTTTATTTAATCTAATACAATATTAACATCATTATTTTTTAAAATAAACTTATACAAGTAACTTTCATTTGATAGTAAAGGGACGTTTCGTAAAAATCACGTAATTACAAATTTTTAGACGGTATTTCTCCCAAGCTCTGATAAGCGCATCATAAGGTAATTCATTATTTATAAAAGGAACTGATAATGCTGCTACTGGGGTAAAAGTGTAATAGGATTGACAATGAAGCCTCACAAATGAGTGTCATATCAATCATATAAAGGCTTGAAATAGGAAGGCACATAATTATGCACATACAAGTAATCGAAAAATATACAACACTTTGTCATATAAATAATAATAATACATAATATTATTGTCATGTAAATAATAATATATTGTCATATAAATAATAATATACAACATTTAATAATATAAATGATAATATATAAACATTTTGTGAGATAAATAATAATATACAATATTTGATCATGTGAACAATAATATATAGTGTTCTTGTAAAGGGAAAAGGCAAAAAACTTTTCGCACGAATACGCGCTCACACACTTACATACTCTCACATTCATATACACTTACACGACTCTTGTGATAGCTGCCTAGATCCTTTTTACCAAGGTTCTGGGAAACGCCTCAGCTGTACCAACAAACGCCAAAACAGGTGCAGCCATTGACACCGATCTTAAGATATAAAAGATGCGGACCTTATTTACTATCAAAGAACTGCGAAACACAAAATCCTTTTCTCTAAATTTGAGATATAGATTTTATTTATCTCCTTGCACACACAAATAACACTCAGTAGAGTAAGCTCCGCCCAAACCGTGTGATTGGCCAACAGCGAGCCACGCTCACTCTTTTCAATACATTATATACAGCTCTGGTTAGAGCCTAGGGATTCAAAAGTCAGTCAGTCAGACAGTCAGGTAGTCTGTCAAGAATAATCTGAATAGACTTGAACATTACTAGGCCTACCTCAAATACCCGACACAAGCTCAATCAAATTATTTGCGCCTAAGCCTACCAAGTCCTCCGCCCAATAAAGAGTCCTTGAATCCGCCTTCCGAGATTCCTTTTCCTGTGGGTAATTCAACCGGTCCTCTTAGCCAGTCTACTTCACTAAAACCAAGCGAAAGCATAATCTCCCCCCCCCAAAAAAAAAATTAGAGTCCGCCCAAGGTCAGCGCCCAGTAACCGAATACCTAATAGCGCTACATCGAAATTAAGCAACATTGGGAAAGGTTAGTATTTGGATAGGAAACTCCGACTCAACCCCCACAGGTGAACATTTAGCTAGCTGTCTTCTGACCATTAACAAACTACTAACCCCTAGTAAACTGGTAACCAATAACTCATAGACAAACTACCAACCAATAACGGCTGACCTTGAACCTGCCATAAACTGCATCTTATGCTTGAAATGGCAAATATGCTTAGCTTCCAAATTGCTTTTATGTACAATAATCTCACAAACGCATTCCTCTTCTGTTTTGAGCAATGATAATAATATCCAAGACATCTATTAAGGACACAGATAATCTTCACTATTTCTCCGCAGTCATGAAGTATAACTGACAAAGCTGATCTTCATTATCTTTCAGCAGTCATGAACGATCACTCAGCTGTCATTATCGGAAGAGCATTCCATTGTTTTTTGCCCACTTGGTCTGTAGGGGTGCGAAAATGTATCAGAGAAAAATTCCTTCTAACTCGATAATATAAATAGCCCATTAAATTACCATCTCAAGACGGACTAAGCCGTGGCGTAATGGCTATAGCATTGGCGTTTAAATCTACCGGTACCGCGTTCGAAACTCAATAGTCCAAAACCCTTTACGAAGAAATCTCAAGAAGAAAACGGAAGTCAAGGAAAACGCTTTAAGGACAACTCAACTAGAATCAAGAAGACTCAAGATAAATGGATCGCCTCAAGAAAGAAAAACGGAAGAAAACGACTTCAAGAACTAACTCATCAAGAAGGAATCATCAACTCAAGATAAAAGGAAGAAAATGAAGATGCATCAAGAAAGGAAGGATACGAAGATCAAGAATCAACCCAGCCAAGAAGAATATCTAAGTCAAGATAAATGAAGACAAATGTTTGAAGGGGCAACTTAAAAGAAAAAAGAATTTCAGTCAAGAAGAAGTAAATAGATTCAATAAAAGAAAAAAGCAAGATGATCAAGAATAATTAAATAAAAGTTATAATAAAGAGCCCCCCCTCCCTCCCCTAGGTCTTCTGGTTCTGCGTCAACAGGGGACCGGGCAGTTCGTTCCCTTGAGCTTCATATCCTCCATTTTGCCTCCTGGTTTCGTAGGAAATTTGAAAATACTCTATTCGCTAATTTCTATTTGGGGTTTTCCAGGTCATTTAATTGTTATTGATATGATGCCACGTCTTGAATTTTGTTCCTCGCATATTTTGAATCAGAATAAGAACACAATTTTGAAGAGAATTGAGAACTGTGATGAAAATAGGGATCCTATACGATAACATGAAAGGTCTGGCGAATAGATAGAAAAGGATGGAAAACTAACTTAGAGGCCTAGCCATTGTTGAACTCTGAAATGTTATGGTTACAGTTGGGTGAGATAGTGAATGAATCATTCATTTTCATTTATGGAACCAGGATAAAGAACCACTCAAACTATGCTGCACCATCCATACCTAGCTCATGGAAGAGACCCTTCAGCCTGTGCGCGAGTTCCCCGTGATCAAATTTAAAAAGTAACAGAAAAATCGGTATGACAAATGCTGTTGAGCACTAAAACACCAGGAGCCGGTGCTGGTTGAGATATGGGGAGGAGGTTATGGTAGCATTTGTGCTTTTTGACACTAACCAGAGATTGTGGAACACTTCGCCACTCCATGGCTACATCCGTTCCACTCCAGGGGTATGTGGATATGAGTAGCCCATTGGTTCAACCCTGCGAATAGGTCAACCCTGCGGATTGGTCAACCACGCAGATGGGTCAACCACACGGATGGGTCAACCACGCGGATGGGCCAACCACGCGGATGGGCCAACCACGCGGATGGGCCAACCACGCGGATTGGTCAACCACGCAAATGGGTCAATCACACGGATGGGTTAACCACGCGGATGGGCCAACCACGCGGATTGGCCAACCACGCGGGTGGGTCAACCACGCGGGTGGGTTAACCACTCGGATGGGCCAACCACGCGGATGGGTCAACCATGCAGATTGGTCAATAATGTGGAAATACAAATATTCTAAACAAAAACAGTAGTCTATGTGAATGCAGAAGACTTATGGCGCCAGACTTCTTGCCCACCTTTTGCATATACGAGTATTCTTATCTAATTCCAAGTAGTTTAATATTCATTACCAAATATTCTTCATCGCTTACATAATTCATTTACATGTAATAGAGAAGAAGGTTAAGAGATGGATCCGAAGCGACTTGTCTAAATCGCTTACGGAATTTTAATGAAGTATTTCTAAGGTTAATAAAAGTGCTTATTTTTAATTAGCAAAATTCAAGTCTTTAAAACTCCAGAACCCCATAAAATTACCACACTCACAAGTAAACTCTAAAATAGTTAATATATCCTTCTCCTGATACCCTATAACTAAGGTTGTAGATGGATATTGTGGTTGGAGGATGACTTGATAAATAGCTAAGTTGCTGGGGTTTCTTGTTGGTTTCACCTGGTCTTCGGAAAGGTGCATAGTTGTTTTTTTTTTATTATTCCGTCTTTTTTACTGTCCTCGGTATCAGTAGTATTAATTTGTGGCTTTGTTTCAGTGTCTGGCATCGAAATTGTATTTGTGTTCGTTCCCGAAGTGATTGCACGGTTGTTCCCATATCCGCACGTCTGGGCCGTCTTTTTCTTCCTTATGCTTCTGTCCTTCGGGCTTCACGCGCAGGTAAACAAAAAACAAATACTTGCCCTCTCAACCCCAAAGTCCATAAGTGTATCTGAAACTATATATTTTCCTTACATTTTCACTTTCTTTAGGGATCTCTCTTTACAAACTTTCTAGCAGACATTCCTTCGTTGGTTTTCGTTTCTTAGTTTTAATTATCAACACTCCCAATAGAAACCGAAAAAACTGAAATTATATCTAAAAGTGCTACAATATGGCACGAGCCATGTCAAGAATAGCGACCCAAAAATTAATTATATCAAGTACAACGAACTCAATGTAAATACCACCAAAATGAGAAAGTTAAACCTATGTAGTGTTCATTGGTTCATGTGTTAGGTCAAATGGATTGCTTTAATATTCTCATCCCCCCCCCTCCCCCAAGTTTAGGCAAGGGACATCATTTCCCAAATCTTTGAATTAAGTTGTTTTAGCAGAAAACAACAAATCCAAACAAGAGAAAGAAAAATTGTGGACCCTTTATTTAACATCAATGAGACTTCTGCTGCTGCATCACTGATGACAGATAATTTATATCAGGTTAATATTTTGCAACCTTGAGAGATTTACATGAGCTCCTAGTTTCATCAGTAAGACTACCTCTATTCTGGGACGTAACAAGGTCTATCAATGAGAACGATGATTCACGAGATAAGTAGATGAAAAAAATGAGGGCAATGATGTTACAAGCTTTTGTAAACGGTCCAAATTTTCTGGAAGAGAATTGCAAGGCCTTAATACCTCGTTTTCCGCATTCCTCTCCGTTACTCCCGTCCCTAATCGCTCCTTTTCAATATTTTACAAGTCAGCTCTATATGTACTCAGCAAATATCTGCCTTAAATTTGAGATCCTTTGGAATTCATTCAACTACATTAAATTACCCATATCTATCCATGAAAACATCTACAAGTTTAGTTAATCAAGTTTTATACTATCTGCAAACTTAATGAATTTTGTAGTCTCTTTTACTTCTCTAAATTTAGCAAATCTTTTAGAGAATTGATAAAAAATTGACCCAAGCATGTTTCAAAATAGCTTTTGAAAACATTGGCGCTCTCTTTGTCATCCTTTGGTAGATCACTGAAGTATCTCCTTGGGTTTGGATAGTTCCTAAATCTCTTCCTGTCTACACCCCTCTTAAAAGCCCCCTAGTTTCATTTCAAGTGCCTTGTGTAATCAAATTCAACATTAGGTGTCTTATAAAAACCCTCTAATTTAACCTTTAAGTGATTTAAATGTTCGCATAAATCCGAAAAAAAGGAGTTTACAAACCCACATGATGTCATAATTTCTTTATAAGACATTTGTTGGTTATTCAAAATCAAAAATAGATTTGAATCATCAAGGCATTCAACAAATCGTTTCAGAACCAAACCTTAATTAAGCCAACTTGTTAGTCATTTTTACACCAAATCCACATCATTTAATAAATTTTAGAATTGTCTTTTATTTAAAGAACCTGCAGTAATGTAATTAACAACCTTGGTGACTGTTTGCATCACTTCTTAAAGTTACTTTAGACCAGCTTTTGCACATAAAACCTCCACCTGTATAATGCAATGAAAACTTAAGACTGGATGACAATCATGATTGCAAACAGATTTCCAAATGATGCTTTTTATCAATACTGCTTTACATATTTCAACCCCAGTGTTATGCTCAGGTAGTGTTACAAGGTTAATCATTTGTTTGCATAACTCGTAAACTCTACCAAATTGAGAAAAATTGATAGCCTAACGGATATTGTAATGTTTATGCTTTCATCAACACAAAGAGAAAAAAAACTTACATGAAGACAAATTATTTATTAATTGCTCAGCTGTATTCATTTCCAACTTGAGTATCCTATCCTTAACTGTTTTTCCACTAACAGATAAATCTTTAATGCGGTGAATAATATTTTCCTTTTCTAAAAGATATACTCCCCATCATAGAGTGGCTTTCCATGTTGGGCAATAACTTTTAAGGCGAACACAAGGCTTTGCGAGCCTGTAAGACTCCGTTAGAGTGTCACGTTTGTTACGAGTAGCGAGGGTTGCCCAGGCCTACTCTTTATCATTAATCTATATCCTTTTCAGTTTTCTCTGGTAGAAACCGTTCTGACGACTGTCCATGATGCACTACCTAAACTCCGTCGTAGAAAATACCTAGCTGCGTCCTGCCTAATACTGCCCCTATTCCTGCTCAGTATTCCTCTTTCCTCCGCGGTAGGTGTTAATGAACCTCTTATAATCCTACCATATTGTATAGCGTACCTCTATTATTTGCCTATGAAGACATTTAGTACAATTTATCTCAAAAAACGTTGGACTCAGGTGTTCTACATATTTTCTCTTGTATCAAATTGTAATACAATCTCCTGCTGGAAGTTTGGGCTTGCGAGCCAGATATTGTATATCGGGTGTTCAATGTTTTTACCATTTGCAGACGGGCCTTCACATTCATAAACTGATTGGCACGTCCATCGTTGGCCCAAATGTTCTCCTAATCACCTTCTTCGAGATTCTTGCCCTGCAGTGTATCTATGGCGTTAGGAGGTTTTCGAGGGACATCACTTTCATCCTGAAGAATGAACCCTCCATTTATTGGAAGGTCTGCTGGATATTCGTAGCGCCATTGACCCTCATCGTAAGTTTAGTAGAAGATGGGCTAAATGGTGTTTGCTGCAGTGTGTGGTTTAGTGGTTTTTCAACAGCAGTAGGTGTCTAACCTGAGTTTACTGAAAATGCGACACAATTGAAAGGGGGATCTAATTGATAACAGAGGAAATTAGAGTTCTCAATTAAGGTACTCGTATTATCAATCATTACACAATTAATGAAAAAAAGGACATACAGATGCAGAAATATGTGGATAAATAAAGAGAATCTAGTAAAAACTGTTAAGAGTGATAATGATATCGATAGCAAACCCCTCAACTCTCAATGCTGGGGTAGGAGGAGAATTCGTTCAAAGATTACCGATTCTTTAAAGTAAGAACTTAAACTCTATACAAGATGCATAGAATAGACAAAGATAAGGCTGAGGTGTCAGTAGTGTAAAGGAAGTTGGACTTGGAGCCTCATACGAGCAGACAGGCTTCCAGATCCAGGGGAGTACCCAAGAGCACGTAAGTATTTTGTCCCATAATACTTGGTGAAAAAGATTCCACTCCAAATCCAAAATATTATATACGGAATTGAGCAGACCAAACAGTCCTATGTACTCATTAAATTTGGCCTAAGTATTATCTGAGTGATTGATAGCTCGTCGGAGTGAAGAATTTTTTTATGGCATCTAATCTGTCATGAATCAGTAAGATGTCCTCGTTGGCTAAAAGGTAGCTTAGAAATTCAAACTCCTCCTCCCCTCCAATTTGGCATTTGTGGGAGATTAACTTTAAGCTATAAGTAAATAACGCTCAAAAACTTGCTTCAGGTGGAAAAGCTATGTTACGTGGTCAGGTGCATAAACATTAATGTTCCAATGAAAGTAAACAGGAAAACCCCACCTAGAACTTCGTTTAGGAAACGCACAAACGGTTGGGCTACGATTTGAGATCAATTGTCATGAAAAGAAATTCATAGAACCTGAAAGGGGTGCAGACCGCCGTTTTCTCTGCACCCCATTCTTCCACATGTATTTAATGAAAGAGCTTTAGAAAATCAAGCTTGGAAAAGACTTTTACACCTCTAATAAGTCCTATGAAGTCAGAGATGAAAGGAATAGTGTATTTATCACTCTTGGTGACTGTTTAAAACACAAAAGTCACAAATCAACATGTATGTGTTATCTTTCTTTACAACCAGGTTGAAAGATGTCGTCTATGGGAATCAGATTGCTTAAAAATCCCTACAATTTCTATTTTCGAAAATCCATTTCTGGCGCTCTTTTCAGTTTTGCAGGCGACAGTCGGCGTGCCCAGAAGCGGACAGGCGGACCAGTTGTTTGTATACAATGCTTGTTTGTATGTTTAATTGTTTGCCTGCACACCCCATGGGTAAATTCCACGAACATGCGCAGTCAGAGTGACAAACCGACCATGGATATTGGGAATGTCGTGAAAAAGCCATTCTAACACCGGGTCTTTGAAATCACGTCCTTTTAAATCAAGTGTGAGGAGATATTCTGCCGAAAATCGGCCCCGACGATAAATTGACTGATATCTTCAATTAAAAAAGCCAGTGAAGAATGCGACTGCGACATAATGATAGGGAGAAAAGCTTTTGTGATGGGAAATGGCTGACTTATAAGTTGTGTAGAGGTAAAACTATTCAAAGTGGTATCCTGTCATCTTTAGACGCAGGGATGATGGAAAGTATCAAACAGTTTTTTAATTCCAAATTTTGATTAATATTTAATCCTAACTCAAAAGTGAAAACTAATGTGTGCGTCGCCGCAAGAAATTCGTTGAGGTACTTTGTAAAGAGCATGGTTTAGTGAAATGGAGGACATAACCTGATGCCTTAAAGAGTGGATTCTTGTGGCATCAGGAATTGCGTGGGCAAGCAACTCTCCAGCTCCCAACAACCTCCACAATGAAGCTTATTTTTTCTAGAGGAGGAGGGTGTAAATACAGTCGAATCACCCCTTCCAGTGTGATTGTGCGCTATCGACTATTCATGCTTGCTAACTAATTTCTTGTTTAGTGATCCATGGCCTCCCTTCGCTGGATTAGCACTCCCAATCTTAGGTTAGGTTTGGTTTAGTCGGTTTAAATTATGCATCGACTTTCCATAAAGAAATAACCACACATCATCTTAACTTGATACCCAATAAATGAAGATTAGTATGCATCACTGCTAAAGGCAGTGAAACAAGTATAGATAGATGGATGGATAGATAGACAGATAAACAAAGCTTAACGCAAAGATAGAAAAATATAAAAATAGGTAGATTGATAGATATATAGCTAGATAAATAGATATATAGACAGGCATACATATTTTATTTCCTAAAATAAATAACATAGTTTTAAATTTATTACACAAGTTAAGAGATACAAACAAACAGGTATACAGATGTGGTTTAGATAGATAGACAAATAGATAGAATAAGCCACAATGATGGTGGTGCTGTCACTCAACATAATTAAGTTCAACATAACACCATCCAACACCGAAAATAAACTGAAAAATCATCTCTAAATAACCTCACCCCTTGGCTGTCCTGCCCTCGTCTATGGCTTCCAGGAGGATTCAATAAAATTTAAAAGTAAACAAAATAAAAATAAAATCGGCGATAAAGTTGATAGAATCGGAGTAGAAAATAGATCCAATCAATGAAAATCGAAAAAAATAATGTTTAAAGCAAATACTAAATCAATGTTTAGTTGAAATTCATACAGTTTTTTATCCTCTTTCGACAGGTTTTGGTCCAATTCATTTTTTCCTTATTTCCTTCCATAGGTTTTGGTGATTTTTGCTCTGATTGATTGGGAAAGAATGTTGTTCGAGGGAAGAAGACCCGATAAGGAATGGACTCTCTATCTCTCCTGGGTTCTGACTCTTCTCCCACTCTCGATGATTCCGTTCACATTCATCTTCACCCTTTTCTACAAACTCTGCGTCAAGGTAATAAATAATGATTGTGAGTTTTCTAGTTGAACATTGAAACTCTTTATTTACTTAGCCTTCAATGAATTTTCAATCTGGTCAAATTATTATATAATATAAGCAATGGCGGTGATGGTCGGGGCTGTTCCGGACCCCGTCCAATTATCAAGGTTAATCTGCCGCAATGTGTGAACCGAGTGATTCCGTGGTATATGTGGTGTGAGAAAGATGGGAGTGGTAGTCACTGTCTAAAATAAGAATATTGCATATGCTTGTTTTATGTGAAACAAACGTGAAAAGAAATGAAAAGTTGATCTGGGGTGGAGTGAGATATGGTGTGGATCAGGATGGTATGAATAAAGTGGATGTAGAGGTATTTTGAGTCAAGAGTTCCATGATGCATTCGTTAGGTATGAATGTGTGAGCTAGAGAATTATGGGGCTGAGATTTGTTGGGGTGAAATTGTGCATTGTTGCAATGTATAGACAATGCAATGCTAGATGTGAAGTTGAGAAAAGGAGGTTCTGGAATGACTTGGGACGAGTGGTGGATGAATTCTGAAATTGGCATCGATTGGCGATTGTAGGAGATATAAATGGACAAAACGATGACAGGATGAGAGATGGGATAACTGGAGCTTTAGGTAGACCGGGGGGCAATTAAAATTGGTAAACAGTAGTAAGATTATGTCCTGAAAGAACTTGTGAGTGACAAACACATTCTTTCAGGATATGGACCTGAATAAATATAAAGTTTGGCAAAGGAGAGGGAGAGAAGCTAAGAGTATGATTGACGTCTGCCTAGTAAGAAATAATATAGTTTGGGGTAATTTGATCAGAAAGTTGTAAAGGGGCGTGTTTATGTGACAATCGGATGACATTTGTGCTGTGTAAGGTTAAATTGGTTGTTGGTTGCATGAAGGAGAAAATGTGAGGAGAGTATAAGGGAATGAATAAAAAAAGTGAAAGACTGTTGAATCAGAAAGTGAGGGAAGAGTATGTGAGAATGCTTGAGAATAGAAGAGAGGAAGTAATTGTAAACGTGATTGAACAAATGTTTAACCTATTCAAGGAAGTGATAGTGTGTAGCGCAAGTACTGTATGTGGGTGTGGTAGAACTAGAAAGAGAAACAAATCGCTGAATTGTGGAATGTCAATGTGAAAAGTACAATGGAGAAAAAAAAAAGGCGTGCTTGCAAATGCTTAACAGTGCACAATAGAATGTCAGGATGAATGCATACAATGAGGCAAAAAGAAAAGTGAATAAGTGATTAACCAGAATAAGAAAGCAACAAATGAAGCATTTGGACGGAAGATGAATGACGATCCAGATGGGAACAAGAAGTTATTCTGGAAGGAGTGAGAAAGGTAAGAAGTTAAGAGAGGAATAGCTGTGTGAATCTTTAGGATAAGAATGACAAAGTATTTGTGAGAAATGGCGAAGTCAAAAAGTAGATGACCAAAGTAAATTGACGTTTTTATAATGTGAGTAAGGGAGGTGACGCGAATGTGAATGCGTTTGACTTCGTGACTGTAAAATTGGTGCTGTATCAGGGAAGGGAAACCATAAGCATGTAAGAGGTTGTAAGTATAGTGAGTGTTCTAAAAATGGTAAGGCAGCTGAAGTAAATGATATAGTTGTTTATATACTAAAAGGTGGCGGTGATTGTGTTAGGGATGGATCTGTTGGTTGTGTTACGAGCCATTTGAAATTATAGGAGTCTTTGAGTACTGGAATAATGCTGTGATAGTACCGTTGTATAAAAAAAGGGGAGAAAAGGTGAATGTAAAAAGTACAGGGTAATAAATATGAGTGTTGTAGGTAATTTGTATGAAAAAAAAATGAATGGGCGTATAAAAATGGATTGATTGAGGATGTGGAAGATGGGTTTAGAGCAGGTATAGGTTTTATGGATCAATTATAATTTAAACTGAGATTCTAGCTAAAAGTAAGGTATAATGTGTAGTTGTAAAATGTATGTTGGGTTAAAAGATCTTGAGAATCGAATGGTGTGAAGTAAGGCATGCGTTCGGCTGAAAGATAGTAAGAGTGACTGGTTTGACATAACTAGGTTGAGGGTATGTCTTGGGTGTATGGTGTTGTTATGGCTGTTTAATATCTTTATGAGTGGAGTACTGAAAGAAGTACAAAAGGGTATATCTATAGTGGTATATGTGTTGTTAGTGGTTGAGAGTGACAGGGATTTGAAAATGTTGATCGAAGGCCTCGAGAGCGTTGGTGAATGCGAAGTATTTAAGTGTGAAATGTGCCAGGAAGGTTGCTTCAAACATTGGTGTATGAGAGTGAGACGAATGTATGGAAGAAGGCAAGATCTCGAGTCAGAGCAGTCCGAGTGGAAATCTCGAGAGTGTGGTTCGGTGTGCGAAAGATGGATAGAACGAGTAAAGAAGGGTGCAAAGAAAGGTGTTCTGAGGTGGTGTGAAAATGTAATATGAATGGATTTGAACATAATTGTGAAGATAATATACTCCAGGCAGAGTCAGGGTGTGTGAAAGGTTGGAAAACCGCGTGAAATGTTCTGATTATGTGAGTGTGCGAGAGAAAGGGCTGACTGAGGATGAAGTGTTGATATTGTGTATGATAGGTGTTCATGAGGTGTGTTTGTGAGTGGGCGTAGATAGGGGCTTCTGCCCAGCACTGACGGGCCTCCTTAGCCGTGGACAAAATGATGGTCGCTTTTGTGCTCGATCGGGCATCAAGGAATGGTAAGGGGTGGGTAGTTTTTAGGGGTGCTGAAATCTGAGGTATAATATTTTTGGATGATTTTTTTTTTCAGGAAGCCATTTTTCAACCCTCCTCTTGCTGGGGCCCCGGGTGCCCCAGGACAAAAGAGAGAATTCTCGAACAGAGGAGACTTCTGCGAGAAGCGAAGAATCGATTAGATGGGATGGAAAATGATGCATTTAATCAAAATTAGTTTGCTTTTTGTTTACACCAATTAAGTTGCAATGTAAATTTGTATATTTTTGTTGTCCATATATATATATATATATATATATATATATATATATATATATATATATATATATATATATATATATATATGAAATTGTATGAAAAAAATCCCGCTAAATAGGATTTATTAAAGAAAATCGTACATAAATAATGAACTTCATTGGTAGGACGATGCTCACAGTAATCGCCTTCATTTGGAATAAATATTTGCCATCTTCCTTGGCAATTTCCCGATGCCATCTACCAAGAATGCGGGGCTAATCCAGCCATCGAGAAATTTCGTTCGCAAATGGCAACTTCCTAACACTGGATCAAAGAATTAAGGGGCGGGAGGGCAAAAAGGGAATGGTAAATATGGGGGACGTGGTAATATTTTTAAAACTATATATATTGAATTAATCAACTTAATTTATGTAGCCATAAATCTCATAATTACCGAAATGTGTTTATTTACCGGACAAAGCTTAGGGTACATTTATTTACATATAATATCAGGTCTTTCGTAAAATTTGTGCTGCTTTGGAAAACGAAAAACAAAAAAAAACAATAGGGAGAGCCTAACTAGTCTAGCCTATTTAGGCGATTACTAGCACTAGGCTAGCCTATTACCTGCAATAAATAACCGACTTCTGACCCGAACGAACAGGTAATAACTTTTTAGACAGTAATGGTAGCCTAATTAGGCCAGCCTAGTCTTCCTTTGTAGCTGATTATGGAGAAATGCGTCGTTGTTCGATCTAAATTGTTTCCATACCAATTGTTATTTTTTTTAAAGAATTTTGTTTGTTCTTTTTTTCTTAAACCAATAAAATGGGAAACAGATTTTAGAAAAAAATGATTACAATATGATTGAGTAAATTTACTATAAACTAGTTTTTCAAAAGCAGCACAAACTTTCTAGACGGCCTAATTTTATATAATATTGTAGATAGAGTCTAATTCTTCAGTATTTGTAATGAATAGAACAAAATAATTGCAAATTTTGCCGAGAATTGTCTAAGTTGATGTTCTTTCCTACTCTCATTTGGATTCTTGTTCAATGACATTCTTTTCGTAGAGAACTCTCAATTTCCATCCCCAAACACTATCTATATCAAGAGTTGTATTTCGTACAAACAAAAAGTGTAGTAATTCGATTCCATTATCACCTGTCATATTTTACTACGCTCACCTTTCTTATATATACTAAATGTCTTTATTTTCCTTCAATTATCTATTCATCCCCCTGAACATTGCCGTCACATTCATATTTTTTACTCAATCTAACCAAAGCAAATGTTTCAAAGCTAAAATACATCGTAATTTCCGATTATTTGCTTGGTTAGCCCAAGGTGGACTTTACGTGAGATCTTATTCAGTTTCTTTAATTAAAAGATTTTAAATGGAGCAAAATATATATATATATATATATATATATATATATATATATATATATATATATATATATATATATATATATATATATATATATATAAACATTTTATAATTAATTTTATATACATAAATATAAAGTTGCTTGCGTGTGTTTTGATTTCTGTCCAGAAAACAACAACCACTAATGTCGAGGAATAGGTCACCTCCCCAGACAATATGTCTATATATACATATATGTATCTATTGGTTGGGAGGAATGAGATAAAATCCACGAAAATATGTATTATATATACAGTTATATATACATATTTCCTCTAATGTACGTACGCGTCCTTCGCTACGTACAAGTACGTTCACTTGGTAAGAGTAATCCGTTGATTAAGAGGTATAAGAGTGCGATTTACTACAGGGGCCGATAGCGTTTAATGAGTTTACCAAGTTACAGTTCAAGGGTATATTTAAAGAGTGAAAACCCAAAATATAATTTAAATAAGTCACTAGTGATATATATATATATATATATATATATATATATATATATATATATATATATATATATATATATATATATACGGGAAATATAGGTAATGTAAATAAGGACAATACTGCCAGAATATAGATTAATTGGCAATCGGGTAACGTTAATTACTCGTTAATCAGCTTTTAAATGGGATACTATAAATCAGTTATACAGAGGGAATATTTTATATGCCTCGGAAATTGGGTCGTTTTACTTTAATGGGGTCACCTCGAGGAAGGGGAATCCTTTAGCGAGTCGGCGCGGGGAAATGGAGACGGACAATGGACGTGACTCTCAGCCGAATATCCTGCCGGGGACGAGAATGAAGGGCGGGGGGGCAGAAGACGAGTTCACAATCCTCCTCGAACACGGACGATGGCAACTCTGTTCCAGAGAAGTGCAACCTCCAAAAATCGAGACTCTGACGCGGCTCGGCGCGAAGTCTCACACGGGAAACTGGAGATCCTTGAGGGGGAGTTCCAGATGAGACGAGAGGAATCCCAGCCAATTCTTTGGGGACGAAAACGATTTGAGGTTTGCTCTGAACAGAGTAAGCCTTCACAAAAGAGATGGATCTGCCTGGTGAGATCCAACTTCGATGGTATAAGCGAATAACAGGGACTTGGGGAACAAGACACAAGATCTGAACCGAAGGCGACTGGTTCTCAAACTCAATCTCCAGATATTCGAAAACCCAGGGTATTTATATGACGGCCATTTTTTCCGTTTCTCCTCGTTGGCAGACTCAGACGACTGGTTGACTACTTCCGACGGCCAGATGGATTAGCGTTTGTCGCCTGACCCATGTCTTTATGGCCTTTACGATGTGGGCGGGAAACTTTCGGCTAGCAGTTTCCCGACTACGGAGATTAGCGCTTCTTCGGCAAAGTAAAAGATTTTAACACACCCAACTTAATTAACTGCACCTGTGAGGCGGCTGACGGATATTCAAATTCTTTCTTCTTTTTCTGTCTTTGGATTCAGAGGTTACTCCACGTGGAGTTATACTTGGGAGACAGAGAGGGGGAAGGTATTCATGAAGCAAATGAAGGGGGTATTCTTCTTGGGGTCCTTTTTCCTTACAATTAATTACCTTAACTTCCTTTTTAATTTTCGCTAACCCTTTGTCAGCTGGTAAAATGGTCTAAAACGGCGACAGGGGATGCAAGGGCATCGTAAGACAGGTCATGATTCCTCTCAAAGCTCAACGAGCAAAAATTTACTCAGACTATTGTCCCCCTGGAAATTGCTTAGCCAAGACTACAATCAACAATAAAATATGATGGTGTATCTACTATGGTTTAGCTACCTATTAAGACCTTCCCTCTGGAAAATGATTTTTACTTACTTTTTCAAAAGGTGTGCTGTTTTGATAGATATCCTATACTTATTCATGACTTATGTGCTACTAAGTTTGGGCTTAATGTTCTAGCTGAGTAATAGCGTTTTTGAAGTTTTGGTGGAATCTTACCGATTGGGAGAGAAATGTCAGAATAATAGTATTCGTTAGGGAAATATAATGGGTGGAATTCCATTTAAAATGAGGGATAGTGTTAAGGATATAAGGTAATCCTACTTGAGCGTGCTGGTACCGGTTAATTGGTAACATTAGACCGTTAAATCAGCTGAGAACTTCTGGAAATTTATTTCAAAAGATTTAGTTTCTATTTCCTCTACTTCATCGACAGAGAGCCAAGAAGTATTTTGTGTAGAATCATTTAATAAAGCCTGTCGTAGAATTACTCATAGTCTGGTCCAATAATTATTCTAGTCCTTGATCTGGACACACCGCTTTTGTTAAGGCGGTGGTATTGACCCTATGACTCAATCCTACGATCATATATATATATATATATATATATATATATATATATATATATATATATATATATATATATAGGTAGGCTTTAATTCCTACTGAACGTGCGAAAGCTGGTTAGAGGCGTGTTGTGTGGTAGCCAGGATTCTCACTATAAAAGTCTCACTTGTTACTGGGGGAAGGTTTGTGATTGTTGAATTCTAAGAGTGCATAATACAGGTTGGATAAATTAGCCGAAGGGATGCCTAATTAAAGTCTTGCCAAGGGTACGTCAAAAGGGAGGAGCCACAAATAAACACACGTACTCAAAATAAACTTTTACTTTACACAAATATAATAATTAGCAATAGTTAACAGGCAAAATTAAGGATTAAATATTAAACACTGACGTTAAGCGTCTAGATTTATAATGACTCAATGGGAGTATCAATCACGGTTAATTAATTAGGTAATTTAAGAATAGAGGGACACTGGGTTTACAGATTACCATTAATTGATGGATTGGAGAGACGACTACTCAGATCCAGATGGGGTGGTTTGGGTGGCGTTAACACGAGTTCTCGGGGAGAGGAGGGATAAGATGACGGGTTCAGCGCTGCTGGCTGCAGTTCCGGTTAGTTCACTCCTAACTGGATGTGACACTAACAAATAGTAACTTCCAGTAACTATTTGGATGTTCCTTTTCTTACTCAAGTTACGTTGAGCAACAGAGCGTACTCTTCTAGTCACAGACTCTGCGGGGCGGGATTTACTTCCAGGAACACTTTGAGACAGCGACCATGTTGACTCGACGGCGCGTTGGTGGTCGATACGTTACGGCAACGACTCTCGTTCAACGTGAGGATTACGCGAGTAGATTTGGGACACTGCTCTAGAGGGGTAAACGACGATGTTATTTATATCGCGGATTGTGGGAAATCGAGAGAGAGATCCTATTCACGACAATTCGCTTATCGCAGCGCCTTCTGGACAATCTCCATGGTATCATCAAGAAAGCAAATAAGATTTAAGCTTCTTTGTGAGATAGGCGTTCTTTCGTCCGACTTCCTGTCGCCAGTTGGGGGAAGGGTGGGGGGAGAGAGAGAGGAGACGAAGGTCAACCCCAACGACAAATTTCTTTCGTTCCCACGATTGTCTGGCGGCATGTGAGTATGTACGTTCCATACCCTCACACGCCTACCTATTTCGAGGAACATTATTCTGCCATGAAATAAGGAATAATGTGAAAATTAAGTTCACCGGGAGAATTTGTTATTATCTTCCTCGACTCGAACAATTGAGTCGGTAATTTTATCAAAACCGTTAGGAATTTCCCTTAGTATTTAATGGCTACAAAATACTACTGATACGTCAGTTTCTCTAATTTACATATACAAAACAAAACAAAACACATAGGGAGTACAGGCAAGAAATAATTATTAATACAAAGAGATACGTACAAAAAATAAATAATTGACTATTAATCGCTATCTGAAATTGGGTTTCTCGAAAGGCTGTCTGCGAGTACATTGTCAGACCCTTTTAGATACCTGATTTCATAACGGTACTCCGCTAGCAATAATGACCAGCGCATTAGCCTGCCGTTTCGGTTTTTACAAGTTTTTAAGTAGGCTAACGGTCTATGATCAGTCTCTATGAGGAATGGACGACCTACCAGATACATCCTAAATTTTGTAATCCCCAAAACAATCGCTAGGGCTTCTAATTCTACCGTAGCGTATGCCCTTTCGTGAGCCGTCAGTCGGCGACTCGCATAGCTTATAGGAGCGGGTTCTTGGTCCTCGTCGTATTGGAGTAATACGCAGCCAATACCCAGTTGGGAGGCATCTGTCCTTACGCCAAATTTCTTTTGAGGATTCGGCAGTTTTAAGATTGGGGCGGAGACTAGCTTCTCTTTGAGCTCTTCAAAGTGCGCTTCGGCGTCGGGGTTCCACTGGAGGGGGTCCGGGAGTTTCTTTTTTAGTAGATCGTTTAGGGGAGCTGCTACAGAAGCGAATTGGGGTACGAAGCGGCGGTAAAATGACGCAGCACCGAGGAATGACCGTAATTGCTTCTTGGTGCGCGGTAGGGGCATATTTACAATAGCCTTTACCTTCTCTTTCTGTGGGTCCAGATGACTTTCGCCTATTTTAAATCCAAGGTATTCTATGGATTTATAAGAAAAATGGCATTTCGAGGGTTTAATTGTTAAGCCATGATGCTTTAAGCGTTCTAAAAGCGGGCGGAGGGAAAAGATATGGTCGTTCCATGAACGTGTAGCCACATACACGTTATCGAAATAAAAAGAAACGTTTTTTAAACCGTCTATTACACGGCGCATTATGCGGTTGTAGCTACGGCAGGCAGTGACTAGGCCAAAAGGAAGACGAGTGAATTCCATTAATCCTTTGTCTGTAGGAAAGGCTGTTAGTTTCCTCGCTGATGCCTTTAGGGCAATCTGATAATAGGCCTTACTTAGGTCTATTTCGAAGAGATGTAAATTTTTGGTCGATTAGGGATAGAGGCTCAGCGTCGAACGCGGTGACGGTGTTTAACTTCCGAAAATCGACGCACATCCTAAAGGACTGGTCTGGCTTGCGGACCATGACTATTGGGGAACAGTAGTCGGACGTAGATGGCTCGATAATCCCTAATTGCAAAAGATTGTCGACTTCCTCATTGAAAGCGTCTCTTAGGTGCACCGGTACGGGATAGGGCTTACATCGCACAGGTTCGAGCGTAGTGAGGGCGATATCATGTTCGAACTGAGTCGAGCATCCTGGGGACTCGGAAATGACGTCAATAAATTCTTCCAAAAGCGCCATCATTTGGTTCCTTTGGGCAGGGGTGAGGTCGGAGTTTACATCCAACTCGGGGAAAGGTTCTTTTATGAGGGGAAGCTTGGACGGGAGGACGGGGAGGGGACAATCTTTGCTTGACTCTACGCAAATCGAATTAACAATATTTAGGAGGTTGTTTGGGTGGACAGCGTCAATTACCCTTTCTTCGTCGAAGGTGACTATATTGTTTATACAGGCCCGTCTATGATACTTTTTTAGCATGTTTATGTGATATAACTTATCACCTGCGGGTGTCTGTATAACGTAATCGACCGATCCGTGGGTTTTCTGAACGAGGTAGGGGCCTTTCCATTGGGAGAGAAGTTTATGGGAATCCGAGGGGAGTAAGAGTAGAACTTCATCTGCGGGCTTTAGTTTTCTGTGTTTGGCCTTTAGATCAAAGTATGTCCGATACTTTTCCATATTAATTTCGGAATTTCTGACTTCTATGTCAGAACACCTTTTTAATCTTTCCCTTAGTTCGAGGACGAAAGAATAAGTGTTCCTTAATTCTGGACACAAACGGGAATTTGTCCATAACTCCTTCAAAATACTGAGGGGCCCCCTCACGTTTCTCCCGTACAGGAGCTCAAATAGGGAAAATCCGATGGTCCTATGGGGAATTTCGCGGCATGCGAATAACGCAACTGGCAAATATCGGTGCCATTCTTGGGGTTGTTCCATGCAAAGCTTCTTGAGGACGCTTTTCAAGGTCGAATTAAACTTTTCGCACATGTCGTTCGCGCTCGCATGGAAGGGGGTGGTAAAAATAGGTTTGATTTGGAGCAGGGTGTTCACGTGTTCCATGAGCTCAGAGGTAAACTGGTGGCCTCTATCTGACCAGATTTCTTTGGGCAATCCTACTCTAGAAGAAATGGAAATAAGGGCTTCAGAGCAAGAGATACTATCGATCCTTTTGAGAGCAACAGCGTCCAGGAATCGGGTAGCGCAGTCTATCAATGTTAGTACATGCGTATGACCTTCGGCGGAAGGGGGGTGAATTGGTCCGATGAGGTCGATGGTGACTCTCGAGAAGGGCTCCGAAATGACTGGGGTTCTTTGCAGGGGAGCTGGCACTATTCGACCTTTTGCAGTGGTTTTCTGGCACAAATCGCACGTTTTGCAGAATTCTGCAATATCTTTGGCTGCACCGGGCCAAAAAAAGTATTTAAATACTCGCTGAGAAGTCTTGTTATGACCGAAATGACCGGCCATGGGAATTTCATGTGCTACTCGCAGGATTTGGTCTACATGTGTGCGCGGAATACACATGACCTTGGAAGGTGGGTCGGACTCATCTCGTGAGGTGCGAAATAGAAGGGAGTCGTTAATGATGTACCTTATGGGTCGGTTCCCTCGAACGATCACCTCTTCGTTCTTTCGGGCCTTTTCCCAAAGGAATTGAAGTAAAGGGCAGCTCTGCTGAGCTCTGACGAATTGTGTATTACTCGTTTGGACCTCTAAAAGAGCCTCTTGGGTGAAAAGGCGTGTTGGGGGAGAGGCCTTGCGGCTAGCTTGCGCTCGAGTGACGACAGCTTGAGTCACTTCACTCGGGGAGAGTAGTGTACTCTGGCCAATGAGTACCGAGCAAAATTTGATGGGGGCTGCCACTACGTCGGCCCGACCAGTGAAATATTTACACTGTACATGGCAGCGGATTAGTGGGAATCTATTTTCTCGACCCAAGAAGTCGTGTACAATTGCGTACTTCTTATGCTGGGGGTCGACAGGGGGGAGCAATTTGTCCGACACCACAATGCATGTGCACCCGGTGTCTCTGGCGAGGGTAGACACTTTTCATCCATTGATCGAGCTGGTTTCGAAATTTAGTCCTCCGGGGGTACTCTTGTTGAACAGGAAGTTCACTTGAAATTCCTGTGGGAATGGAGACGAGGGGGGTGACGTAAGCGCGGCCGGCTGTTCCGGAGGAAGGGTAGCAGTTACTTGGTGGACTTGTTGGCTCTGGGTGGGACGTAGGCTGGAATTCTGTACACATTGGGACTTATAATGGCCGGGGGAACCACAGGAGTAGCATATAACCTGCTTATTCTGGTGCTGGTTATTGTAGGGGGTATTGAAGACTGGGAGTTTTCTGTCTTCGTGGGCTACAAAAGGCTTATTCTTTGGCCTGAACGGGGCTGTGGTCTTTATCAATGGAGGGGGTTTCCTTTGTTGGGACTTCCATTGACTAAATTTATTCTTTGGGGACGGGGGACTATTCTTCCGGGTATCCTGTGGGTATAGGCGATGATTTGTCGCATCGAGATCGGCTTCCTCGAGGCATTCTTAAAAGGTAGACGCTCGGCGGTCTTGCACGAATGCTCGGATCTCCTGGGGAAGGGTGGACAATAGCTGCTCTTTTAACATAAAGTCAATCAGGGCCTCATACTCCGATTCGACTTTGGAGGATTCTAACCAGAACTGGAGGTTTCGCTTCAGGATATATCCAAAATGTCGATAAGTTTGACCGGGCTGGATTTTAGCCGATCTAAACTTAGTGCGGTAGAACTGAGGGCTGAGGGTTCAAGTTGAAGGCGGATAGCAATTCGGCCTTCAAGGTGCTATAGCCTATTGTAGCTTCATGTGGTAACGAGATGAAAATTTCTCTTAAGCGCGGACTGAGCAATGGGAGCAATCTACTCACTCCTTCGGATTCTAGGGCCCATCCGTTTACCTCGAAGATCTTTTCAAAATGTGTTAAGTATGAGCACAAATCTTCTTCGTCTTTATATTGGGGGAGTTTCATAGCGGGAGCCTGGCGTTGATGATCATGGGATCCAACAGAACTGACCTCAACTTGGTCTCTGCTTAATTCCTTTCATGTTTTCTAATCCTTTCTCTTTCTTCAAATTCTAACGCTTCTTTTCTTACTTCCATTTCTCGTGCTCTTTCATCTAGCTGTTCGCTTTGGACGAATTCTTTTAGTTCCTGTCCTGTGAGACCGAGAGCTTGCCCTTGCTTGACGAAAACTTCGAACGATTGTGAAGCCATTGCTGCTCTTGCTGACGCAACTGGTGACTCAGGAAAGAACTTACGCACTTGGTAAGAGAATTAGAAGCTGCGATTGTTCCTAACCGGTACAATCTAATAATTAACCCCCAAAATAATGAATATTTTCCTAGCTCTGTTTTTGCTATCTGGAAAGGGTTATTAATGGTAATTATTTATATTCCTTCGGGGAATAGACTCTAATTATTAAAATTTACGTTAGTTTATTTGAGCTTCCTTGGACGTTGGCAAGTTTTAGGCTATATGAGTTCGCTTACTCTAAAATTTAAACCCTTAAAGCTGACACCACTTTTATATATGTCGTAGAATTGCTCATAGTCTGGTCCAATAATTATTCTAGTCCTTGATCTGGACACACCGCTTTTGTTAAGGCGGTGGTATTGACCCTATGACTCAATCCTACGATCAGATATATATATATATATATATATATATATATATATATATATATATATATATATATATATATATATATATATATATATATATATATATATATATATATATATATATATATCTATATATATATATATATATATATATATATATATATATATATATATATATATATAGGTAGGCTTTAATTCCTACTGAACGTGCTAAAGCTGGTTAGAGGCGTGTTGTGCCGTAGCCAGGATTCTCACTATAAAAGTCCCACTTGTTACTGGGGGAAGGTTTGTGATTGTTGAATTCTAAGAGTGCATAATACAGGTTGGATAAATTAGCCGAAGGGATGCCTAATTAAAGTCTTGCCAAGGGTACGTCAAAAGGGAGGAGCCACAAATAAAACACACGTACTCAAAATAAACTTTACTTTACACAAATATAATAATTAGCAATAGTTAACAGGCAAAATTAAGGATTAAATATTAAACACTGACGTTAAGCGTCTAGATTTATAATGACTCAATGGGAGTATCAATCACGGTTAATTAATTAGGTAATTTAAGAATAGAGGGACACTGGATTTACAGATTACCATTAATTGAGGGATTGGAGAGACGACTACTCAGGTCCAGACGGGGTGGTTTGGGTGGCGTTAACACGAGTTCTCGTGGAGAGGAGGGATAAGACGACGGGTTTGGGGTTGCTGGCTGCAGTTCCAGTTAGTTCACTCCTAACTGGATGTGACACTAACAGATAGTAACTTCCAGTAACTATTTGGATGTTCCTTTTCTTACTCAAGTTACGTTGAGCAACAGAGCGTACTCTTCTAGTCACAGACTCTGCGGGGCGGGATTTACTTCCAGGAACACTTTGAGACAGCGACCATGTTGACTCGACGGCGCGTTGGTGGTCGATACGTTACGGCAACGACTCTCGTTCAACGTGAGGATTACGCGAGTAGATTTGGGACACTGCTCTAGAGGGGTAAACGGCGATGTTATTTATATCGCGGATTGTGGGAAATCGAGAGAGAGATGCCATTCACGACAATTCGCTTATCGCAGCGCCTTTTGGACAATCTCCATGGTATCATCAAGAAAGCAAATAATATTTAAGCTTCTTTGTGAGATCGGCGTTCTTTCGTCCGACTTCCGGTCGCCAGTTGGGGAAAAGGGGGGGGGGAGAGAGAGAGGAGACGAAGGTCAACTCAAACGACAAATTTCTTTCGTTCCCACGATTGTCTGGCGGCATGTGAGTATGTATGTTCCATACCCTCACAAAGCCTAAAGTGGCGGAAGGAAAACTTTGTTGCATGTTTATACCAAGGCACAATGAATGATAAACACCACCACGGAGAAGCTATGTGGTGGACAGGTTCTTTCAAATCCAAGATGTTTCATAGTTGAAGAACTGCAGAAGGAAAAACAAAGAACCAATGGCTCAATCGAAGTCAGCTCAAGAAGTAGATGGACAACTTTAACTAAAGGAACTAGGATCAAGGAATTTCGAAATTCAAAGGAACTAATTACAAGAATGGATAATAATCCTATTCTCTTCTATATCTATTGAGACGCGCGTATTTTTATGCGTAGCAAATTTTATTGATTGTTACCTAAAGCGTTTCCATATAGCCAGTTGATCCACTAGAGGAGGGTCACTGTTACCCGAATAAACCTTTCAAAGCAGGAAAAAATATTTCGCCCCGCCGCCTCTTAGTGGTGCAGAGGAATGGACTGGAAGAAAAGAAGTACAAAAGGAAGAAGCAAAATTTTAATGCATATGAGTTCAAAGGGATTGATCGATGGCATAATTTTTTCACTTTCGTTCATGCCATTCTCGCGGTAATTAAGCCAATTAAAACGACAAAATAGCTCATCTTTTCTGTGGTATCTTTTAGTGATATTTAAAACTAGCTAAGCACTCCTTTAGTTGAATTTTAAACAAGTGAGCCAAATTTGCGTGATTCTTAGAGAAAATATTTTTTTTCAGCTACGGCCATATTGATTCGCCACCTCTGTATACCGGTAAGGAGACCAAAATTGTGCCATCTCTTTATACAGGCAAGGTGAGCAAAATTGCGCCACCTCTGTATACAGATAAGGAGCCAAAAATTGCACTACCTCTATAAAGGTAAGGATACCAAAATTAAATCACCTCTTTATACAGGTTGTAGAGGAATGACAATATAAAGCCTCCCGGAGGGCCAGGCGGACATATACCTTAAAGTTTCCCCCCTTCCTTGTGTAGAAAGCCAGAGAAGCGAGCCCCACGAGGAGACTCGTGTGAACGGTAGCCGGTGAATAATAGTAACTGCCTACCCTGTTTGATCTCCCCGCCGCATAGGTAGTTGGAGCGACCATCTGTATTAAGGCAACCACCAAAGACCCTTAAACGATGCTCTAAAGATCCAATTACCTACGTGATCCGTAGGCCCGTGGTTATGTCACCAAAAAAACGGTGCCAGTCAAAAGGCATGCCAAGGAGTGTGGCGGTTGAGGGTCTCGCTAATTAACAAGCCGACTTAGGCACCTCAGTGCCAACCTCTGCACTTCTCGCGCTCCCAGATGCGAACTCACCATTCGCGCTTTCCTCTGCGGCCTCACCCCTTCCCCCTTAGATGGGGCGGTGGTTCGCTTATAAATAAGCCCCTGAAAGAAAGAGAAAGGATTATTATTCGGTGAGAACGACGTAGAACTTTTCGTGAAGATCGATCCTTCAGCCAGTCAAGATTATTCGGTGAGAAACGATAAAGGATTAGATTGAGAAGATCGATCCCTCCCTTTTCCCAGGGTCGAATTAACATAAATCGTCAAGTTTTGTATCGGTGCCATACCGAAGAATCCTTTACAGACTTAGAAGAAGTCTGACTGGAGAAAAGAAAACCCGCTCACACGCGAGTGACTCTCACAGCTCAAGCTCCGTAAGAGTGAGAGGAGAAGAACCAAGCCCTAACGAGGTTCCATTCGTTAATTACGGTAAAAATCCCCCCCCCCCGTATACCCCAAAACTAGTTGGACACTCGGCGTTAAAGAATAAAACACCAAGAGGCTTCAAGATTATTCAGAAGAGGACTCTTGGAGCGAAGAGCACCGCAACTCTCTCCGTCTTCTTAACGTAACCGGAGGCAAATTTGCAATAAGAAGTTGACCTCGACCAACCTCGCTTCCTCCATCCCATCTCGACGAAATTCTATCATCGGCCACGGCAACCCTCCAAAGCGCGAGATAAGCCCTCCAACGATATTCTGCAATCCCTGATCGCGTCTGTCATGTAAGTTAGAAAGAACATTTATATTCATATTGCGATAGTATGAGTTTAGTACGTTTCACGATTTAATGGACATAGATACAATTGTGCGTGACCCCCTATAATTTTTACCAGTAAAAGATAGTAATTTAATTTAATTTTTAACGCTAATCTAAAAGGGTCGCGATAAAAATACTAATCAGCAATTGATGTGTTTACGTGTAGCCTATTTGTTTATTTTTGTCATTGAGAGATATAGTAATAGGCTCAGTTGCCAACCGGTTTGGTCTCGGTTAGCGTAAGAGGAGGATATAAATGTGCTTACTGTTTTGTGTCATATTTAATTGTTAAATTTAAAATATATGTTTATTTTGGATAATTCCTGTGCGTTTCTTTATATCCTTACGTGTTGAAGCGGCTCATCCTTAACACAACAAAATTCCAAAATTCGCACTCTTAGATCAAAGCATACTTCAACAAAGAAGTATATCACGATCTAAAAAGGTATACTTCGACAAAAGTATATTACACGACCACAAGGTATTGTACGACACAGGTAAAGAGACCAAAATTGCGCCACCTCTTTATACAGGTAGGGAAACAAAAATTGCACCACTTCTGTACAGCTAAGGAGATAAAAATTGCGTCACCTTTTTATACAGGTAAGGAAACAAAAAGTGCGCTACCTCTTTATACAGGTAAGGAAACGAAAATTGCGCCGCCTCTTTATACAGGTAAAGAGACCAAAATTGCTCCATTTTAATCGGTTTAATTGCCTTAAAGCGACCTATATCATTGAGGCCGAACCTACAGTTTAACGAGTGATCTAAACCATAGGTCGCCTAAGCATAAGACAGCCACCTCATAATCTATCAGGACAAATAGTCCATCTCGCGGCTAACTACAGCAGATGTAGTTTAAATTGGCTGAAATAGGAAAAATAGTGTTTCGAGTCAGTCAGGCCGTACCACAAGATACACTTAATCAAGGCAGAGCAAGATCTTTTGAATCAAATGTAAAATTTACAACAATATATCTCAGCATACCATGAACTTTCTTCAAATCTCCAGTGCATTGTTCTGACACTTTAGGACCATCCAAAATCAAGCTCTCACCTCGTCTTCTTTCTAAGTCGATTGACTAAATTATATTCTTCACTTGGTAATCCTTATAGGTCTGCATCCCTTAGTAAAACGAAAAGAACATAGAATAAGTTACGCCAGCTTAAGAACATGACTGCATTTCCTTACTTCAAAATTCATCTGCTACAAAACGAATGATTTAACAGCTCTAAGTTATGTAAATTTGTTCTAATCGCATTTAAAAGCGATTCTATTTCTTCGTTTCGAATCATCATTGATTTCTGAAAGCTTACAAAGTAATTGCTTCAGAGTCATTTGTGAATAGTACAAAAACTGCGTCGATTATAGAGCACTGCGGAACTCCGTAATAACTGAGACTCAGTAGAGCTCTTGCTAGCCGAGTGGATACGGCGTTGTCCTTCCAACGTAGCGGTACCGGGTTCGATTCCGAATCCCGGCATGAGCGGACACAAGCGTCAGCGCACGTATAGATCTGGCTACCGACTGGTAGACGCGCTGTGCTCACCCCTGTATTCGGGTGGGTAGATCTTACACTTCTCACCACACACATAGCCAATCGCAACACTGTTTTTTTTCTCTTCCGCCTTCACAACACAACACACACACACAAACACACTCTCTGTTCCAAGGAATCGCGCCGATGGGTATCTATATCCACGTACCTCTGACGCGGAACACGTCCCTCTACCCCGAGGTAACGAAGGCTTCCACCTGAACGCTGTCTGGTGTAAAAAACATAATACTTCCCGGCACCTCTTCCCAAAAGAGGACCGGCTCCTGGGGCCCTCACGCCGACCAGCGATTGTCGTACTGACCTTTATGTAGATTTCATTATCCGGTCGGGGATCCTCCCAGTATCATGGAAGGATTGGCATTGACTAATTAACTAACTAACTGACAATCAGTTTGGTTTGCTATTAATGACTACAATTCTGAACCAAACAGTAATTTCTTTATATAATTATTTTTCCTATTATACTGTATTTGCTTATATGGTAATGTAACAAAGGCCAGATGAAAGTGTAAATTAAGAAATATTGACTGGCTTGTACAACTCAATTCTAATAATCATACTATGAATGATTTTCAGAGTCAAAACCGAATGTCTTTGCCCAAATTAATGCTGAGCATCTCGAATTAAATAATTTGTAAAATCCTATTCGGTAATCGAAGTTATATTAATAAGATAATAGTTACTAGGATCGGTTTTCTCATCCTTTTTTTAAGATCGCTACGACATTAACCTCTTTTAACTCTACTGGAATTCGTCCTCTTAACTGGTATGTATGTGAGAGTATGCAGGTGAGGGGATAGAAAGGGTGTGTGGATAGACAGCAGAAAGAAGACCAGTAGTGAAAAGAGAAAGAAGTGTGGTAGGGTGCAAAGTGATGCTAGAGCCTGCTGATCAGGCCTATCGCTTTCAAATTTTTATGTTTTGTAGTTCCGTTGTTGTTTATCATTTTGTTTATACATATATATATATATATATATATATATATATATATATATATATATATATATACATATGTATATATATATATATATATATATATATATATATATATATATATATATATATATATATATATATAATATATATAATTTGGCGTTCAAGCCATTTGTCTTCATATTTGCTAATGTATTTGGTTATGCTGTCTGCGTTTGCTGTTGTTTTGGTAAGTCGTTAATTATAACTTACTATGTTTGTTTTAGTGTCTTTGTTTTTTCGTAAATTTGTAGTGTGTGTAGTTTGTGTATTATGTTTCTTCTTTGTAGTCTTGATTGGTGAGTTTCATCTTCTTGTGTAGGTTTCCTTCTTCGGTAGTTTTTGTCTTAGTTGATGGGTTTTGTCGATATCAGGGAATTTTTGTCAAAATCGGTTGGTTTCTTGGTTGGTATTTTAGTCTTGATTTGGGGCAAAATCAACTCATCTTTCGTAGAACGGCACTTCTGCTCCGCCAGCTAAAATCCCAGCGGAGCTTGGAAATCTGGCGCGACATACTGCTCTTATATTCTGGTCAATCATTTATACGATTTTCTCGTCCAACTCTCGATTGACCTTTTCCAGCATATTTCTTGTCCGTTCTTCGATGTCAACGTTAATGGGGGTTAACCCCGCCTCCCGGTGCAGATCTTCCTGTGTTCTTCTTTCTATTTTGCGTGTACCTGTAATTAGGTACGCGCATTTGTTCTGCACCACTTGTAGTCTCCTCTTCTGTGTCTCTGAGACACACAAGAGGGCGAAGGCGGGGTATAGCAACGTCGATCTTACTAGTGCAGTATAGATCTTCTTTTTGTTGCTTTGACGAAGATTTCTGAACCTATACAGAGTCTTGACTGCAGCAGTGGCCTTGGTGATACGTTCTTGGACGTGCTTTGTGTACCCGGTTGAGGTGATCTTCATGCCGAGTACATTGCATTCATTGATGTAGGGATATCGTCTATCCTCCACCCTGACGTCATCAAGTAGTCTCCTGTCTATAGGGACTACTTTGAACTTATCCTGGTTGGTTCGGATTTTCCACCGGGCCTCGTAGGTGTTAAGGTTTTCAATTTCTGCTGCTGTCATTCGAGCTTGCAAAGGCGCATTCCTCCATGGACAAGTGATTATCTGGGTGAAATCATCGGTGAATTGTAAGTTGAGGCAAGTGGAGCTTACAGGGACTGGGACATCCGCGGTGTAAATCAAGTAGAGAGTGGGAGACAGGCACCCCCCCCCCCCTGCGGGAGGCCCGCATTGAGCGGAAACCTTGGCCCCTCCGTGCACCCTAAACTGATGTACGCCGCTCTCTCCATGACATAGTCACAGAGAGTTCTCTCTAGGTTTTCACTTAAGCCCAGTCGTAAGATCTTGTACTGCATTCCCCGTTGCCACACCTTATCGAACGCCTTTGATACATCCCGACAAACAATGTCCCCGTAACTCTTTTTCCGTTTTGCATGGGCTAGCTTTTCCGTGATGACGTTAATCGCCATCTCCGTACTTCGCTTACTCCTAAACCCAAATTGGTGTGGGTTGTAGAGCGAGTTTTCCTCCAGGTGAGACACCAGTCTTTTGTTGAGGATCTTCTCGAAGAGCTTCCCACCAAATTCCAGAAGTGAAATTGGCCGGTAGCTCTCCTTCAACTTGGGGTTCTTTCCGTGCTTAGGCAAGAAAATCATTTTCGCCGTTTTATAAGCGACCGGAAAGTATCCCGTATTGAGACAGGCGTTAAATATTCTTCTCATTCCTTCGATGACACAGGCTGGTGCCTTTTCAAAGTTAAGCTTTGTAAGCCCCGATTGTCCTGGGGCTTTTTGTTGGAATGAGCGAAGCGAGCCGAGTAGTTCTTCTTCTGTAATCTCGGCGTCTCCGTCGCGCTGTCTATCCACCTGGTGATGAGGGTGCGTCTCGTCTATTTCTTCGTTTAGCTCGTCGATGATGCTACTTTTGAACTCTAGGTCATAGTCTTCGTTTTCTTCTTCAGTTATACTGAAGATCTTTTCCCAATAACTTCGGAATATCTCTTCAACTTTTTCTCCTTCTTCTTCTTCTTCGATGTCTCCGTTTTCTTTCCGTAGCTCGATCTTATGCTTCTTTCCAGTTGATCCTTTAAGAATTCGGATCTTCTTCCAAAATTCTTTGGAAGTTGCTTCGTGATCGAGGCTCTCGATCGCGTCCTCCCATCTTCTGTTCTGTTGTTCGAGGATCAACTGGTTCAATTCTTCTTTGATTTCTTTAATTCTTTGCATCGAGTGAACCAATGCATTCACGATGTTGTATTCATACATTATCTTCAGTTCACGGTATAGTTCCTTCATATATATTCGGTCCACTCTTAGGTCGAGATGGTCCTATATGCGGAACGAGGGATACAAGCCCTATCTGCGTCGATGATTTGGTTATTGAGGTCATCGAGTGCCTCGTCAATCTCCTCGAGAATTGCCTCGTCTAGGTTGGGCGGATCGTAGGCCTCGAGAAGGTGTGCGTACCGTGCCCAGTCTGCTCACCTGTAGTTCTTCCTGACTACTGCTGGGACTTGTATAGGGTTCCTATAGGGTTCCCTCTTCCGATAGGAGCTGGTCCACATCTTTGGTCTCGGCACACATGGCGATGAATCCAGATGAAACTTCGATGAGTTTCACCAGTGCCACCTTAAGTTCAATGTAAAGGGGTTTCGCATAGATTTTTCTTCGTTGGGGTCGTCCTTCCGGCTATGGTCCTTAAGGGGACCCTCTTAGTGAGGGCCTCTATGGTCTTGACGTTCCTCTTCTTCCTTCTTTCTCTGTAACAGAGTGTAATTAATGTGTATTTTTGTATGTGAAAAAAGTTAGGGTGTGGTAAAGGAGGTAAAGGATGGTGTGAGTAGGGCTGGTAACGGGTTCAAATTAATGTGAGAAAAACGCCCCCGTCCATTTCTCTTGTTGCTCTCCCGCTCGTATGTTGCCAGTATGATGGATGATAGAGTGATGGGGTGGGTCTCGGATGGGGACCTCAGAGGGTTGAGCTTGGTGGACTTAATGCATAGCGGCCGAATCAACGACTGCTAAGTTTTTGCCACCCCCTCACGGGTACATACGCCATAACTGCATCCAACTACATAGAGACGGGTGTACTTCCCTCTATGATTCTGGCCGGGTGCCCCGGGCGATGAGGATTTCTCCTCCGTCCGGGACTCGCAGTTATGCCCCAGTATCGAGACAATTTCTGACTTATGCTTCTGCTGTGGGCTAGGCCTCAAACCAGTGTTCACATAAGCCCTTAATTATGCCAAACCAAGTGGCCGGCATAGTTAAGACGAAATCAATGAATGGCAGACATCCGAGCGGGTTCACACGCAGAGCGATGGACGGGAGCAGTGAGGTGCTTAAGCCCTCATTGATTCACGAGGCTTCGAAGTAAAAAATAGCTCTCTCTTCTGAAGGATGAAACTGGGTTCACCTTAAGACTTCCAGAATAGGCTCGTTTCTGTAGGCAGCGCTCAAAAGTCAATCAGTCACTAAAACAAGTAAAAGTGCTGCATCCGTAGGTGCTTCAGCAGAACGCAGTAAAACGGATTTTCGGCCGTCAATTTTTTTCTCCCACAGGAAAATCCCTACCCATCCATATATCTTATTGTATTTAGAGTGTCACCAGTATTGTTATACCCACGTACTTGTCACAAGACGCTCTTCAAGTGTAAATGGACTTTTCTCTGCTATATTTTCTCTGAAAACAAAACAAAACCCTGCATAACTAACTAGAACATAATAATATATGGATGGGTAGGGACTTCAGGGCCACCCTGTATGAGAAACTCACAAAGTAGCGCATATATATTCTAGCGGGTTAAATCCTTACAAACTATTGCATTTTCTTTCGGCTTCCATCTTTACTGGATACCCTATTAATCGGTTAAAGATCGTGCATCTACAGACCTTTGGCTACTCCATCTTTTAGTTCTTCTGGGTATTTCTCAAGTTCAATCTTCGACAAACATTTTTACCAAATAAACGTTAAAAAAAAAAACGCACGTGAAACCGCAGTAACCACTCCATTTAGCCTCTTTGAACTCTTGAGACCTTTTTCACAAACTTTTGTCGGTTTCGTAAACTTAGTGTCAAAAGAAAGGTCTTATTTTCATTTTCGTTTTCTTAGAAATTACCCTAATATAATCTCATTCCCGTGGGGGACAAATCTCAAAAAAACGTGAGGCAAGTTTTAGAGAGACTTGTTTCCAATGGCTAAAAGCTTAGTCCATAGTACTCAATTTTCTGTTGATAAATTGTAATTTATCGAGGACATTTTTACATTTCATTGGAGATAAAAATAGATCCAAAACAAGAGTGAACCAAACTTCTGCCCGTGAAAACAAATCCGCTGCCCAAAGTAAAATAAATATCTTACATTAGCAAATAATTTTAGTGAAATAAACGATAAAGTGACGTAAAGGTCATTATAAATTTACAACTGTAATATGATAGAAAACCTATTTATATAATGTGAAACTTTGAAAACAATAAGACAAGCCCCTCTAAGAAAAAAAAATAAGCGAGACTACGAAAATAGTTTAAACCAAAGTCTAAAAGGTTGACAGAAGGAAACATTTAGAGAAAAGATCGAATGTGCAGAACTCCTGAACCGAATAAAAAAAATATAGGAAGAAAATCTAAAAAAACACGTTAAAAATATAAACTCAATAAGGAGCTATCGCTAGTCTAGTGGTGCGGGGGTCGGTCTTCTTGCGTCGAGACACGTATTCGATCCCAGGGAGCGCGGGCACAACTTTAGGTGGTTTCTCGAGCTTGCCGCCCATTGGGCGGTTACGCTGACACTCACTCTCGCTTGGATAAGTAGCTCCACATGCAGCATCATGCTTACAACCAATCAAAACGCCGCTATCATTTCTCTTTCCACCTTTAAATCATAGCATATCAACTCTCCTCCCTCCTCACTTCCGGAAGTCTGCCAATGGAGTAAAGCATCGCATATTGGGAGCCGCTATGTCCCCATATCCTTGACGCAGAACGGACCGCCCCCCCTCCTCCTTCTTCCCTGGTTTTAGAAGGCTTCCATCATCGCTGGTTGGCGTCAAAAACACAGAATGCGACCAGGACTCTTTCCCCAACGAGGACCTGTCCCTCGTGCCTTCGAGCTTACCAGTGATTGGCATTCTTATCTTTATGTATTTCATTAAACGAGCGAAAGGAATTCGTCCGAAATGCGAAGGACGAATACCGCCACCGACTTACCTAAAAATCAATAAAGCTACCATACACCCATATGATAGCCATGGCTACTACACACCCATATAATAGCCATGGCTAACATACGCCAATTTGATAGCCATAGCCTCCATGCACCCATATGAAGGCCATAACTACCATACACCCATATGGAAATCAACATTAAAGGAAGCCGCTTAATAAGCTTTGATGTGGACAGCCTGTTCACTAATGTCCCAGTTAACGAAGCTCTTGATGTTCTATCTAAGGTATTAGATAATCAAAGATTAAACCTCCCTCTAGGCAAACATAAAATTATAAATCTTGTTAAACTTTGTGTAACTGACAATGTATTTATCAGCGATATGGGTTTTCTCCGTCAAAAATATGGTCTTAGCATGGGTAATCCTTTATCGCCCATATTATGTAACTTTTTATGGAACATTTCGAAGTATCATTAGTCCATTCTGTGATTCTTCATCATAATTTTGTATGGTATAGGTATGTAGATGATGTCATATCGATTTGGCCTATAAATAGTTTAAACGTATTTGACAATTTCCTTAAAAATCTTAACGACCTCCATCCCACTATTAATTTTAAAGTAGAGTGGTAAAAAGATAATTGTCTATCCCTCCCTTTTTCTTCCCTCCTTAAAGGAGTGAACAAAGTTCACTCCTTTAAGGAGTAAACTTTAAATACCCATTTTCTATCCTTAAATCTTTCCCTTCGAAGAATCTTAACAAAACGAATTTATGAACATAAAGGTGATGTCAGACGAGGCAGTACCACATCCAGTAACTTAAACCACCAAATTGACTATTCAAAGGCACAAATCATATATAATTGTAAAGATTTCCGTAAAAGAAAAATAGTAGAATCTATATTAATAGGAGAAATTCCCAATTTTAATTTGTCAGATGGGCAATTGAAATTCAGCCCAGATACAGATACAGATGTAGGGTGCGCTAAGGCCTTTGCAACGGCAGCGCAATAACTTTAATTCCTATTCAGGTTCAGGTTTAGGGCAGGTTTTGGGCTATTTCGATCCTTCTTTTCCTAGCTTTCCATAGTTCTTCGATATATAATGTGTATTTTTCTACTTCTTCTTCACTTGTTGGGTTGAACAAGAGCACTTTTGTCAATGTGGTGTCTCCTATAGTAGTATACTTTCTACGTATGTCTATTAGTCCCTCACAATTTAGTAAGAAGTGTCGTAGTGTCTCTTGCTCACCTCGGTTGCAGAGGTCACATTTTTCCTCCTTTCCTGTAAACCTTTTCCTCCAATTCAGCTGCAGTGAGTTGGTTCTGCATCTAAACATTAGCTTGGACTTAGATGAGTTGTCATATATATTTTCCTCCTTGGTTACCTTCTTATTCATAAAATACGTACTCATTATGATTTCTTCTCCATACCTAGCCTCCATCTCTCTTCTCTCCCATTCCTTATTCTCCCCTTTATACTTTTTTCCTTCAACTGATTCAGTTCTTCCATACTTCTTATGTTAAGTTCTTTCATATATCCTCTTACTGTACTTAGCCATTGGTTTTCTTTAATATTTTCTTTCATTTCTTAAAATATTTCTTTTAGTAACTCATTGTTTCCTTTCATCACATGTTTTGTGTAATTTAATTTTATCTTTATATCTCTTTCTTCCATTGTGGCACTTCCTATTTCTCCTCTTAATGTCTCTACTGCAGTGTAATTTGGAGCACCCAGCACATGTCTCCACACTTTATTTTCTTTTTTTGTAGTTTTTCCTGCTCAGTTTTGTTCCATTCCACCACTGCCATTCCTTTGAGGATGCTTGGTAGCACTACACTCTTCCAATATGTTTTTCCTATTAGGATTTTGTTGCATGATCTCTCCATCACAGAGAATGCCATGTTTGACATTTTCCTTGCATTTTTAATTTTCTTTTCTTTATGTTTTTTCTTCATATATTTCCTATTTCCTGTAATTATAATTCCTAGGTATCTAATTTCCTAAACAACCTCTATATCATTAATCTTTTCTGGCTTGGGTTCTTTCCGATTCATAATCATGCATTGGCTCTTCTGTTTGTTCATGTTTACGCCACACACTGCAGATTCCTCCATGACTAGGCTTATCATCTGTGCCATCTCTTTTCTACTATTTGATAGTATGAGTCTATCATCTGCAAAAATATAGCACTGGGATGTAGAGTTTACTGCTTCTAAAACCAATATGGCTCTCATTTATCTTTGTAATAATGCTGTTTATAAGTAACACAAAGAGCAGTGGGAAACCTGTGCAACCTTGACGTATTCCACTGCTTACCTCTACTTCTCCAACTTTTCTCAGTCCCACATACAGCTCAGTCGTGTCTTTTGTGTACATTGTTACTATGATGTATATAATCATGGGGTTGTATTCATAGTTTTTCAATATTTTTATCAATGTTTACCTGCCCACTGAGTCAAAGGTTTTCTCCAAGTCTATGGCTGTGACAATAAGGTCCTGTTTTCTCATTTTACTATCCTCTATACACTATTTTAAGATAAATAGGTTATCCTCCAATCTTCTGCCTTGTGTAAACCCCGCATGTAGAATATTTACTTCTCCTGATGATTTGATGTGTTCCCAATTTTTTTCTTTTATCAGATTCATTGTCAATTTGTAGTTGGCATTAGTTAATGCTATTGGTCTATGCTTTTTTGCTTTAGGATTTTTCATTTTGGGAATCATAACTGTTTTCGAAACATTCCAGTCAGTCGGTACAGCATTTGTTGTTAAGACCTTATTTAGATTTTTTCTTAGTGCTTGTAGGCATATCCGATTTTCATTAAACCATTTTATTATTTCCCCTTTTATCATATCTGGGTCTGGTTGTTTCCTACTTTTTATTTTACGTAAAGCACTTTTCACTGCCTCTTCCTTCCATCCATCCCACCCCATTGCTCCTCCTTGCTGGCATATTACTTTACCCTCTAAGCTATTCATATGCTCCAGTAATTTTCTGGGGAAGTATTGTGTTCGGTCGTCTACCTTGTACTACTTAATTCTTAGTTTACCTTTTCCGGCTGGTTCCAAATTTCCTTCTAATGCATCCTAGTGTTCTCTTAGGATTTTTTTGTATAATTGTCGTTTCATTGTTCTTTACATACACTATTCTAGGATCTCTTATTTGCCTCCTTATGCCAGTGGTGTACTCCTCTTTAATCTTATCATTCCATTCTTTCTTGATCTCATTTAAGTGCTTCCTGTATACTGTGTTCCAGAATTCTAGCATTTTTCCAGGTACTAATTCTCAATCTATCTTATTTCCTTCCTCATCATAAACTCCAGTTTCCTTCTCTTCTCTTTGGTTAACTCCCCTTAGTTTATTAATCAGATTCCACATCTTCTTTACAGAGTTATGTTTCTTTAATTTCTCTAGTAATCTTTTTCTCATGTTTAGTCATCTCCTCTTTTATTTGATGTTGTACTTTTTTTTCTGTTTGTTGTAGAGACTCTCATAATGTTCTCTGTCATTCCTTGTGCTAGCATTCCTTTTCAGCATGTTGTATCGCTTCCTTAGCTCGATTCCTTCACGTATCTCTCTATTCATCCAGGCTGGTTCTTTTATTGTCTTCTCTTCATCAAAGGAAATTAGTCTCTTTTTATATTTTTTCTTAAGGGTTCCTTCAGAATTATTCTGAATTAGTCTTTCATATCTATTTGTTCTCCTTTGTCATTTAATTCCTCTATATCCTGCATTTTCTTCAAGAATTGTTCTTTTAATATTGCACAGTCTGTTTACTCTCTCTCCATGATTTCAGTTTTCTTTCCTTTTTTATCTATATCTATCTTAAATATTGCCTCAAATAGACAATGGTCAAACAGATCAAATGTCTCCTTTTCTTCATAGTATCAAAATATAGTATCAAACATACGAGGGGTGGTCAATAAGTTTTGCGAATCAGTAGGGCAAAACAGAGGAAGGGGAATGGCTGTTTGTGGGGGTGTTAGGACAAGTTATACCAAGTCAGGACCTGCAGCTGCATGCTCCTGCCTCGTCTATTTAAGAAGCAGTAGCTGATCGCAGATCGTCAGTCACAAATCTTTCAACAATGGAGAAGGTTGAGCACCGCGCACTGATGAAATGTTTGACCAAGTAAGGCAAGAATGCAAAAGAGATCCATGAACGCATGGTTGCAGTGTACACCGACACCGCCCCTTCCTATGCAACTATTGCTCGCTGGAATAGGCAGTTCCGCCATGATTGTGAGTCCCTTGAAGATGACCCCCATCCAGGATGCCCGTCACACGTGACCAACGAGGACAATGTGGCCCGTGTGGACAGGATGATCCTCGAAAATCGACGGGTGAAGGTCGAAGAAATCGAGCTAGAACTTGGAATATCACATGGAAGTGTTATCAACATGATCCACGACAATTTGTCCATGACCAAGGTCTCTGCCAGTTGGGTTCTTAGAAACCTCACGCCCCATGATCGACTTCAACGTCGTCAAATTTCGGAGGAGCTGTTGCTCTTGTACAACCAAGACCCGGCAGGATTCGAGTCACGCATAGTGACTGGTGATGAAACATGGGTTCATTACTGGGATCCAGAGACCAAGCTCGAAAGCATGACCTGGAAACACAGGGGCTCTCCGACCCCCATCAAGTTCCGGACCCAACCCTCAGCCGGGAAGATCATGGTCACCATCTTCTGGGATTCTGAGGGAGTATTGATGGTGGACTATGCGCCTCGTGGAAAGACCATCACAGGCCAATATTACGCCGAGGAACTGGCTGGGTTGAAGAAGTGCATCCGTCAGAAGTGGCGCGGCAACTTGACACGCGGTGTCCTGCTCTTCCACGACAATGCCCCTGCCCACAAGGCCAGAGTTGCACAAGCTGCTCTGCGCGAGTGCGGATTCGAGGAGCTCAACCATTTTCCCTACAGCCCCTAGCGACTACTTTTTATTCCGCCAGCTCAAGGCTGCACTGCGTGGACGCCGGTTTGAGGACGATGAAGATGTCCAGCTCGCCGTCCAGGAGTGGATTGAACATTAGTCGGGAGATTTCTGGTTGTCGGGAATTCGAAGCCTCAGGGACAAGTGGCGCAAGTGCATTGAAGTCGAGGGTAGTTATATGGAAAAATAATAAAACACTTTTCCTCATATCTCGTTTCCTTATATCCGAATTGCAAAACTTATTGACCGCACCTCGTAGGTGAGCAGCAATGTTATCACAGTATTCCTGATTTTGATTTCTACTTTCATAATGTCACTGTTTTCACATTCCTTTCACATCCTTCACTTTGTTCGTTAATCACTGACCGACCTCCTTCCTTTTTATCACTCATATCTCTCATTTTTTCAACAGCCTTAATTCCTTTTGAGAATTCTTTCTTCTTATACTTCTGCTGTGTTTCAACTAGACATAGTATACAACACTCATCCCCCTTTTCTGTCAGTAGGTCTTCCACTTAAACTCTCTTCTCTTTCGTTAAGCCTTGTATATTAATCAATTTTAGTTTTATTCCTCCTTTGTTACAGCTTCTTTCTAAAGATTTCTACGCACAAGTTGCCCGCCTTTGGTGTACCATCCAGACCCCGTTTTCTCTTCTCGCTTTAAGTTCTTCTCTTAACATTTTATCTTTCTCTCTCTCTCTTTTTGTCATATGTGGCACTATCATCACGTTTTTTTAGCCTCTCACTCTCTGCATTCTTTAGGTTCTTTGCTCTCCTCAGTATATCGAACTTTTCGGTAGCATTTCTTAGTTTCACTCATAGTGTTCTAGGTTTTGGCAATCTGCTCCTATCATCATTATTTTCATTTCTCCTTCCTAATCTTATTACCTTTTCTATTTCTGCCATACCTACTCCCACTCCTTATCAAATATTTCATTACATCTCTCCTCATCATCCTCTTCCCTGGACCACATTCTTTAATGGATTCCTGCACTCCAAATAGTACAAGGTTATTAAGTCTATTCTTCTTGCCTTCTTCCTCCCTGACAACTTCTAGTACTTTTTCTGATATTTCTTCAATTATGCTTTTCTCTACCTTTACTTCCTCTTCAATATTCTCTATTTTCCTTTCTATCACAAGTCGTCTCTCTTGCAGCTCTTCCTTTTTTGTCTTTAAGGCCATATTCTCTTCTCTTAATTTCTTCATCGATTCCTTCATGTCTCTCTGTTGCCCCTTGCACATCCTGCAATTCCATGCTATTATATCTCTGAGCTCTTTAATCTTTTGGTAATCCTTAGAACTTACTTTCTCGCAGCCACAGTGAAACCAACGATCACATAGTTCACACACCAGACCGAATTGATTCTCCTTTACCTCCACATTGCATTTTCCACACCTATCATTCTCTCCCTTGTGCACAGACCGAATTGATTCTCCTTTACCTCCACATTTCATTTTCCCCACCTATCATTCTCTCCCTTGTGCATACCTTCTTTATCTCTATTATCCATTGAACCAATGCTATGTCTTCTCACACCACTGTTTACCAACGTGGTCTCGCAGCTCCTGTTCGGTATTTACTCTCCCTTCAAATCCACACCTCTTGCTTTTCTTCTTCGTTGCCCCCCCTTTCTCTTTCACTACACATGGTTTATTTGGTATATATTTATACTCTTTTTACAATTTCACTATCGAAAAACAAATCCTGTCCTAATCTAATAATTACTAGCCTCATTGTAAACAGCTTAATCAACGATCTTAGACTCGCAGCCCCTGATTAATGACCTTTTTCCCTAGTCACTTTTTGTTTTTCTGATCTGTACGCTATTTATAGACTTTTGTAACAATCGCATTCTCAGTATACGGCTGAAGAGGGTATGATAAACTACATACCGAAACCAGGGCTCCCACTGCTGGGTTTTTTCCACCCAGATCTGGGTTTTTTAGGTTCCACCTGGGTTTCTAGGTTTAATTTTGAAAAATCTCGTAAAACCTGTTTTATTTTCAGGAAAATATACGACGATTTATTAATAATTACAATAATTTATATCCTATTAATATAAATTTATACTATTACAGTGCACGTAAATACGCATGTATTCAATTGGTGTCAGCCGTATCAAACAAGTATTGAACAGGTTTTTACAGGAAGCGTCGTTGCTCCATTGCAGCACTCCCATTTGAGTGAGTTACGAACATGTCCATTACTTGTACGCCATTCCAACGCCGCGCTGATGAGTGACGGGCTGACGGCACTGTCCAGTGTTGCCAGATCGTGCGATTTTTCGCAAATTTTGCTACTTTTAGTAAACGTGTGCTACCTTTTTTATGCATCTGCTGCTTTGCGAATTTCATGCTAATCCATTTAATGATCATGCTACTTTATGCGATTTTCAACCATAAATTATAAAAAAAAAATGTTAGCTATGAAAAATGCATTTCACTTTGTAGTTCGGCGGTTGTGCCCTCGTCGGCGGCCGCCATGCCCGTAACTCGCCGCCGTCACTCTGTAGTTGTTAACTTGTAAAATTTATAACATTGAAAGAATATAAATCTTGTTCCTTTTCTATGCATTTGATAAAAATGCAACTTGCCGAATCTCCTCAAATTATGCAACTATGAAAAAGATTAATAATGTTTTCCCCAACATTTGCCTTAATCCATCTCGTCCTGCTTTTTCTGATTTGCCTTTAGAACTAGAAGACCAGTCTAAATTGGATATACTTGAAAACCAGGGGAGACAAATGCTTAACATTCAATGGAAAGAAGTTTTCACTTCTGAATCTGAGATTCCAAAGGATGGAGCATTATTTTGGTGCCACATTTTTAACACCAAAGATGCAATTGGAAACCCTGTATTAAGAGATTTAGCTGCATTTGGTTTAAAGCTATACAGTTTACCAATAAGCATTGCAAATGTAGAAAGAGTATTTTCAAGAGTGGCATCAACGAAGACTAAGCTTAGGAACAGAATGGGTCCTGAACTTTTAAATTCCATTCTTAGAATTAAAACGATTTTGGAAGAAACAGGAACCTGTTGCATTGAATTCAATCCAACACCGTAAATGCTTAATTATAATTCCATTTATCAGAAAACAGAACAAAACAAGCAGGATGTTCAGCAAGAAGAAGAAGCTAAAGAGATATTAAGTACAATACTTAAATAAAATGAAATCTTCAAAAAAATACTAAAAGTAAGTAGTATATTTGTTTCGTGTGTGTATGTTGGGAGGCTGAAAATTGCTATGCTACTTTTTGCTAATTTTTATTTTGGTCCATGCTACTTTGCCCCAAAGGTTTCTGGCAACACTGGCGCTGTCTCGTTACAGTCTTGCTAGCTAGTAGCTACAGCCTGGGTCACAAATAGTGTTTCAGACTTTCAGTACTGGCGTAAATAGTGCAGTATGAAGTTTTAGTCACAAGATTGTTCGCTGAAGTTAATTATCATTTGTAAAGAAATATTGTGTTTCATATGTGCGAAAACAGCGTCGAGATAAATATCAGACTGTGATGTACTTAATATTCTTAGTCATTATTATAATTAACCTAGCGTGTGTGTGTCCGGTCCGTCTGCATTTAAAAAAAAACTGAATTTATTTTTGCACATCAATTTTGAATGTGTTGTGAAATAATAAACTTTTTTATTTGGCACAATCTTAATTTTGCGAGCAAAGCGAACTATCACCGCAGGCCTAGCAAAAAATGCCCGTAGGGCGGATTTTTGCTAGTGCTAAATTTGCGTGCCTTAATTAGTGAAAGTGCGGTCATTTTCAAGGAGAGCAAAAGTACTTCTTTAGTCATAGGCTTGTTGAATTTTGGAATTCTTAAACTCGACAACTCGTATGTCAGGCCACATTTAGAGTACTGTATACAAGAATGGGCATCACATTTTAGACGTGATATCAACCTGCTAGAATCAGTACAAAGGAGGGCAACAAAAATAATACTTTTCCTGAAGCACCTTGAATATGAAGATAGACTGAGGGTACTAAATATGTTCTCATTTGAAAGAAGGTGTCTGAGGGGAGACATGATTGAGCTTTTTAAAATCTGTTCTGGGATGGATAAGTTGGATTTTAACAAGTTATTTGAGTCGGAAAGTAGACGGTAGTAATATGACTGGGGGTCACCACTTGAAAATTAAAAAGACAGTTTTTTTTTAATTAGAAAATGTTTTTTCACCAATATGTTTTCAAGCACAGATTGGATGATTATATGGAAAGGGAGGGTTATTTTATTTTTATTTTTTTTTTGGGGGGGGGGGATTCTGGACCCGATAATTGTTAAGATTAGTGGCGCACGATTTTTAAGAGATTTTTGTTGGCTACCTTTCTAACTACTTTCCCTCCATTCCCTTAAGTTTTTGTAGGCTTGCCTATAACGACGTCTAGCAATTGCCTTTGAATTCCAATCTAATGCTAGGCTTTTGCATTGAGAATATTGCTAGATTATTAAAAATAGTGAAGAGTGCAACCCTCACAATTAAAGGGTGCTATGGGGTTCGCCCCCATTTCATAATTCCCTTCAAAATCTATAATACAATATGATGAGATTCTAATAAACGCAAAAAAACAAACCCAAAGCACTTTGTTTTGTAATTTGCCTAAGAAAAAACACTAAATTAAAAAGCACGGCAGTGCCGTGATGTGTTTCTTTTTGGTAAAGTTGTGGTTGTGCATTCAATAACCATGCATTTTTGTAATTTATGTAATATATATTTAATTTTTCTTCCTATTTTAGAAATACTGATAACAAAATGGCAAGCCCTCTGTAGGAGAATAGCATGATGCTCCCAAGTTTTGCCCACCTCCCTTCCGGGCGGGCCGTTTATCAACCCTTTCCCTTCCGGCCCAATATCTGGTGGTCCAGCCGGAAGAAACCGCCAGCCATTTCAGCTAATCACCGAGTTCCGTCCCGGACTGTTTATCGATAAATGGGAGCCCATCTTCGCTTCCGATAGTTGCCGGAAGTTTATAAAGGACGACATGGAGTAGCTTGACATCTAATCTACTTCCGGCGCCCTGAGAACATCTTCCAAGTTTCGAGTATAAAAGATGAATTCTTTTAACCCTCAGTAGTAGAGCTTGCACAGCGTCTGGCGGAGCAGGAATTGCCATCTATCGGTGTAGTGGTAATTCCCAGCCTCCCTCCTCGAAGGCTCTGGTTCCCCCTATCCCCCCCCCCTTCATCTCAAAAGAATACTTCAACTACAAGCAAGTTGACCCTGGACCCCATCGAAGTGACTCAACCATCATCCCACCGCTTCGCCGGAAATGACCATCGTCTCCCCCAACCCCTCCATTTTTGTACAAGGTATCGTAACGTATATTTTAGCTTTCCCAAATTTATAATTGCCGTCTACCGTTCCCCCATTATCATTTGTGTGTTTACCATGTCCCCGTGTAAAGTTCAAATTTTAATTCCATCCAACCTACCCAATTTTATTGCATTTTAAATACCTATTCTTCGTACTAGCCCGTTGACCACTGTAAATATTTGTCTTATATGTTTGTTTATTGTTGTACCATTTAACTTTAATTATTAATATTTATTAAAGTCTATTTTTGCCGACTCCTTTACTCTCCAACCCTTGAGCTCACCATAGCCGTGTAACAGCCTGTAACTGAGATCTGGAACTCTCAGCCAATACAAAGATTTAAAGTAGCATCTATTGGACTATCCCTTCCTTACGAGGATCTGACCTCGAAACCGGACCTCGGCCAACCCAAAGTTATTAAAAGGAAACCCCCGCGCACTCTAAAATCAAATTGAATAGATGTATGTATGGTATATAGAGTTATACCACGACAGAGACTGTTAAAAAAACTTAATGAGAAAGGAATTCCCATGTCCAATATCATAGGTTTTAGTAGCGATAATTGTTCAACCATGATGGGAAATAAGAGCGGATTTCAAGCATTATTAAAAAAAAATTATTCCATCACTTTTTATAATGGGTTGCGTATGCAATTCTTTCGCATTGTGTGCTAGTCATGCAGTCGAGGTGTTACCGTCCTATCTTGAAACTTTCATAAAGGATATTTCTTATTTCCCACGCAGCAACAAGCGAATTGCAGATTTTACTGCTATATAAGATGTTGCAAAGACAGAAAACCACAAAATACCTAACCTAGCTCAGACTCGTTGGTTATCTCGCGGAAATGTAATAAAACTTGTGCTTGAGCAATGGGATGCATTACTGCTTTATTTTCAATCTGAATCTAAGGTTGACAAGATTGATGGGGCAAATGCTCTTTATGGAACTATGAAAAATAGGGGAACAAAGCACTTGCTTCTCTTTTTAAACTATATTAGAAAAAGTTAACTCCCTGAACATTGAATTTCAATCTGAACACTTCAGACTCCATGTGCTGCATTCAATGGTTTATTCTCTATACAAAAACATTCTAAGTTGTTTCATTAAGGAAGAAGTCAGTAATTCCGTAAGAATATCTGAAATTGACCGAAGTGACAAGCAGTTACATAAACAATTGAACGATTTATATTTGGGTGGACGTTGCACGAGGCTATTGTCTTTGGCGCCAATTGGAGAAAGTGGTGAAACAAGGTTTAGGACTGATTGTTTAAATTTCTTGGTTGCCCTATGCATGCAAATTAAAAAAAAGATTTCCACTAGAGGAAGAAGGAATTGTTGCCAGTTTAGGAGTTTTAGATCTCGCTGCAGCAAAAGATCTTACAAAATCTCCTAGTTCAATAATGAACGTAGCAGTGCATTTTCCCCACCTTGTTCCTGAAGATCAACGAGATAGTTTGGATGATGAATGGAGGCTATTTCGACAGTTCAAAGATGTGTCACTGTTCTATAAATCTATTCCTGATTTCTGGCATTCTCTGCGTAACATTAAAGACGGCTTAAACAATTCAAAGTTCGGAATTCTTTCTGATTTCATGACCCACCATACTCTTTTACCACATTCTTCAGCATGTGTTGAAAGAATATTCTCACTTATTAATCATGTCAAGACAAAAAAAACAAACTCACTAAAAACGGACACTGTAAAGGAAAGGCTGTTGGCAAAACAAGCATTGTCGAGTGGTCAGCAAAACTGTTACACGTGGACACCTAAACCAAAATTGGTGAGAGATGTAGTGGAAGGCGCTTGTCACCAGCGTTATGAAAAACGTCTCAAACATCAGAAAAAATCTTCTTAAAGTAAATGTTTTTCTGCACAAGTAAATTCGGAAGATGAAATGTAATAAAGCCTATATATTTTTTTTTATTTCAACTCAAGTAAGTATATTTATATTATTTTATGTAAAATAAAATTTCTAGTTTTTTTTGTAGGAATCTGTTTTTTTTTCATGTGCTGCCTGGGTTTATTTAAAATCATCGAGTGGGAGCCCTGACCGAAACTAGTCTCGTAAATTAAACTTTTGGCTCCTATACAGTGGTTTCACTATCATATACCAGACCTAGCCATTGAGTTCTTTTACTGTCCGCACGGAAAAACTTTGCCTCTCCACAACTTAAAAACTATTGAAGCCAGACTGGAAATTTGTCAAGATTTGAAATCAACACGTCGGTGTCTACAAGATCCACATTTGTTGTTAAAAAAGCGATTTAAAATTCTTTGAATTTTTGCCCTTCCTAATTTTTTCTATTAATAATCGCAATCAAAACACCAACATTAGCCGTGGAAAATTTAATGTTTGACAAACCAATTCTGCGACTGCAATGTTTAAAAAACCCGATAATACATTTTATCAGCCTGCCCACAACTCGAATTATTTAGATATTTAGTTAAAACTCGCGCCAACTTGCAGGAGGCACACTAAAGTATGTGGCTCCCACCGGCCCCACTACTGTGATGTCATCACTCTGACCTGCTTGCAAGAAGGTCATGTCACAGTCCCGCTTGTCTGATCGCGCGTGCTACCGTGATGTCATGACACTAGCTTACCTGTAAGAAATGTTTTGTCATGTGTTTTGCGGAGAACCAGCAATTAGATGAGATTGTCCAGTTCCAGAATGCTCGCTACGTTGGGAGCAGAGAACCTGTGAGGAATATCTTGGAGCATCCAATTTCAGAGCGCTTCCCCTACAGTTTTAGCCTAACTGTTCACCTTGAAAATGATCAAAGGGTGTACTTCACTGCTGACAGTGTTCTCACAAGAGCTCAAGAGCCTCCGCCTGACACAACCTTCGCAGCATTCTTTGATCTCTGTGCACAGGATGAAGTGGCAAAAACTTATATATCAGGAGTTCCAGAGCTTTACAGATAGGACAGGCCAAGCAAAATGTGGGTTCGGCGAAAGCAAGGAGAGAAGGTTGAGGGCCACGTTGTAGTGTTGAAAGCTCCTGCGATTGGAAAAATCTATACCATCAGTCCAAGACAGGGGGACTGTTACTTTGTAAGACTTTTGCTAAATGATATCACAGACCCACTTCCTCTGATGCCCTCAGGAGCGTGAATGGTAAAGTTCTGTCATTGCGGGAAGGCTGCCTTGCACGCGGTCTTCTTGAAATTTGGCTATGGAAGAGACCAGCGTCAGCCAGTCACCTGCAAGCCTCAGAAGCTTGTTTGCAATCATATGTTTTGCTTGCACCCCAAACAGCCCACATCAGCTATGGCAACAATTTCGGGACTTGCTTTCAGAAGATTCTCTCTTCATGCATGGCCGAAATGTCAACAATCCGGAGGCAGCCTACAATGGTGACATATGACATTGTGCTCTGTGCTTTTGAAGACAAGGTTACTATGATGGGTGTTCAAAGTTTTCTCTATATGAGCAGCCCTCACGTGAAAGGGGCACAAAAGAGAGGCTCTCCAGGGAGTACTTCAGGGAGATATACTATGACCAAGAGGCATTTCTACAGTAGTGGATGATCTCCAAGAGAAAATGACCGATTAGCAGCAGGTGGTTTACAACGTAGTCCTCAAAATGGTTGAGCAAGGTCACATCAAGAGCAACAACAAAAGGTGTAATATCATCTTTCTTGATGCAGGTGTAACGGGAAAGAGCTTCGTTATTAATGCCATCCTGAAGAAGATTCGTGCAGGAGGCAAAAAGTGCATTGCCACTGCATCCAGTAGCTCATAAGTCAGCCTTTGAAACTGTTGACCGCACACTGCCCGATATTGTTGGGAACAGCCAGCCAATGGGAAGCAAACCCCCAATTCACTGTAGTGAATTCAGGAATATTCTTTCAGTGATAGAGAATGGAGCCAAATCAAACATTGTCAATACCAGCCTGAAGATATCACACATCTAGGAACACGTGGCCATCAAACATTTAACCACCAACATGCGTGCTCGCCTTTATGGTGATGAGGGTGATGTACACTTCTCAGATATTCTTCTAGAATTGCTAAATGGCAAAATTCCACTTATTGAGAGACCAGACACAATGACCATCCCTGCAGAATTAGGAAATAATATTTCTATCCTGGAAGAACTAAAGGCAGAAATCTGCACTGATCTTCCTTCTAAGGGTACCATGTCTGAATGGCTGGCTGGACGTGTAGTTCTCTCCACGTTGAATGCAAATGTCAACCAATGTCAACCTTCTTCCTTCTATATTCGATAAAGATCTACTCTTTATCGAGTCTTTCCCTCCAAGTCCCTACCTTCAGTTCTTCCCTGATAGGTATCTTTAATACCGTTCCCCTCTCTTTGATGCGGTACCAATTGATTTCAAACACTCTGCCATACGCCAAATCCTTAAGAACCTTATTCTGAACCCAGAAATCAAGGCAAGCTACCACCCAATCTCTCAACTCCCGTTCCTCTCAAAAGTGCTGGAAATATGATGAGATCTTCCAGTCAGGCTTCTAGGCAGGATACAACACCGAATCATCTCTCTCTCGTGTTGCTGATCCCCCGCCAGCCTTCCAGACTGGTACTTCACGATCTATCGGCAACATTTGATGCTGTCCATCACACTATTCTTCTTGATTGCCATCGTGAATTCTTGACTGGAACTATCCTCATTGACTGGTTCCGATCGTATTTATCACCTCGTACTCAGTAGAGCCATATCGGGAGTAATATTTTTCGGTCAGCATACGTGCGTTTTGTTGTTCCACATGGCTCGGTTCTTAGTCCACTCCATCTATGTTAATGACAGGCAAATATATCTCTACTTCTTCTCAAACACGTCTGCTAAGACTTAGAAATCTTATATTGGCGTACGAGATAATCACTGAATGGCTCTCGGACAAGTTTTTGAAAGTCAACTATGACAAACTCAGGTGTTACTAATAGGTTCTTCATCGGATGTAGCTCTCTGTGAAGCTATTACTCCTTTTATTAACCTTGGTGGCTATATTTTTCAACACTGTTAAGAATCTGGGAATCACTTTTGACAGTTGGTTACATGTCTCAACACCCATGTTGCTAATGTCTGCTAATCCTCCCTCCACTTTTCTGAAATTTTAGCTGCACTGCTTCCACGTAGACCTGATTCGTTTCGAGAGTGTTATTCACTCTTTAATTATCTTCCGCCATGTTAACTGAAACTCTCGCTGGATCACATTTTTCCCCTTTGGGCTCCTTCAGCCTGTTCAAAACTTCGCAGAGCGTGTTCTTCTCCGCCCTGAAACTTCATTTTGCGCAACTATCCTGCTCCATGATGTGATTTGGCTGCCCAATTGATCTATAAACACCTTCAAGTTCTTTTTCCTTAGAAATAAGATGTTAAATACCGCAACCCCCTTTTACCTATCTTTTTCACTAACCCTATCGCAGCCCCTGTTCACCCTACATTCCGGCTCTTCCCCCTCACTACTTGTTCCTCTTAGTCATCTGCGCCCAATGGATGATCATGTTTCCTCATAGAATGTTGAATGATCTGCCTGCTGTTATACGCTTACTTTCCCCTTAGTGCCTTTAAGCGTATCTTGAAGACTCGCCACTTCTCTCAAGCTTTCCTTTTATCTGTGAAGAGATTGGCCTTGAAGAGCGCTACATAAAATTCCATAATATTATTATTTGTGATGACTTCCTTCTCGCTTATTGATGGGGAAATATTTAGTTTTGGTGTCCATTGTTTCATCCGAATGTTTTGTATTGTTTCCTGTTTTAGTTATTCGTATATTTAAATATCTTTTCTCCAATTATATCATCCTGTCGCATTTTTCTCTCTTGTAAAAAAAGTCTTTGAATAACCATGCTTGTTTTTACGCTACCATAAATTGTTTGTTAAGTTGTTTAGCAAAGTTATTCAGTATAAAATCATTGCGGCATTACTTTTGTTGTAGTCTTCTAATGATAATTCTGTTACTGGATCACTAATTTCGTTAAACTTGTTTGATTGTAATTTGGATTGTATACATTTATTTCATCACAAATTCTTATTATTTTAGACAACTATATTGATAACACAGGGGATGATATTTTAATCACATTTTCTGGTGACTTAGGATTTATCTGCCAATTTTAATTCGTTTTTTTCATGCTGATTTCAAATATATAATCCATTATTATCTACATGCAAATACTTCACAGTACATAGTAGTAAGATAGTAATAAGTGTTATTGTTCAAAATATTCACATTATTGTTTCTTTTTTCAGGTCTCATGTTAGAGTGATGGCTTCGTCAAGAGGAAATTGCGTTAATTATTCAGACACCTTGTGCTACATATGTGGCTGTTACATGCTAGCTCGTCAAAGGCGCAATATATCAAACTTTGTGATCCGCACTAATAAGGCATATTTTGATGTTACTTTTGGCGATCAAGATAAGAAGTGGGCTCCACATGCTGTTTTCCATAGTTTTGTAGAACATCTTCGTGAGTGGACGAAAGGAAAGAGAAATGGTCTTCTTTTTGGAATCCCCATGGTGTGGCGAGAGCCAAAGGATCATGTATCGGACTGTTATTTCTGTCTGGTGAATACTAAAGGGAATACCAAGAAAAATCGGCACAAGATCGACTACCCCAACATTTCCTCGGCGATCCGGCCAGTACCTCATTCTGAGTCTTTACCAGTTCCGATTTTCAGTGGATATGCTTCCTCCGAGGATGAAAATGATGTACCTGATATGGACGTCCACGAAATGGATTCAGAGTCTGCAGATTCATCATCAGATGCTGAACAGTCATTAGCTCCTCACTGTTTCAATCAAGAGGATTTGAATGACTTGATACCTGATTTGGCGCTCTCCAAGAAAGCTGCAGAACTTTTAACTTCCAGGTTGAGTGAAAGACATATGCTTGACAGGTCGGTACGGGTATCATATTACCGAACAAGGGAGAGAACATTTGTTAAGTATTTCTCTGAGGACAAACAATTTGTCTACTGCCACGATGTTCCTGGTCTGTTTACGAGTTGGGACATGGCACCTATAGCCCTGCTGAGTGTAAACTGTTTTTGGAAAGCTCCAAGCGTAGCCTCAAGCGTGTCCTTTTACATAATGGCAATGACTTGGGTGCAGTTCCTCTCGGTCACTCTGTCCATCTGCGAGAAACTCACGATGACATAAGAATGGTCATGGATTTACTGAAGTACCATGAACACAATTGGATCATATGTGTAGACCTTAACATGGTCAGCTTCTTCCTTGGCCAGCAGAAGGGATGTACAAAGTTTCCATGCTATATCTGTATGTGGGACAATCGAGCCCGTGACAAACACTGGTCCCCAAAAGATTGGCCAGTTCGGGAAACTATGGAAGCAGGAATGCCAAACATTGTTAATGAGCCAATCGTAAGTCGAGAGAAGATCGTTTTTCTTGCACTTCATCGCAAACTGGGGTTGATGAAGCAGTATATCAAGGCGTTGAGTACTGACATTGATTGTTTTCAGTACATAGTATCGGCGTTTCCTGCTTTGTCATACGAAAAAATAAAAGCAGGAGTATTTGATAGTCCCCATATCCGAAGACTTCTGAGTGATTCTAGATTCGTGAACACCATGAATGAAAAAGAGAAGGCAGCCTGGCTCTTATTTTCTGCCGTTGTTCGTAACTTCTTGAGAAACAAAAAAAACGCATAACTACGAGGATCTGGTTACTAATATGCTTTTAGCATATCGTGATCTGGGATGCAACATGAGTGTAAAGCTGCATTTCCTAAATAGTCACCTCGACCGATTCCCAGAGAATCTGGGAGCCATGGGTGACGAACAAGGGGAACGCTTCCATCAGGATTTGACGACGATGGAAGAGCGCTACCAAGGTCACATGATGGCGGACTACTGCTGGAGGATTAGAAGAGATCAGCCAGAGAAGACTTACAAGAGAAAGAGTTACAAACGCAAACTTTTGCCTGATTGAAATCAAGAAGAGGTCCTCCAGCCTGATGTACGATCATTAATTAATTATCATCTATTTGATTACAGTATTTGTAATCCTAATGTGTAATTCAAGTTTCTTCTCATATGCAATAAATGTTTGTGCAAACAAACATGCTTTACTATAAATACCGCAAAGGATGATTCAAAATTACTTCAGGGCATGATGATAGGCGTGATAAAATGAAAATTATTGTATAATATTAGTTATTGATATTACGAAAAATCTGTAGCATTTAGAGAGAATCTGATTTCAGATTTGAATTCAGTATGCTCGAATTAGTTAGGAAAATATACTTTTGTCAATTCACCTGCTTTACTGCAGTGAGTTTGATCTGTTGATGAAGTACGGAGTGCCTAATCTTGTCCCTCCTGGTGTTAGTTATTAGCAGAACTACCTTATTCTGTATTCCTTGTAACTTTTGTGTTGTTGTTTAGTGCGATCTTTGGGCATAGGAGCACCGGTATCATCATCATGATTTATAACTTATTTTTATTTCGTCCGCTTATTTACTTTAATTAATAGAGCTTGCTTATACTTTCGCTTTCGATCTGTTTACTCGTTGTTTCAGGTTCTACGTGTAACTGCTGAAGGTGATGGTGGGCTTAAGCACTTTGCCTGCTTTTTACCATCTGTAGAGATCGTCGCCAACCCACACGTTTGAAATCTTTCTCTAACCAATTAAAATGATGTTAAATTTATTCCTATTCGTCCTTATCCACGACTTTGGTTCGTATTTGTTTATGTTCCTTATCTCTGTGGCGATCCTCCGGGGCATGGTCATACCTAGACGGTAGATCTTGTACTAAACCTTGTCGAAAGTCTTTTGAACATCGCGAAGCACCGCGTCCACCCAGTGGCAGTTATGCAGCTTCGCTTTGGATAATGTTATATCAGTAAGAGTGGTGCATATTTCCCGCATTTTAGGGAATCAGTGATTTGGCTGTGTAAACAGACCGTACGTTTCTAAATGGAGCGTTAGTCTGTTGTATATTACTCTCTCGAAAAGATTGGCTATGACCTCAAGAAGAGATATTTTTCGGACAGTTTGTGCAGTATTCAGTGCCTTTCCCGGTTTGGCGAGGGAGATGATGTTATTAGGTTGTAGCGAGTCTGAAAAGTATTCCGCAATCATTGAAGCGTAGGAGATGTTAGCTATTGCTTCTATGAATGAGTCCGGGTCTCTCATAAGGTTTTCCAGCGTAATTCCTGATTATTCCGATGTTCTTTGTTTCATTTGTTTCTCCAATGCCATTGCTGCAGGGAGCTCTGCTCTGGCTTTTCGCAGTTGCCTGAGTCTCTCTGGTGTAGGTCATATGCGTTCAATTTCCTCTCTTACATGTCTGAAAGCCTTTTCTATGTCGATAATCTTCTGTGTTCTTCGAAAGTAGGGGAGAGTTTTGTAGTTCGTTTTGGGAATGGGTATTTTGTCAGTTTCTTTCAGCACCGTCATTTGTCGCTCTGTCTCTTCGTTACTGATTTCTAGGGTAGCTTCGTCTAGGTTTTGCACTTGGAATTCCTAGAGCTACTCTCTGGCGTTAATGTTGGCCCTTCTTAACACTTGCTTCTATGGTATTTAATTTGTATATGATCTGAAGATAACTGCAAACATATTACTGGTTGTTGGGAATAGAAGGGCAGCGTTACACTTTGTAGTTATGTTGTAAATTAGAGATGTTAAAACTACGACTGGTTGGTGGCCAGTATTGGGCTGAAGTAGGTAGGAAAATCTAGTTCGAATTAGTGGATAATTCATCTGTCAATTAGGCTTTCCAGGTCTAGTCCTATCCTTTTGGGTGGGCTATTTTAACTTGTAGTGGGTCTCCTTGCGTTGAGGTCACCCATGAAGATAGTTGGGTTATTTTCGCCGAATACCCTCATGAAGTTGGTATCGGTAAATAGCTTCTTTTTGAGGGTTGGTATCCCGTCATTATATTTACGCGTTTGTTTGTCTCAATCCTGACTGCCAAGTAGTACTCGTCTACATTTGCTATGTATCTGTATTTTGTGTTTTTTTCTGATGGCTCTTTTGCTACTCCATCGTAGTTAGTTTCTGGCGTTGTCTTGGTTATTACGTCGTAGTTATATTAATTGGCGCTTTCTAAGTGTGGGTTAATGCTTATTTTATTGGTCATGTGTGTTGTAAAGCGCATGTCTTTTCCTGTTTCATCCTGCGACGTTGTGGCATATTATTTTTAGTATTCTGCGAAATATTTATATATTTTTTATCTAGTTCCCTTATGTTCCGTCTACTTTGCTGGCTTTTTGTGTAACTTCGCTACTATGGGGGCTGGGGGTAACCTTATTTTGCCGTTCATTTTATTCCTGAATTGTTTCTGACTCATTGTGTGGCAAGATTCCTTGGCTATCCTTTTTTGTGCTGTTGTCAGACCTATATGGATGCATATCTTTGATTCTTTGGGTATGGGTCTCGTATTCCCACTTGTAGGGTACTTTCTTTTAGCCCTTAGATTAGGTCGTTTAAGCTTTTGGGGGCAAAAGGTCTGTTGCTAGGGGTGTAAAGCTACATGTTGAGGTCGACTATGTTAGTGAGTCGATCTACTGTTTATTCTGCTTCTGTTATGCCGTCTAACTTTTTCTTTATTGTATCTATATCTTCTTCTAGTTTATTTGTTTCTTTTTTGTTCTCTTGGCCTTTTAGTTCTGTTATTAGTTTCTTCAGTCTCTTGAGAAGTAGGTTAGTGGTTTTCTTTGGGGATTCTGATGGAGTGAAATTTACGTCTAGTACGACTGCAGATGGGAAAGGAAATCATAAGAAGTGTACATGATTTTTTTGAAGAGCCCATCTGGTAACTGACAACTAGGGAAAACGTCGCCGTAATCGCCTTAAAGACTAATGATACGCTAGATAAAAAATATGCAAAAGCCCAAAAAACAAAAATCCCCCTTAAAAAACAAAAGCAGAAAACAAACAAACAAAAACAAAACATGAAGCAAAGAATCAAGAAGAAGGAATCACCTTCCGGCGTCGAGGAGAGGAGCGCCTCCCAAAGCGCAGTGACATGTGAGCTACAACGAACAGAGTCAAATGAAATGGAGGAGGTCAGCTTCTTTCCCCAAAAGTCAGATAGTCCACAAGTCTGTGTACGCTAACCCGTCCCGAGTACAAGGAAGAAGTGGAGGGAACCTCGCTCCTCCCGATACCGGGACAGCTAACATGCGTGAAGATCATCCAGACTGGAACATTAAACGAGAATGTACCGAACAGTCTTAGAGACATAACAGTCGTCTCAATAAAGTGCAGGGGAGCGCTGATCCAAATGGCGCTGCATCATGCGAATGTGCCCAATTCGAAGATGTCAGAAAGCGAAATGAAGCCGTCGCGGCATTAGGGGTAGATCCTTGGGAACAATCGCGGTGGTATGACACGCAACTTTAAGTTCTTCTCGTTAGTCTCCCAACTCTTTTGTCCAACAACCCGAAAAGCTACAATGATACATGCCATGTAATTGATGTGAGGATGAGCCAAATGCTGGTCTTGTCGCCCATTCCTCGCGGGCTCTTTGGCGCCCACATTGGGAGCTCATTCTCAGCAATTCATACATGTCCAAAGACCCAACTGAAAAGAATTTCGACATTCACAGGCTCGCGGCAAACGTGGTGTCACAGATAACGCGAACCAGAGTGTGTGGAGATTCCAATGCCCGCGAACTTTGAGGACCATTAGTGAGTCGCTAAAAATTACAATCCGTTATCCGAACAGGGCACGACGAGTCACCTTTCGTACCAAGCGGAGTATTGCAAACAGGTCAGCCGTGGTGACAGACACAGTAGCTAGTAGAGCCCAGTTGACTTCAAACAGAGTTGATACGGCTCGGAAATTGCCCCCTACTGAGACTTAGAGTCATCTGTATGAACTGACACGGTTCCAGCATGACATGAAGTGTACTCCAAAAAGGCTGAACGCAATACTCTTAGCGCTGTATAAGTTTTGGGAACAGAGGGTGTCGACAAATGCTCAGAGGTGGTACTCTACAGGGTGGCGTCTTGGCAAAACCAGAGGTAGCATTGGCCCTAGAGCTAGAACAACCTCTCGAAGGAGTTTCGCAGCCCTAAACCGAAAGGGCTTACGGCTACGGTATGACTGGCGTCTCTCGGCGGCATAGACACCGTCAAGTGCGGCTGCGGTTGTACTGAGACCCGTTGGCGAATGAGGAAAGTTTCTGGACTCGCACGTGCAGGCGCATAAGGCACTTTCTACGGCGCAGAGCGAGTAGCATCTCCCTAGCATCGAAAAGTAGGCTCTCAATGGGGGACGTGCGAAAGGCACCGGTCAACAGGTGGAGACCGATGTGGTGGATCGAGTCCCCCTTCCGCAATATACGAATGAATGCGGATGCATGAAACTCGCATCTGAAATCAAGCTTCAAACGAACAAAGGATCGTTGAAAAGTAAGGCAATACCCCTATCAGCACCTAAAGTGCTGAACGTCACGAAACGAAGAATCCCCATGACGCGGGTAAAATACACCATAAGGCTGTGTATATGAGCCTCCCAGGTGAGGCCTCCGTCGAAAACAAAACAAATGAAACGGTGTGAATCCACAACTCCCAGGCGAACCCCGTTAAGGAATAAGTACGGGTTAGGGTTGAGCCGTGGATTGTGGCAGAAGTGGACCACATTAGTCTTGGCCAAGGTAAACAAAACCTGTGTACTTGGGCATAGCGAGAGTTGACGCTAAAGATTTGGCATCTAGGCAGCACCGAAAGAGATCAAAAGGCCGTCCACGTAGAGCGTAGCGAGTACATCTTTAGGTAGAACCGAAGTGATACCGTTAATGTTCAGGGCAAAGAGTGTGCCACTAAGGAAAATTCCTTGTGAAACACCCCCTTCCTGCTCCATTGGGCCGGAAAGGGTTCCCCCACACCCGTAGGAAGAATCGAAAATCTCCGAGATAAAGATTGGAAGGGGTCCCCTCACCCTCATCTTGTGGTGAGTCTATATGATACCGTATCGCCATGCTGTATCAAAGTCCTTCCCAAGATCTAAAAACATCGTGGCTAGTGGTATCTTCAAAGGAATGCCTCGCAGACGGTATTTTTCAGTCAGAGCCGAACAGCAGACATGGAATGGAACTTGTGGAGCCCGCACTCTACAGAAGACAGGTGGCCTCTGCTGTCCAGGATAAAGACTCGTCTAGCATTTACCAACTTCTCTATCAACTTTCACACTCAGCAGGTCAGATAGATTGGGCGGAAACGGGCGGGCTCGTATATTGCGGTCTCATTCTCTTGGAGAACGGGAGGAGAGTCCTGCGAAAACTTGCCCAAAATCAATTTGACTCGCTTCCACACCTATGCAAAATCTGGCTGTGCATCCGGAGATCACAAAGATAATCGAGAAAGGAAAATGAAGCGGTTGTCAGGCAGTAATGCGTAAACTCATCCACATTCAGGACATCAATCACCAGCTCGCCGATCAAGTTGGCAAGGAACTTACTCCTGGGAATGATCGAGTAGTGTCCCTAGAAGGGGTTGTCTAACCTTTAAATACCCGAGCTATAAAAGGGCCTTGGCAACCGTGCCCGGATGCTGCGGAAGTCTTCTGCATCGAAGTCGGCTGACTATGTAATCTACGCAGAAATAACAGTATACCTCCTGTCCAGGTGCAACTGCACAGCTACTCCCTCAAATGGGCTATTTATTGCAAAGAGAAGAACGAGCCATCATGTCGGGTGCAAATCTCGCATCCTCCTGCTCAGCCCCCATCTCATGGTGGTGGGGTCGTAAAACTCTTATATCCCGAGTGGGTGGGCAGTAGCCACGCATCAAGCATAGTTTCATGCAAAAAGAGCCTCCATATCTACCCATTTCGTTCGCAATCTACGGCAATTCCATTGAAGGAATATGCCCTCCAGTCTTATCTCGGAGGAGATGTAGGATTCACTTCAAACAGGGTTCCATGAGGAAGGAGAACTCCGTGCTATGTTAACCGAACAAGGTGCTGAAGGTGCTGTCGTCTTCAAGGAATTATTGGGGGAGGTTGGGCTTGCTATGCGAATCGTTTCCTCCCTCTGCTTCGAAGGTGATAATTCATCCTTTTGTCGATCCACCTTCTCCGAGCAACCCACTCTATCCTTGGGTAGGGGTGTATGAACCGAAGCTCATTTGGTGTTGTCCTCCTTTCGGGTAGCAGCTTTAGGAAGCCCGGAAGACGGCCTTACGACCACCTTCAAGGGTGTTTCCTCATGTCAGTCTAACAAGTCTAAGAGGCGCGCAGCCGTTTAGCCTTACGAGAAAAGGTCAACTTGGGAGAGTAAGGGGACCCCTGATTTTGGCAAATGCTGGGTATGAGCCCTTTGTATAACCAGCTCCATCAGGGGAGTGGTCGAGGTGAGTATAACTCGCAGAAGGTTTCTGAATGATCGCGGAAACGACCGTGCTCGTCGGCCTGGAGAGGCTAGGGAAAAGGGTGCCTGTTTTAAAATTAAGGCATAAGACGTCCCAGAAGCGCTGGGCTTGCCAGACCAATTCCATAACCTTGCAAAATGAGAGAAGATACATAGCCTTTGTATAACCAGCTCCATCAGGGGAGTGGTCGAGGTGAGTAGAACTCGCAGAAGGTTTCTGAATGAGCGCGGAAACGACCGTGCTCGTCGGCCTGGAGAGGCTAGGGAAAAGGGTGCCTGTTTTAAAATTAAGGCATAAGACGTCCCAGCAGGACTGGCCTTGCCAGACCAATTCCATAACCTCTCAAAATGAGAGAAGATACATAGCCTAAATTTCCAGGATGTCTTTCTCCATGAGATAAGCACCAAATTACTTTAAGTACCAAGGTACTTATCGTCTAAAGCCTTTGGAAACTTACACAGACTTCGGGTCAACCCAACTTTGCACATCTTCATGAGCGATTCGTATTGCTGAAGCGGTGGCAGTAGTAGAAACTCCGCGGCAGTGGCACGAATGACTTCACACGTTCGACCTTGTCCGCCCCATCTGACCCGTCCGTCCCCGATGTCCCCGCGGAGGGAGAGGAACCTTTAGTCATCCCTGTCTTTTTTATGTTCTTTTTTTGGGGGAGAGGAGGGTGGAGAATGAACCCGCTTCTTTCTCCACCGTTGGAAAGAGCCCATAGACCGGACGGACCGGCCTCTCAAGATCCTTTTCCGAGATGGAGAAGGTCTTAGCTGTGAAAAGGGCACGAGCTGGTGGAGGAGGTCCCTCTTCTTCTTGTTAGTTCTCGGGGGCCCTAGCCGCCTGAGGAGAACCTTACACAGGGGCGGATTTATGCTCAGAGTTTGGTACCGAGCCCTGGTTCATCCCCATGGAAGATCCTGGCGTCACCACAGGAAACATGTCCATCTCAGGGAGGCCTCCATGTTGCCTCATCCTAATTAAAGCATCACATATTCTTGAGGTACCTTTTGTAGTGTCTCTGGCCGGATCATTGACCAGAAACGGTCAATTTTGGACCGCTTGCTTGCCCTCTCAGCAGTCTTCTGTGATAGAAAATGGGGTCTGCCATTGGTCTAAGGATGGACTCGTCTATGGGTGACTCCACAAAATGGAGTGAAGGGAGAAACCCCCACCTCCGTAGGCCTAGGAGAGGAGTAAACCTCCTTTCCGGTAGAACAGCGTTGGAGTGGCCCTTGAGAAAGCACAGGAGGGATGGGGGGAGGCACCTGCTATTTAGAGGTGGAGCTGCTCGAGAGCTGCTCCAAAGATGGCAAAAGGGAAGCCCCTCTGCCGCATGCTTATTGTGAGAGGAAAAACCCTGTACCAGTCGAATGTATGTCTCGTGTTACCTCTTCCTCCTCGACACCTAGGGAGGGCAAGGCCGCGCTTAGAGGCGGATCCTTATTTGCATTTCCACCAATGTCTTCTATTGTACCTATAATTCAGAGAAAACGAAAAAAATCACCCATGGAAAGTAAATACTGACGCCCCAATGACTTGGCTCATGGTATATATTGACGGTCGAGCATTTGATTGATACGCATCTGCTGATATACCTCACGGATACAGACTTTACTTTTCTTATGAATGTACTTTGAGCAACGCTGACGAAGAAAACAGCCTAACGGAAAGTCCTCCGGTGAATTTTATTTCACCCTTAAGAAAAGATTTTAATAATACCTTTTTTTCTTCGGAAAATTCATAATCAATTCATAATCAAAACTTCATAATCAAAAACCTCACTGCTACCGCCCACCCTCCTGCGTGTGAGTCTGCCTCGCATGTCTGCCATTCATTAATTTTGTCTTAGCTATTTCGGCTACTTGGACTGACATAATTAAGGGCTTACGTGAAAACTGGTATGAGGATTAGTCCACAGCGGAAGCGTAAGTCAGAAATTTTCTCGAAATTGGGACTTAACTGCAAGTCTCGGGTGGAGGGAAAATCCTTATCATCCGAGGAACCCAGTCAGAATCATCGAGGGAGTAACATCCGTCTCTATGTAGTTGTAAGCGGTTATGGCGCAAGTACCTGAAGTGGCACAAATGTAGAGGCAGTTGATTCGGCAGCTACTTCCATCAAGTCCACCATTAGTCATCCTGTAGAAGTCTAAATACCTCGTACATTAGTGTACGCAGAAATACTCCGACACAAGCTGCGTGTCTCTCCCGTATTCCAAATTCGCCTTTCGTCTCGAAATTCCCTCCACCCTTTTCGCGCCTTTGAGATAACCAAATTCGCGGCCGGTCACACAGGAAAATGTCTGCCTCGAAAGGACACCTGCTAGCCGACGAAGGTCCGAGTTTTCGCGCCGTTGTAAACTGCGACGTGGAGCATAGGTGTGAAAGATTTACTCTGTCTGGCAGCAGATGAAAAGGTCTTTCACGCAGCGATACGGATTTTATGAGAATTCGGTGCTCTCTCTCGATTTCTGCTCGTGAGGGAAATAAAAGGGAAACTTCTCCCTGGAGTCAGGCAGAAGACCTTGGACCTACGTCGAGTGTGTGGAGCTCGTTTCACAAAGGAAACAGTTCGCCCGTTGTAAGAAAGAAACTTCGGGGAATTTGTGTGTTGCCGTCACGGTACTTGTAGGTGCCAAACTTCTCGCAGTTCTCCTTCCCCATTCAGAGTCTTAGGTTACACAGGACCTTCCTCTGCGGATTACCCTAGGCGTAGATAGGTAATCGGTTTCGGCTACCCACTTCAGGAGCAGAATAATCAGATAGTAACTTCGAGCAAGAAGAAGTCCGATTTGAGCCACAGTTTGGCTCGCCTTCATGATCCAGCATAGGATCATTATATCACCGGTCTAGGATTACCTTATCATTCGGTAACCTCGGACGGCTGGACTAAGTGCGATCATCGTCACCAGAAGAAGATCTTCACCGTCATTCTCAAAAATACTTACGAACTCAAAGGTATCATTAAAGTGTGAATTATCCCTTCCCCTAACTTCACCAGTTTATTCGTAACTAAAATTCTCATCCCGAGCCCATAACCTCGAGTATTAGAAGTGATTAATTCAGTGCTTAATTCAATAATATTATTCCATTCATTCTGGCGGGTGCCATTAAGACACAAGCATACTAGTGAGTAATTTTCAAGTATAATCCCCCACATTATGTAGACTTACTTATTCAGTGCAAAGATTAAATCTATTTATACCTATATACGCTGTTGCATATTTCTAATTCATGTACATTAAAGATTATTCTTGTATTTGTGTGTTTAACTATTTTGGTCGATCCTTTGGCAATTAATAAGTAATCCACTCGGCTTAAACCTCAATATTACACAGGTCCACCTATGACTGGCTTTTACTGAGTAAGGACACACTCAGAGGATCATCATCTTAATTTTGATCAAAAGGGAAGCACCGGGGTTATTCTTATTCACCGGAAGTGGCTAGGGTAGGTGTATTGGATACACTTCACCTCCGCTTCACTTTGGTGCAGTAATAAAATATATGTTTAAGAAGTGGGACTGGGATTACCCACTCACTAACCTCGACACATTCCTTTCGAGGCTTTTATTCGGGACCCATCCCATCCATCCATCACCATCCATCCATCACCACCCATCACGATGGCAGCATCTGAGTGGGGGAACAACTGGAAAATGGACAGAAGCGCTCATATCAAATTTTCCATAGTCATTGCCTTTACCACCTCATTTCTTCCATCATACCCAAAACACAATAATTACACTTTTGCTTGCAGAAAGAAAAAATAAATCAAGAAAGAAGAGGAAAAGGACAGAAGGAGACCTTTGAGGACCATTCCCAGACAAAGCCCTCCTGAAAGGAGCAAGCTCTGCCAATCTTCGTTCGCATTCCTAAGGGGCTTATCGAGGTCCCTAACAGATTCCTGGCTATATGAACAGAAACAGGGGACGTAGACAGGCTTCTGTCTGAAGAAGCCGCGACTCTACTCAAAACTTCTTTAAACCTGGAAGCCAAGCCCCCCCCCCCCCCCGTCCCGCCTCCACACACCGACACATAAGTGGCAGCTAACAGAGGCGTTATCTGCCGAAAAGTGGAGAGCTGGGTAGGAGGAAACAGAGCGGAGGAAATAAAATAAAATTTTATTTCCATGGGCAAAAGTACGAGAAATTATCAAATTTCGAAAACACACACATGTGTTCAAGGTAACTTTTGCAACCACAGAAATGTCAAGAAAGGCGACAACTGAAGGATTCCTGGTATTCAGTATGAGAATACCGATATAAAACATCGAACAGGAACGTTTCCATAGAATACAAATGTGCTTTGTATGCTATAAGCTGGAACAACACACTACTAGAACTTGTCCTGAAAAACAGAAAATCCGGTGCAGTGAACGCGCTACAGTTGGTCACCGGTACGATAAGTGTGAAAAGACAAAGAAAAAGTGCTTAAACTGTAAGGGCGACGATAGGACTATGACCCTGAACTGCCCTAAAAGGAAAGAAATAATCAAGAAAAAAGCAGAAGAGACAAAGGCAAGACAAAGCACTTATGCGAGCGCCGCTAAAAAGAGTAAAGAGGTACAACCAACGAGGCCATCCCCTTCAGACCTTCTCGTCTCTAACCGCCTTAGCGCTCGCATACTAATTTGCATCACAAATGCCAACGTAGCAAACGCCATACAACCAGGCTGCTACAATCAAGTGCTCAACTCGCTCCGAAAAGCGAATGGCCTACCGTCCATAATCGTATCGACAAAACTAGAATGCTCTAAAGCGTTCAACACTCACTTATCTAAAATAACGAGTTCAGGAAAGCCGGACTTAACATGGAAAAATCACCCTCTCCTGTAGAATCTGAAGAGGAAGAAAAAGAAGATGATGAAGAGGAAACAGACGAATAAGAAGTAGATAACACCGATTCGGAAAGTGACTAGGGCCCGTGCACTCGTAACAGGGCGAAGAGTAAATCAAAAACTCCGAGCCCCCCCCCCCCCCTCTGAAAAACACAGAGCCTGTACATGCACAAGCGGTCACCCAGACAAAAAAAAAGAAGTAACACCGTTAATTAACAATACATCATGCAAAGAAACGCACTAAAAATATTAGAAATAAACACCAACGGCTGCACGACTAAAAGAACTCTTTACGGAAATGTATTCAGGAAAATGGATGCAGACACGGAATCGATACTGGTAATTCGGCAATGAAGATCTGGAATTACGAAGTATTGATCACAAATTACTCGCAAGAGCGCTACGACGGCGCCGCTATTACGATTAAGAAGGGGATAAAAACAAATAAAAATATTTGAAGAATCCTATCTCGCGATTGAGGTCGAATTCGACATTGGAAGATTAGTCCTCGCCACCGGATACCAACCGCCAAGGAGATGCTAATTACCTCTACAGACTCTCACTGGCCTATTCAGCAGAAGAACCCCCACAAAATTAATGGGGGATCTGAATGCCAGATGCTAGGAGTCCAGCTACAGGACCTTTAATGGAAATGGAAGTATCCGTGACATTTTGCTGGACAGAAGCATCGTCCAGCGAATTGGCTCAGACTTCCCCCCCTTTTGTCAGAAGAAGGAGTACCACGAAACCAGACATGTGACTGGCTAATCGTCAGCTACCATTCAATTATTACATTGAACCAGTTTAGGTACCATGTAGGGACCTTATAGGGATCTTCCTTACCATCAACATGAACCCTATACAAGTCCCAGCTGTAGTTAGAAAAACACTACGAAAATCAGAGTGGGCATGGTACGCACGTGTCATCGAGGACTATTATCCGCCAAACTTGGATGAAGCGATTTTCGAGGAGATCGACGAGGCACTCGATGACCTTAACAGCCATCTTATTAACGTGGATAGAGCTTATATCCTGAAATTTGAGTAAAATTCCATCTCAACCTACAGATGGAAGATTAATACCGTGAGTTGAAGATGTTGTACGAAATCAACGTCAGAAATGTACCAATTGACTACTCAATACATCCTAGTAAAGAAATAAAAGAAGAGCTCAATTAGTTGATCTTTGAGCAACAATGGCGACGTTGGGACGCTGCGATCGAAAGTTTCGATCACGATGCATCTCCCAAAGATTTTTAATCAAAATCAGACATCTCAAAGGATCGAATGAAAAAAAAGGAAGAAAATGGAAATAAGGAAAGAAGATAGAACCATCGAAACAGAAAAAAGAAACATCGAGGAAATTTTCCAAAGTTATTGGGAGCAAATTTTTACTATAACTGAAGAAGAAAATGAAGACTGCGACATAGAGTTCGAAAGTGACATCATAGACGAGCTTAATACACAAATACATAGGACACATCCACACTACCAGGTGGATAGACAGGGCGATGGATCCGCCGAAATTACCGAAGAGGAACTACTTGGCGGACTCTGTTCATTCATTCAAAAGGCTCCGGGGCTCAAAAGTTTAAACTTCGAAAAGAAACCAGCCAATGTCATCGAGGGAATGAGAATAATTTTTAACGCATGTCTAAACACGTGATACTTTCCAGATGCTTTTAAAACAGCAAAAATTATCTTTTGCCAAATCATGAAAAGGCCCCAACGCTGAGAGATAGCTACCGGCCAATTTCACTCCTGGAATTTGGCGGGAAGGTCTTTGAGAATTTCCTCAACCAAAGACTGGTGTCATACCTGGAAGAGAATTTTCCATACAACCCCTATCAGTTTGGGTTCAGAAAAAAACGAAGTACGGAGATGGTGATAAATGTCATCACGGAAAAGCTCGCCCAGGCAAAACGGGAAGGGTGTTACGTGGACATTGTTTGTCGGGATCTGTCAAAGGCATTTGATAAGGTGTGGTAGCGGGGTATGCAATGTAAGATCGTACAGCTGTGCCTAAATAAAAACTTAGAAGAACTCTCTGTGAATATGTCATGGAGAGAGCGGCGTATGACAATTTATGGTGCATGGACAGACCGATTTTTCAGCTCAATGCATGCCTCCCGCAGGTGAGGGGGGGGGGAGGTCTGTCCTATAATCTCTACTCGATATACACGGCAGATGTCCCTGACCCTGCGAACCCCTCTTGCCTTACATTTACATGCCGATGATTTCAGCCATATAATCACTTGTCCTTGGAGCAATACATCTATGCAAGCTCGTGTGGCAGGGGCAGAAAAGGAAAGATTAAACAACTACGAGGCACAATGAAAGATTCGAACGAATCAAGAGAAAATCAAAGTAATCCGCATTGGCAGGAGACTACTCTCAGATGTCAGGGTGGGGAATAGACGCTATCCCTACACCACGGAGTGCAATGTACTCGAAATGAGGATTACTTCATCCGGGTACAATAAACACGTAGTAAATATAATTTTTGAAGCCTCGACCGCAGTCAGGACTCTTTATATGTTTAGAAATCTCCGCGAAAGCAACGAAAAAGAAATCTACAACGCAACTGTAAGATCTACGTTGCTGTACCCCGCTTCCCCCCTCTCTTGTGTCTCGAAGACACCAAAAGAGGAGACTACAGACTCTGCAGAATAAATGCGTATACGAGGGGTGGTCAATAAGTTTTGCGAGTCGGTAGGGGAAAACAGAGGAAGGGGGATGGCTGTTTGTTGGGGTTTTAGGACAAATTATGATAAGTCAGGACCTGTAGCCGCACGCTCCTGCCTCATCTATTTAAGAAGCAGTAGCTGATCGCAGATCGTCAGTCATAAATTTTTCAACAATGGAGAAGGTTGAGCACCGCGCACTGATCAAATATTTGACCAAGGAAGGCAAGAATGCCAAAGGGATCCATGAACGCATGGTTGCAGTGTACACCGACACCGCCCCTCCCTATGCAATCATTGCTCGCTGGAATAGGGAGTTCCGCCATGGTCGTGAGTCCCTTGAATACGCCCGTCAGACGTGACCAACGAGGACAATGTGGCCCGTGTGGAGAAGATGATCCTCGAAAATCGACGGGTGAAGGTCGAAGAAATCGAGCGAGGACTTAGAATAAGTGTCATCAACATCATCCAGGACAATTTGGCCATGACCAAATTGTTCCTAGAAACCTCACACCCCATGATCGACTTCAACGTGGGCAAAGTCCACAAGGCCAGAGTTGCACAAGCTGCCCTGCACGAGTGCGGATTCGAGGAACTCAACCATCCCCCCTACAGTCCAGATCTGGCCCCTAGCGACTACTTTTTATTCCGCCTCAAGGCTGCACTGCGTGGACGCCGGTTTGGGGACGATGAAGATGTCCAACTCGCCGTCCAGGAGTGGATTGAACAGCAGTCGGGAGATTTCTGGTTGTCGAGAATTCGAAGCCTCAGAGACAAGTGGCGCAAGTGCATTGAAGTCGAGGGTAGTTATATTGAAAAATAATAAAACACTTTGCCTCATATCTCGTTTCCTTATATCCAAATTGCAAAACTTATTGACCGCCCCTCGTACCTAATTACGGGTCCAAGCAGGCGAGAAAAAAGACGTCAAGAGAGATGCACAGGGAAGAGGAGGAGAACTCCCATTAACATTGCCATCGAAGTACGGACAAGGAAAATGCAAGAACTGGTTAATCAAGAATTGAATTACGAAATCACTCAAATGATTAAGCAGAGCAGAAGAGCTAGAAGTCGTGCCAGATTTCCAAGCTTCGCTAGCCAACTGGCTGGTGGAGACGAAGTGCAGTTCTATGCGTGAAAAGTGTTATATTACCAACTAATAAGAGATCAAAACCGAATTGGACAAAAAATCTGAATTTTAACTAAATCATCGATTACGACAAATAACTACCAATCATGACTTATTTCAACAAAGAGAGACAAGAAGAAAGAATAAACAAAAGACATTAATACTAATTAAAAGGTTTCATTATGAAAATTTAGGTAATTGTAATATATATTTATTTGTAATGTATATATTTATGCAATTGTGTGTCTATTTGTGATGTTTATTTGTAATGATATATATATTTATTTGTAATTTATATATTTATATAATATCGAAACAACAATCTCCAACTCCATTAGTGATTACCCATAATACAACCAACTAACCTCCTCCCACACAACCAACTAACTTGCTAACAATACTTATTTAAGTTTAAATTTCCCCAATTTTAGGCAGTTCACCTCCAACCACTTAACGCGCTTCTACTGGAATTAATTTGCTCTAGATTTTCTGTAATTAGTCAATTAATGTCCTCTGTTTTTTGTGTGATTATTCAATGCACTACTACTGCAATGTAAGTCTCTTATAGTTGTAAAATTTGGCGCCTATGTACCTTAGACCTATCTCTCAACGTGTGATAAGTATTAGTAAGATTTTTTATTTGTATGTATTGTATAAACTGTATATTTGTAAATATGATATTCATGTTTCTCCAAACCTCATATATTTATTTATAACTTTAATTAAGTAAAAGGAGAACTGCCAAATTACAAACTTTGACTTACTATTTAAACTGCTCTCATTGTTACTGATAGTAATAACTATAATAATAACTTTAATATATTAATTTTCCATATTTCCTGTGTTTTGCCTTTACCAATACTAGGCTATGATATATATATGAAGGAAAACTCTAAGATCATGAATTATATTATAAGATTGATTGGCATAATTTGAACTCTGATTTAGGCAATTAATGTAACTTATCTTGTTACTTGGCTGTTTGTACCCCGTAAGGAGCGCGGCGATTTACCATCCTGGCTGCCGTGCTGACGGGACTCAGCACCACGTCCGACCCCAGCTTAGCCTCTTTTCCTTCCTTCAGACACCTGTGTTCCCCCGCTTTTCATACAACCTCTCCAACAACTTTCTCTGGTCAGCCTCTAATTTTACAGGGTAGATGCTGGCCTTCTTCTCACCCAACCGTCCCGGATCGGGGCTGAGGGGGGAGCGGACAATGTTCCCTAAACCCTGAGCTCCGGTTTGGGATGGTGTTTTTTTAACAATCTGCTTCATCCCCACTCATACATTCCTCAAATCCCTTTTCCTTCTCTCCTCACACTCTATCAATTTTACGCCGTGCCAAAGGTGGAGCCACCATGCTAAAGGGCTGCCAGGTCACCAGGCTGGAGGAGTGGCCCTAAATGGCGGCACCTGGCTTTTCCAGACCTGTAAGCAGCCCTTGCAGAGCAGGCTACTGCGAGGAGTGATGAGCCATTGCATCCAGAATAAAATATAGGGTCACAATGCCCAATGATGAGTCTATAAAAAAAAATCCACTTAATTTTCTCGATACCACCGTCGGAGCCGCCCTCGGGCAGCTACAAAGAAAAATGGAGGTCCCCCCTCCTGTGCTTGCGCGGGGATCCTCCAAATTTCTCTAAATAGAAAAGAGGCTTACTCCTGTCCTTCGCCTACGGGTGTAGGGGACTCCCCCTCAACCTCTTCTCTGGAAGTGCTTTCGGGCACCTCCCTGTTCCCAGGCGTAGTCCCCCCTTTTCTTTCCAAGGTGACTGCCAAAAAAGGCCAGCAGGCAGCCCATAGCCGACCGCTCCCCATCGAAGCGGCTCGGTAGGGCAAACCCCCTTAGGGTGGAGAGGGAAGCCAGGCCCCTTCGGTCGCTTCCCTCAAAAGACCTGCTGGCAAGAATATTAAACCTTGCTGGGGTCAAGGCCTGTGCCTCCCCAGACGTGAGTTGAGACAGCGCTGAAAACAGGACCTGAGATGTCCTGGGAAAATGGCCAACGGGAGGCCCCACATGGTCCGTGAGGCAAACCAGCCTCAGACGGTAGGGCGTTCCATGGGAGGGAATCCGGGCTCGGCGCTAAGCACCGAACCCAAATCCGCCCCTATGCAAGGTCCTCGTCAAACGGCTAGGGTTTCCGAGGCAGTACAAGGAGGGGAGAGATCTCCTCCGACTGGTGCCCCCACGACTGCCAGGACCTTCTCCATTTTAGAGAAGGACCTAGCTGAAGCCGGTCCATCTGGCCTGGGGGCTCCTGCCGGCAGAGGAAAAAAGCGGGTTCATTCCCCGCCCTCCTCTTCTAAAAAGAAAAAGAACAGGAAAAAGAATAAATAGACTCGGGGCTCCTCTTCATCCGCAGAAGCTGCGGGAACGGATGAGTCTGCTGCTTCGGTAAGCGAGCAAGACTAGATTGGCACATCTGGCCCCTCTGCCCCTCACCCAGGGAGCCCAGGACTAAGACCAAAAGTGCGCAGGGCGGAGCTTCAATAACATCGGGCCCCCTCATTCAGAGGTTACCTGGCGTTTGCGAGTCCACTGGCTTCAAACGCTTTCCCGTTATTCGCTCCACTGATGGCAGCATATTGGCCAAGGTGACCCGTTTCTTGAACGGGAGCCCTCTGGTGAATGTGGCGAATCCCTCCGAGGCGGCCAAGATAAGTGCTCTTCGGACACCACTTGATGGCACCCCGGTGAGTGTGACGCTGCACTCTACCATGAACTTTGCGAAAGGAGTAGTTTATGCGAGGGAACTCGTGGACTACTCCATAAAGGACATCACCTTAGAGCTGGCCGACCATGGGGCGGCCAAGGTCGAACGTGTGGTAAGAAAACAGGGAGGGGCCTCGAGACCCAACCCTACACTCTTCGTCACGTTCGACTGTTACAAGCACCCTGAGTCGGTGCGTGCCGGTTGATATCGCTACCGCGTGAAGGCATTTGTGCCAATGCCGCGGAGGGGCTATTACTGTCCCTGCTTCAGCCATAGGATTCGCTCATGTAGACGTGCAAAGTCGGGGTCACCCGAAGTATGTGTAAATTGCTCCAAGGCTGCACACGATAAGTCTAAATCGTGTGTGGCCAAGTGTGTCAATTGTGGAGAGCCTCAACGTCGCTTCTTCGAAGCAATGTGGCGCATATCTCTTTGAGAAAGAAATCCTGGCCGTTCAGGCCCAGGATCGACGCTCATTCCGCGAGGCTAAGGACTTAGTCCTGGCGCGCCTGACTTTGCCTGGGACGTCTTACGCCTCAATGCTAAGAAAGACACTCTCTGCTCCTTGCCTATCCATGCCAACGAGCAAGGTTGTTTCCGCGCCCATTCGGAGCCCTTCTGCGGGTTCTACTCAAACCGGCCGCAGCCCTGGTAAAGCTGGCGGCACAAAGGGTTCACACTCAACCCCCGCTAAAACCAGGGCACCCTCCCCCTTCCCCCATCGTGACCATTTCCCGTATGGCGAAACAGTCACGCGCCTCCGCCGAGTCGTTAGACTCACAGGAGGCAACACCCCTGAAGTTGGTCACCAGTCAATCCTCCGGGGTTCCTAAAGCTGCCCCCCGAAAGGAGGACAGCAACAAAGGAATTTCGGCTCCTTCGCCCACGCCTAGTGGTGGGCTGAGTGGCTCAGAGACGGTGGATCCTCGAAAAGAGGGCCCCTCGCCATCGAAGCCGCAACGCCCGCCTAAGGTTTCGAGGCGAAGGGAAAAAAGACTCACATGGCCAGCCCAACCTCCTCCAATAAGTCCCCGGAGGCGACAGTGCTTTCAGCGCATTGTCCGGCCAACAGCGCCCGGGGTTCTGCCTCCGGGAATCGTATGGCCATTCCCATGAGGGTCTTCTGTTCGAAGAGGGCCCCCGCGATTCCTCCGAGCTAGGCCTGGAGGGCATATTCCTTCAATGGAATTGCCGGGGACTCCGGGCCAACTGGGAGGGGTTGCGGAGGCTCGTCTCGTCCTATCCCCGTTAGCTATTTTTCACCTGGATAGGAGGTATACTATCATTTCTGCGTAAATTCCACCGTCAGCTGACTTCGACGCGACGGACTTCCACCGCGTCGTGGCATGGTTGCTGAGGCCCTTTCTCATGCTTGGAGATCTGAACGGCAGACATTCTCTCTGGATGGAATACTCAATAAATTCCAGGGGACAGGACCTTGCCGATCTGATCGAAGGGCTTGAGATAGGTGTTCTAAATGTGGATGAATTTAGGCATCACTGGCCGAGAACCGCTTCATTTTCTTGCCTTGACCTATCTTTGTGCTCTTCAGATGCACAGCCTGATTTTGATTGGTGGGTGGTAGATGACATGCATGGTAGTGATCACTTTCCAATTCAAATATCATTTTCAGGGCAACCTTCGACTGAGAGCCCACCTCGGTGGTGCTTGGCGCGGGCGCGGTGGTCTGCATTTCAGGAAATGACTGAATTCTCTCTCAGTCGAGGAGTTTAGGTTGGTAGATGAGGCCGTTAGGTTTTTCTTCGGTAACCTCATCGCCGCGGGCCTGACTACTATTCCTAGGACGTCTAGCCATTTTACACGCCGACCACTCCCGTGGTGGTCGTCCGAGTGTGAGACGACCCTCAAACAGAAGCGTTATGCCTACATGCGCTATAAGCGCCGCCTGAACGATTTCACTGTCGCTGAATTATGTCGAGATAGGGCTAGGTTCCGGTATATTTCGAAGCACGCCCGCCGCTCTTCTTGTTGGGCATACGTGTCTTCACTTAATGGGAAAGACCCCTCTAGCAGCGGTGTGGAAGCGAGTCAAAAGGATTCGGGGCAAGTTCTCGCAGGACCCTCCTCCCGTTCTACAGGAGAATGGGACCGCAATCTCGGACCCCGCATCCGTGGTGGAATCCTTCGCGACCACTTTCTCCGCATTCTCTAGCCGGCATGCTGATCCGCCAGCATTCAATGCACGTCGTGATGTCGCGGAAGGACGCCGACTGGACTTTACCTCCAGAGGCGGCGAACCCTTTAACGACAGGTTTACTGAGTGAGTTGCGTTCCGCTCTTGCTTCGTGCGCGTACACCGCACATGTTCCGGACGATGTCCCGTACGCCATGCTTCGACACCTGGGTGAGCGAGGCATGGTCATTCTCTTAGATTTGTTCAACAGGATCTGGGTGGAGGGTCTCCTCCCAGATTTCTGGCGAATCGCTACTGTGTTCGCCTTTCGCAAACCGGTGATAAATCACTCTACTCCTGCCGGTTTCCGCCCAATCTCTCTAACCTCTTGCGTGTGCAAGTTGATGGAGAAATTAGTAAATGTTAGATTAGCCTTTTTCGTGGACAGCGAAGGCCATCTGTATTCTGCACAGTGTGGTTTCCGCAAGTTCCACTCCACGTCGGATGCTTTGCTCCGACTGGAAAATGCCGTCTGTGAGGCCTTCTTTCGTAGACAGCACTACGCCACGGTGTTTTGCGATCTGAAGAAAGCCTATGATAGCGCATGGCGATTCGGTATCATGGAGACTCTCCACACGATGGGGGGGAGGGGACGCCTCCCAATGTTTATATCTGAATTTTTGCGAGATCGTCGATTCCGCGTACTGGTGGGGGGGAGCCCTCTCCGGCCCAATGGAGCAGGAAGAGGGTGTCCCGCAGGAAAGTATCCTCAGTGTCACACTCTTTGCTCTGAGCATCAACGGCATCACCTTGGTGCTGCCGGAAGGTGTTCTCGCTACGCTCTACGTGGACGACCTTTCGATCTCTTTTAGCACGGCCCAGATGCCAAATATGGAGCGTCGACTCCAACAGGCATTGAACCGCGTCTCTCGCTATGCCGAAACGCACAGGTTTCAGGTTTCCTTGGCCAAGACTAAGGTGGTGCATTTCTGCCGCTATCCACGGCTCCACCCCGACCCAGATTTGTTTCTTAATGGGGTGCGCCTGGAAGTGGTTGAGTCGCACCGTTTCCTTGGTCTTGTATTTGACCGACGCCTCAGCTGGGAGGCTCATATTCGCAGCCTTAGGGTCTCTTGTACCCGCGCCATGGATATTCTCCGCTCCGTGACGTTCAGTGCTTGAGGAGCTGATAGAGCTATTGCCTTACTTTTTCATCGATCTTTGTTCGTTCAAAGTTCGACTACGGATGCGAATTTTATGCATCCGCAGCCGAGCGTTTATTGCGGAAGGTGGACTCAATCCACCACACTGGCCTTGGTCTGGCGACCGGTGCTTTCCGCACCTTCCCCATTGAGAGCCTACTAGTCGATGCTGCGGAGATGCCACTCGCTCTACGCTGCGTACAGTGCATCACTCGCCTGTACGCGCGAGCCCGGCGCCTCCCTCAGTCGCCAACAGCTCTCACTGCATCCGCAGCTGATTTCTGACGGTGCCTATGCCGCCCAGAGACGCCAGTCATACCCTAAGCCCTTTGGGTTTAGGGCCAGGAACTCTTTCGAGAGACAGCTATAGCTCTCGGGCCGGTGGCGCCCCTGGTACTGCCCAGGACGCCACCCTGAAGGGTACCACATTTGGCTATTTGTCGCCACGCCTCTGCTCCCAAAGCTTGTACAGCGCCGGGAGTATTGCGTTTGACCTTTTTGGAGCACACCTCGTGTCACGCTAGAACCGTGCCAGTGTATACGGATGGTTCCAAGTCCGAAGAGAGGGTCAGCTTCCACACCATATCCCCTCTGTTTAAAGTCAGCGGGGCTCTGCCAGGCGCTGCGTTTGTCTTCACGGCCGAGTTGGTGGCAATACACCACTCAGTACGGGAGATTACGCGACGTGCCCGGTTCGGAGACCGGATTGTGATCTATAGCAACTCGCAAAGCGCCCTGAGTGCTCTCGGGGCATTGGAATCTCCGCATCCACTGATTCGCGATATCCGTGATGCCACGGTTTTGGTGAGCCAGGTGGATGTCGAGATTATCTTCTGCAGGGTTCATGGACATGTAGAAATTGTGGGGAATGAGCACGCCGATGAGGGTGCCAAAGAGTTTGCTTTTCCCAAACTGACTACTTGGCAGGAATACGGGCAGCTCTTCGGACTGCTTGGCAAAAAAGATGGGAGACGGTCGAGGGTAACTTAAAGTTACGTGCCATTGCGCCGCGACTGTTCCCATGGACCTATCCCCCAATTCCACGACTGCTTCAGGTCGTTTTCTGTCATCTCCGAATCGGGCACACTCGTGTGACGCATCGCCATTTGATGGAGCTCTCGCCTGCGCCCTATTGTGACGACTGCGTCGTCCCCCAGACTGTTCGGCACACTCTTGTCGAATGTCCCAGTCTGGGTGATCTTCGCGCTTGTTACCTGTTCTGGTACAGGAAACGGTGGGGTCGCTACCGCCTGTCCCTTGTACTCGGGGCGAGTGCGTGCACCTTGACTGGTGGACATCTAGACTTTTGGGGGGTGGCCGGTCTTCTCCCTTTTATTTAACCAGTTTTTGTTTGCTTTTGTTTTTTTTGGTTTTTTCCTTATAGGTTACACGTTCCTGCGCCGGGGGGACCTCCTCCCGACACAGGAGCTTGCTTCCTGCTAGTTGGCTTTTCCCTTTTTTAAAAATATTTGGTGTTGGGTTTGTTTTTTTTTGTGTGTGTGTGTGTGTGTTTTTTAATTTGATTTTAGAGTAGCCTAGTACTAGGCAAGTTTTTAATACGGCGACTAATGCCCAAGTTAGCAGTCGCCAGATGAGCTCTTAAAAAAAATCACTGTTTGTACATATTTGGGGTTTCTTAAGACTGGCATATAGTCCAGCTTAGCTTATAATTGGCGTTCTGTAACCTCGTGTTCATAACGAGGTTCTTATTATTTTCTTTAGTGTTGTGGGACTTAACCCTGCCCGTAACACACAAAGTACACGCTACAAAATAAACAGTAAACAAAGAAACAAAGCACTGAAGTATAAATTTTAAATCAAACAAGAGGAAATGCACATTTTAACATACAAAATATATTAAGATTTTGAAGACAAATGGCTTGAACACCAGTATAATAAAACTATAACCACAACAGTCAAATAACTCAAAATACAAGGAAATAAAGCGATTAACCTGACCACCAGGCATCTAGAATCTCTTCCCAACTCTCCCACACTTCTTTCTCTCTTCACGACTATTATTTTTTTATATCTACCCACATACCATTTTTTCCCCTAAAATACATACACACTTAAACATTAATTGTAATTGTAACTCCATATGATTTGAAATTTCCAGAATATGATCAGTTACATATACTCGATCCATGGGTCGAGCGTTGATGGGTTTTGCCAACCCTGCCCGCCATCATTCAAGCGAAATTATCCTCGAGATTGAAGTAAGATGAGAATAGTTGATGGCCCAACACACCCGATATCTAATACTTGCTTTAACCAGCTGGGGCTTTCGGCCCTCACGGGCGGTAGGGACCTTACGGGTGGTAGGGACCTCACGGTATACCCTGCCACTTGACTAAGGCTCATAAGAGGATAAAAGTATGCTTGGCAACCAGAACCTCTGTGGAGAGAGGAGCAAGTGTGGAAAGGAGTAGAAGGGTATGTAATAAAGAGAAGTAGAGATAGGTGGGTCTACTAAGGACTAGGGTGAGTGATCACCTATTATTATCATACTCTGGGCAGTAGAAGAAGCGGATGACGAAAGGGTAGACAAAGTGACGGCGTAAAAAGGGTGAATGGATTGACGATGCAAGATTAGATGTGGGTCCAGAAGACGTGGTAGGGCTTAGAGAAAGAAGAAAAGGCTGGCTAAGCTTAGGTCGGACGGGGCGCTGAGTACCGTCAGCACGGTAACTAGTAAAATACATCGCCGCATCCCTTACGGGCAAGTGGAGGGGCAGTGTTAATCAGGCGTGTCAGAAGTTTAATTTGTGAGTTATTTGCTGGAAAAAAAGAGTTGAGTGGAAACGGCGCGATTTCCCTCGGACTTGAGGAAGTCGGGGATTCCCCAGACGAGTGTCGATTCTACCATTTTTCCTTGAACTGCTTCTTCTTGTTCTTTGCTCATAGAAGAAGCTCGATGCTGAGTGGGAGACTTTGATATTTGCTTTATAGATCTCACATCATATTGCAGAGTGTTACTACAAAATTGAAAGGAAATTTTAATTGTTTTAATGCAATTTTCTTGGATGAAAACATTTCTATATAAATGGTAAATGTTTCATTCATTTTTCTTTAATAATGAGTAACGTGGATCTATGTTAGTGAAGGTAACTAAAATTACGTTTGCGCAATCCAAGTTATTAATAAAATGTTATAAATCTTTGAATCGAACAATCTATTCATTAAAATATAATGGTAAAGAGAGAAATTTCATTGCACATAACAAGAAAAAATAATTCCTAAAGACCGATTCCTTCACACCCTCTCCATTTCTCGAGTTCAGCTTTAGTTCTTACTGCTCGCTTAACTTCTTGGATTCATTATAGATTTTACTAAACCAACTTAACTTCATGCATTTTTCTTTGTATAAATTGGTTTACATTTGCAGATGAACTAGAATAACCTTATTCTTCAAATGTTCCCCCGCGAGAAAAATCGCAAGGTGTTAATTCCGGCGAGTTTATGGCCCATTCAATTAAATGATTCAGCCCAATCTGTTTGATGTGATGGAGGACTATCCTAGATCCACTAAAGTCTTTTGAATTTATTGTAATAATTAAGGTGTAGTTCCGTAGTTATTTATTCATTAATCATGTTCAGATAAAAGCTCCAATCATATTAAATGTCGTAAAACAACGGAAAAATTTAGCTGTCTCGATCCACAGATGCACCTTCACTTAGCAAATAACGCTGTCAAAGTTGAATTCAAGGTGGTCTTCATCGGTACATACAATCGAAAATTATGGCTATTCAATTTTCCATCTAGATAAAATACTGCCTCGTCACTACTCACAATATTGTGAAGAAAAAGAACAAGTTGATGAAGGTTCCATTCGACAAATATTATTCGACGAGTGAAAGCAGTCTCGGAGAGCTGATGCTGGAGGTGCATCCTATAAGGAAGCCACTTCAAATAAAGTTTAAGAATGTAAATATCAAAATCATCTTTTAGAATGATTTTGATATTGTTAAAATTCAGACTAGTACCTTCCATTTTGTACTTATGAACATTATTCGAAATGGTGGATTTAGTTGGAGATTTCCTACAAGATAACGTAGCTCAAATAAATCCTGCACCATTTTAATGCTTTTAGCTTTCATCCAGATTATGACCACAGAAGGGTTCTTGTAAGAGAGTAGATTTTACTTCTTTTATATTCAGTAATTGAGTGTGAAATGTAATTAATTAGTAAATTATTTTTTATTTAGCAAAACTTGTTATCGTGATCTCAAGCTGGATGAAGACTAAATTTAAACAAAGGTCGTTCTGGTCCTTACAATTCAGTATGAAGCTAAGAAATTATTGAATTTGCTAGAAGAAAACCTTTTGAAAACACAAATGTATCTTCTGCCAGAAAGAATGGAAGGCAAATAACCAAATAATCATTTAGATCAGATTACCTTCACTTACAACGCAAACTTTATTAAAATTTTTATCATTTTTAGATTTATTTTTTACCTTTTTTACATCCCTTTTCTAGTTTTGTTGGGGCTATACAAGCGTGGAAATGATAGTGGGAGATTTAGAAGAAGTGCAAAAGACGACCTGAAACACCATTTTCTTTTGGAGCACTGGGGTTGGAAGGGGATGGGGGTACCACTGTTCCAGATTTTAGTTGTAGCAGGTTCATTGCCCTTACTACGCTATCTATCCCTTTGCGAGGATCATTTACAGTGGTTTTCAAAAAACAAAATCGTGTTTACAAAATGAAGAGGTCAAATAATGTTTCATAAAGTTTAAGTCGCCTTTAATTTTGTTATATTATTTGCATTATGCTTATTCATTTTTCACATTGTCTTCTTCTCTTTGAAATTTAGATTTAAATTTCATTCCATGGTGAGGTTTTGTCCATTTACATTTGACATCTTCAACAATACTAAAATGTCCTGGCAACAACGTCATCTATAACCCTGTATTTTAAGAAGGGGGATTTTTGGAGGGTTTGAATAAAAATAGATATTTTTTTCCTCCTAGTTTGGTTATGACTTAGGGATATTTTAAGTTTTTATCAAATTTATTTTTGAGTTGCTTTAGAGTTTGAAAAAACAACAAACAAAATGGTGAGGTTTTAAAAAAATAAATATGATTATTTGGATATTTTTTAACCCCCCTCCCCCCAAAAAAATGCAAATAGTGAATTTCAGAAAATTAAAAAATTAGGCATGTCTGCTTTTTATATTATTTTTTCTTATATTAGGAAAGTTTTATCGAAGTTATTTTTAAAATAGATTTTCAATTTTAATCTTTATCAGGAGGAAATAGCTACTGGCCCCTAAAAAAGAGTAAGGCAAAATGGAATTATTAGAGCAAATTTAGATGAAAAAAAAGAAAGAATCGTGAGGATTGTTTTTTCCGAATTAAAAAAGAATTAGGAGAAAAAATGTCCCGGCCTTTAGGTCTAGAATATAAGAATCCATGTGAAAAAAATAGACCAAGGGTAAATTATTATGGGGGGAGCTTGCGCTTCGCTACTAAGATTAAAATTTAACTTCGCCAATTATAATAATTTTAAAAGGAACTCTAAACTAAATTTCCCCCCTTTCAAAATATCACGTTGCTAAAATATAGTTATAGAAGATATATAAAAATAAATTTTCTAAACTTCACCATTTGTAATTCTTTGGGTTTTAAACAATTCACAAAAATTCGATACTTATATTTATTTCTGAACTTCACCATTTTGTTTTTGATATTATAAAAGAATTATTAAAAATAACTTTGATAAAAAATACATAAGTCATAACCAAACTAAGATGAAATTATTATTCAAATACTCAAAAAAATCCCCTTTTTAAATTATAGAGTTAGTGAAGTGATGATCATGATATGTACTGGAATTTATTTTTTTTAAAATTAGAACAAAAAACCTTAGCCAAACTCTGGAGATAGGCCGTAGACCACAAACGGAAGGTCTACCTGCGAAGTGCAAATACCTCCTGTAAGGAGTCGCGAAGCCGCTCCTCTTGTTTATATAGGAAATGCGAACGGATGATTTTTTTAAAGCAAAAATGGAGAAAGTTTATAAATATAACCTAGGATGCTTTTAATATAATCGGTTGTTGTCATTAATTACTTTTCATGTCAGTTTTATTGAATTTATCGTTATAGATTCGGGGCTTTTGAGATTCTGCTCTTCTTATGATCTGTATAAAATGGCGAAATTGTATGAAATGGTCTTGATTTTGTGAAAGGGGGTGTTTTCAGGTTATTTGTAGCCAAACCAGTTTATGAAGACGTACAGTCTTCGCCAGTCCATAAAAAAATGGTCCACTACATGGCCTTTTAAGTGTTTTTTTTTGAAAAAAATGCTTGTAGAGAAATGTAAGAGGCTCAAAAAATATAATCCTTCCCAATTCTATGATGAGGTTCATTATTTTACAGAACATGATTTTCAACGAATCTTGTTAAATCGCTTAATTATCTTCCTAAAAAACATTTCTTGTAACTTTTTCTTAGGTTATTATTCTCTATAGACTTATTGTAGAATTTGAATTTGATCAATGTCTGAAGATGTCAAATGTAAATTGACGAAACGTCGCAATGAAACACAAATTCAAAGTAAAATTACAAAGAGAAGAAAGTATTCTGGAAACTGGAAATTTAATGGAAATATCATTTTCAATTATAATCATTTTAAACTTGGGTTCAGCTTTTTGTGGGACAGCCCATATAATGTTGACCCAGGAAGTTCAAGATCATTCTCGGAGAAGGATGTTGAACCCATTTAAAGGTTAATTTTGACCTTTATAGGACTGACGTTCTCTTTGCAATCACCTGAATTCGAATTTCACCCTTAAATTAATATTACCATCCTAAAGGATTTTTGTAGTAATGATATGCAGCATCATTACTAGTAGTAATGATACCCGCAGTGGAGTACCCTGTGTAGCTTGTTACACTTGGTACCTGAAAGAGCTGCATCTCCTCCCGGCCTGAGTGCCAATTAGGGAAGCCGTGTTAATGGTTGACTTGAACCCTCTGATGGGAGCCTGGGAAAGTTGTTGGTGCGCTTTCCTCTCGCCCACACTCAGCACTACTTTACCTTTTTATTCTTAGTATTATTATTAGCATTAATATTGTTATTATAATTCTTCTTATTATTATTTATTCTTTAGTAGTATTATGTTTAGTATTATTATTTTATAATATCTTGATTATTTAGTATTATCTTTATATTATTTATGATTATTTATATTTATTATTGTGTATTATTATTTTTTATTACTAGTATTATTTATTAGTAGTAGTATTTGTCATTTTTAGTACAAGTTATTATTATTTAATAGTATTATTTTTATTATTACGGCTATCCCCTCAACCTTTTCTAAATTGACCACTCTCGTTGATAGCATCTCAAGAGGGCCAACACTCTTAACAGGGCAAGGGATGGTAAGGCCCGCCGTTCCGTACCGCCGACAGTCCTGGATTTACAGTTTACATGGGGTCGGCGTGCCTGCCCCCTTCTCTTTCCCAATGGAGATCGCTTCGCCAGCCAGAGCAGACGCAAAAAATTACTTTGAATAAGATCCGTGATGCTTACAAGAGGAGGGGGTGGAATGGAGGCCCCCATGATATTAAAATGGTCACGGAGGTGACTCAGCCCCAGAGGCAGGATCTTTCATGGAGTTAAGTTTCTCCTCAGACGACTCGGGCCCCCGAGGACTCACAAGGAAAGGAGGGACCTAATTCCACACCTGGTTACCCTTTGACAGCCAAACCTTCGGGCCAGGGACTTCTTCCAACGGTAGAGAGAAGCGGGTTCATTCCCCTCTCTCCTCTCCTAAAAAGGATTAAGAGGAAGACGAAAAGGACTGGATTCCTCTCCCTCTGTGGGGGCTCCGGGCAAGGACGGGGCCGTTGCCGCTTTAGCAAGTGACCAGGCCAAGATCGGCATGTCCGGGCCTAGGGTACCCTCGGAAAGTGAGCCAAGAACAAGACCAAAGTCGCAAGGGAGTTAAACGGATCCTTGATTATGCCGAGGGCCCTCATTAAGAGAATACCAAGCATTTTCGAACCAGCTGGCTTCAAACGATATTTATGGTTATTTACTGCACTGAGGGCAGCTTGTTGGCCAAAGGCAACATGACCCATCAGCGGAGAGCCTTAGCTAGCTTGAATGGTAGAGCCGAAGGTGGCCTGATTGTTTGACAGGAAACTTCTGGCGATTTCGTCGGATCCGTCCGAGGTGGCCAAGATTAGTGCTCTTCGGATACTTGATGGCACGTCGGTGAGTGTGATGCCGCACTCTACCATGAACTTTGTGAAAGGAGTATTTATGCGAGTGAACTCGTGGACTACTCTATCAATGACATCACATTAGAGCTGGTCGACCATGAAGCGATGAAGTTTGAACGTGTGAGGAAAACAGGGAAAGGGGCCTCGAGACCCACCTCTACACTCTTCGTCACGTTCAACAGTGACAGGTTCCCTGAGTCGGTGCCAGTGGTTGGTATTGCAACCGACTAAAGGCACTCATGCCACTTCCTGAGAGTTGCTACTACTGTCACCGGCTCTACCATATAAATCATTCATGTAGACGTGCAAAGCAGGTTTACCCGAAGTTTGTGTAAGTTGCCCAAAGTCCGTACACGATAAGTCCTGAACCTGTATGGCCAACCCCGCTTCTTCGAAGCAATGTGGCGCATATCCTCTGGAGAAGGCATCTTCGTCGTTCAAGTTATCGATCGGCTCTTACTTCAAGAGGCTAAGTAAATTATCCTGGCGCGCCCATTGCTGCGAGGGACGGCTTATGCATGATTTTTTTTTTTAAAAGCTCCCTCTGCTCCTCCCTCTCCCCTAGACCTCCGAGTACGGTCATTTCCGCGCCTTCCGAACGCTTCTCAGGTTCTACTCACCCCAAGCGCTCCCCTCATGGTGCTGATGGTACAAAGGGTTCACACCTAGCCTTGGCTAAGACCAGGGTTCCCCTTTCCGCCCCCAGCGTGAACGTTTCAGGTAAGCAAAACGGCCACTCGCCTACACCGGAGGTAACTCATAGGAGGCAACACCCCTAAAGATAGATGTGAGGCTGTCTGTCGGTCTTCCTAAAGCTGCCCCACCCCGAAAAGTAGGCCAAAACCAAAGGAGCTTCTGCTCCCCACCTCCAAAGCAGCCCCACCCGCCGAAGGTTTGGAGACGGAGGGAAGAAAAGAATAACATAGGGAACCCAACCTTCCCTGATAAGTCTTCGAGGACAACAGCGCCTTCAGCGCCATGTTCGGCCAACAGCGCCCTGAGTTCTTTCTCCGGGAAGCGTACAGCCATTTCCGTCAGGGTCTTCTCTTTGAAATGAGCCCCCTCCTCTCCTCCGAGCTAGGCCTGGAGGGCATATTCCTTCAATGGAATTGCCGCGGACTCCGAAACAACTGGGAGGAGCTGTGGAGGCTCGTCTCATCCTGTTTCCCCTTAGCTATCTTTTTGCAGGAGACCATGCTGGGCACGTGCCTCCTGCCCACCCTCCCGGGATATAAGTGTTTTGTGACCCCAGCACCACGGGATGGGGGGCGGGCAGGAGGATGCGCCATTTACACCCGGCTTGATGTTTCCGTCCTTCTCTTCTCCTTTCCGGCAGTAGCTGTACAGCTGCACCTGGATAGGAGGTATACTGTTATTTCTGCGTACATTCCAGCGTCAGCCAACTTAGACGCGTGGGAGTTCCGTCGCATCATGGCACGGTCACCGATGCCCTTTCTTTTTCTCTGGGATTTGAACGGTAGACACCCCTCTGGGAAGTCTACTAGATCAATCTCATGGGTCAGGTCATTGCCAACCTGATCGACGAGCCAGAAATAGCTGTCCTAAATGTGGAAGAGTTTACAAATCACTGCTCTAGAACCGCTCCATTTTCCTGTCTTGATCTATTGCTGTGCTCTCCAGATGCACAGCCTGATTTTGGTTAGGAGGTGATCGTTGACCTCCATGGTAGTGATCACTTTCAAATTCAAATATTATTTTCTGGACCGCTGCCGTCTCAGACTCCCTTCCCAGTGCTTCTTGCTGCAAGCTCCGTGATCCCTGCCGGGCATACATGTCTTCACTGAACGGAAAGATCCCTCTAGCAGAGGTGTGGAAGCGAGTCAAAAGAATACGGGGTAAGTTCATGCAGGACCTCCCTCCCGTTCTTCAGGAGAATAGGACCGCAATCTCGAACCCTGCGTCCGTTGGAAAGTCCTTCGCGACTGATTTTTCCGCATTTTCCAGCCGTGAAGATGCTACGCTAGCATTTACTGCATGTAGGGATGTCGCTGAAGACCGCCGACTGGACTTTACCTCGATAGGCGAAAAGCCCAATCTCTAACCTCAGGCGTGTGTAAGTTGATGAAGATATTGGTAAATGTTAGACTAACCTTTTTTCCTGGACAGCGGAGGCAACCTGTCTTCCGTATAGTGCGGCTTCCACAAGTTCCACTCTGCGTCGAATGCTCGCTACTCCGAATGGAAAATGCCGTCTACGAGGCCTTCCTTCGTAAACGGCACTAGACTAAGGTGTTTTTCTATCTAGAGAAGGCCTATGATTCCGCATGGCGATGCGGTATGATGGATACTCTACACAATGTGGGAGAGAGGAGGCCTCCCAATTTTGATTTCTGCTTTTTTTGCGAGATCGTTGATTCCGCATACGGGTGGGGGAGGGAGCCCTCTCTGGCACAATGGAGCAGGGAGGTTGTCCTCCAGGGAAATGTCCTCATTTGGCACACTCTTTGCCTGACCATTAACAGTATCACCTCGTTGCTGCCGGAAAAATGTTCGCGCTACGCTCTACGTGAACGACCTTTTAATCTTTTTTGGTGTTGCTTAGATGCTAACTAACTCTGGAACGTCGATGAACCGCAACTCTCGCTATTCCAAAGTGCACACTTTAGGTTTTCCTCAGTGGTGCAACTCTGCCGCCATCCACGGCTCCACCCTGCCCAGGACTTGTTTCTAAACAGGGTTTGCCTTGAAGTGTTAGATTCTTACGCCTTTCTTGGTCATGTTCTCGACCGACGCCTGACCTGGGAGGCTCGTATTCACAACATTACTCTCTCTTCTACTCACGCCATGGACATTATTCATTCCGTGACGTTCATCACCTTGGGTGCCTCTAGGGCTACTGCCTTGCTTTTCTATCGATCCTTTCTTCGTTCGAAGCTTGAAAACAGATGCAAGTTTTATTCATTGGTCTCCGCCTGGCAACCGGTGCCTTTCGTGCATCCCCCATTCGAGGCCTACTTATCGATGCTAGTAATATGCGACTCTCTCTGCGCCGTGCACAGTGCAGTATGCACCTGTACGCGCGAGTTCGACACCTCCCTCAATCGCCAACAGCTCTTACTGCATTAGCGGCCGATCTCGACGGTACCTATGCCGACGAGAGACGGCAGTCATATCCTAAGCCCTTCGGTATTAGGGTTAGAAACTCCTTCGAGAGCTTGGTGTAGCTCTCAGGCCGGTGGTGCCTCTGTTCCTGTCCAAAACGCCACCCTTGAGGGTACCACCTTTAACTATTTGTCACCACGCCCCTGCTCCCTAAGCATCTGGAGCACCGGGAGTATTGCGTTGGGCGTTTTTGGAGCACAGTTCGTGTCACGGTGGATCCGTGCTAGTGTATACGGATTGCTCCATGAGTCCTTGGGGTTAAGTGTGTGTAAACAGTCGCCTTCGAGCTTGTTTAAGAATTAGCGATTAAGAAAGATAGACACTTGCCAGTGTCCTGTTGGAAAACATTTGTAGACTTTAGTTAGACATTCGCGTTTATTGACCCAATATGATTACCTCTGACGCAGTGTGAAACTGTTCCTCGGTAAGTTTTTTTTCCTTTAGCACTTTTATTATTGGGTATATCATAACTTACTCAATCGTTCATTAAATTCAGGACAGTCTCTATAACATATTGGGTTAAAATGAGCATTTGACCGCCATGGGCCCTAACTGTCCCCCGATGTCCTCTTTGGTGCCAGAGGTCCTCTGTCCACCTACCCGCTTGGGAAAATCGCAACCTATGTCATTCCTCACCACAAACGTGATACTGGCGCCCTCTTCTCATTTGACACTGTACGCAATCACTTGCCTTATGCCCTCTCTTCAGACACGCTAATCGGGTTAAGCTCCTACGATTTCGGACACTTTAAACATGTCCCGGCTTCTCATAATAATGTCAGGTTACTGATCTTGCCGGCAACTGACTCCCGAAATTAACTTGATCACTCCCAGAATGGCTCTTAAACCATCCTCTTTGTGATTGTTGAAATTCCACCGCCGGCCTATATCCTCCTATCTTACGACATCGACATATTAGCCAAGACGCTTCTCGTTCCACGCACAGACAAGGCATTTTGGTTAAGTATCGAGGGACTTCGCCATCTATCTTTGCTGGCCAATCGCACTAAATTTCCCATTTGACTGCAGGGTAACTTTGCCAAATTCCCTGCCAAACAAGTAGTTTATACCGCATTCCTCGTCATCGGCTTCTCTGTGAAGGATTTAGCAATATCTATGCACTACCTTAGTTCATCTGCTACCTTTCGTTCTACCACCTCTAAGAACTCTTTCAATAGTTCATCCGACCCATTGAAATCTACCCCTGGATTCTTCCTCCGAAAGAGTCTCGAGGCTAGCGGCTTATTCAAAAATAGACGCTCCCTCCATCCGGGCTTCATGGAACTGACCCATATGGCAGTGATTAGTCTCTGGCTACTGTCACCCATCCCGCTAATCCACTTTTTCTTACATCAGAAACTCCCCCCCTCCCACACACACACAGCTATCCTACATCCGAGAAATGGATCCTTCGAGATGTCTCCCCAACTCTGACTTCCATAGATCATGGAAAGAAGGAAATCGAATTGCACAGATATGCTCTAACTTATCCAGAAATCCTTGAAATGAATGACCACACTCTACATGAAATTGATTTAACTTAGAAACCTCCCTGATCAATCTTCGCATCCAAGCAAACTCTTTTTTAACACCATATTTACCAAGCACGCGAGAATCTGGGTCTGATAACCTTCGCATAGATCACTTCTTAGGGTTCATCTCAGTCGATTCACCAGCATCTTTGGGGGAACCCTTCACTTCCTCAATCTTATTCCTTTCACTAACCTCTGTGCTTTTCCAAATCGTATTTGATAATTTTCGGGATTTTAGTTCTCGTTTACTCAGTTCTTCCCTATTCTAACCTAACTTTACCCTCAGACCTTAACACCGTATAAATCCTCAATTCCACAGCTGAGTAGAGAAGAGGAATCCATGTATAAATGAACAAGTAAAGGGAAAAAATTATAGGAAGGAGATTAAAATGTTAGCAAAAACAAAAATAAACAAGGAAAAGTACACGGACGCGAATGAGTTCATTACCAACAATGACAAAAAGGTTTAATTACATAAAAGGAAATGTGATCCTGCCAACAGATGATAACAGCCAAAAAATAGATCAAAACAACAAAACAATGGAGGTTTGGACTACTGGATGTAATCGTAATTAAGAGAGCCAATGTGACTCGCGATTTTGGAAACCAAGAAACGTAACCAGTAAATGTAACTCACAACGAACAAGGAAACGGATAGACTAAACAAAGTAAAGAAACAAAAAACAAACATAACACAGAACAACAAAAAATTAGGTCAAAGTTATAAATGCCATCACACATTAATGGAAGGAATCATACTTATTTATATAGGCGGAAGAGAAATCAGATACAACGAAGTACTTTGAGAATGGAGCGAATAAATAAAGTGAGAAAGATGTATTGTAGTTCTGATCTAACATTAAACTGTAGGTCTCCCGCATATTTCTATTATTCTCTATATTTTTCATTCTTTTACTATTTACCTCTCCAACTCTCGCTTCGGGCATCTCGCAAAAAAACTCACTTGACCCTCAGCTTGCATTGGGCTATGCGCCAAAAGAAAGGAGAGTTTTCAGGAGCGAGTCGGCCGCAGGCCTCTTCCTCTGCTGTCCCCTCCCCCTCCCCAACGAACGAGGGAGGGAGACGGGGAGGAAGAAGGCTGGGAAGCTGTACTGCCCCCCACCCCCACCCCACCCTACGTAAGAAAATCAGTTATTCAGTCTTCCCCGCAGATGACCGCAGGCAGTTTAAAAGACGTCTAGGAAATATTGAGCCTTTGTTTCGTGCCTACGCAAGCTCGCATAACTGCGGCAGGAATCGAAAGATTGAACACCTACGAGGCACGATGGAAGATACGAACGAACCAAGAAAAGTTCAGAGTAGTCCCCATCGGCAGGAGTACTCGCAGATGTCAGGGTAGGGAATAGACTAGCGCTATCCCTACACCACGGAGTGCAATGTACTGGGAATGAGAATCACTTCATCCGGGTACAGGAAGCACGTGGATGATAGGATCTCCAAAGCCTCAGCCGCAGTCAGGACTCCGTATATGCTCAGAAATTTTCTAGAAAGCAACAAGAAAAATATCTACAACGCACTCATAAGATCCACGTGGCTGTACCCCGCTCATCCCCTCTCTTGTGTCTCGAAGACACAAAAGAGGAGACTACAAGTCGTGCACAACAAATGCGTGTACCTAATAACGGGTACACGTAGGCGAGAAAGACGACGCCAAGAAGAACTGCACAGGAAAGCGGGGCTGAGACCCATTAACTTCGTCATCGAAGAACGGACGAGGAATATGCAAGAACTTCTTAATCAAGAATTGAATGATGAAATCATTCAAACGATTAATCAGAACAGAATTGCTAGAATTCGTGCCAGATTTCCAAGCTCCGTCAACCAGGTGGCTGGTGGAGACGAAGTGCTGTTCATGTGTGAATAAGTGTTGAATTACCACCAAAAACGAGAACTAAACCGAAAGGGACCATTAACACCGAATTGAAACCGAATACCGACTGTGACAAAAATCTACCATCTAAGACTCATAGAAACCAAAAGTGACAAGAAGAAAGAAGAAACAAAAGATAAAAATCACACACACTACAAAATAAACAAAAAGCAATAAACTAAGCACTAAAGTATAAATTATAAATAATAAAACAACAGTAAATGCGCATAACATACAAAGTATATTAAGAATTTGAAAACAAATGACTGGAACGCCATAAATAAAATTTATCCACAACAACAATCAAAATCACAATACAAGGAAACAAACGCAAGCGATAGGCCTGACCACCAGGCACCTAGCATCTCTTTGTACTTTGACCACTTGTCTATTTTCTTCTATCAATCCACACACCCTTTTTCCCCTTGTACATTATGCACACAATTAACATTAGTTGCAATTGCGCCATTCTTTCTTCCTCTCCAGACTCCCTAATCTTTTTCACAAACTTGAAAAGTTGTTAACCCAACTTAACACTCTTAACATAGCTGTTAACTTTAACAATTCATGTATTTATCCAGGCATTTGCACTCACCTTCTTAGTGTTTTTTTTACTAAAAAAATAATTCAAAACGATGATTTAGTAAGCCTATTTTATAAAGTTAAAGCTAAAACAAACGAGTGGACCTCCCGTAGAAAGTTTGCAAGAAGCGAACTCAAAAGAAAGTGAAGACGATAGAAGTGAAAATGTGTGGACAATATATTGCCGTAGATCTCCCTACGAAAGGTGGGTGAGGAGGGTACGCAATTATTAAAATGACAGGTATAATAACATGCCTTTGTATGCGTTTATTATGCAGTTTTAGCATCACTTACACTAAGGTGAGGTTAGTTAAGTGATAATTAGGTTGGGGGGGGGTTGGTTAGATTAGGTTAGGTAGTCTAAGTTTGTTACAATAGGCTAGTTAGGAAGGCCTAGGGTATGCGGATATTATAGGAATAAATAGCCCCCTTCATACTTCACCGGCCACGCCTGGGGGACGCTGTTCATCCATGCCAAGCAAGTTACTGTGTCCAATAGACAAATCTAACAGCACTAAAAAGAACTGTATCCATTAACTGGGTTAATATCTAGATTAGGACCCAACAGATACCCCAGGACCCAACCCAAGAATGCGATCTACAAACTATAAGCATAACCGTTACATTCACTTCATTGTTTTGACTCATTGTTTTGTTTTGAAATGGGGGATACACCCCCCTACCCCGAAACTTTAAAAAACCTCGTAATATTCAGAATTCGTAATATAGCCTAGATTAGTTTAGCTTAGCTCTATATTGTGGAAATAAATTACTCAACAACGTCTAACCTTACCTTAGTAAATGTAGTATAAGATTTACCGAAAAAGGTTCAATCATATACCAAAAATTATAAAACAAAAATAATAAATGAATAAATGTAGACTCGCAAATGCGATATCCGTCCGCAACATATCGAAAAAACGTTAAGGCTTAGGCTTTCGTGCTAGAAGGAGGCGCTATCATTGTAAAAAGTAATTTGGGCGTTACAAACCCCAAACAAATTATTTATTTACAAAATACATACATCAATGAACAAACACACACCATTCCGTAAAGCTGGACCAGCCTTTATAACGGTAAGAGATCCATTTTTAGTCGCGTGTGAGTCAGGTCGCGAGCGACTCTACATCTCACTCACTATGTCGGTCCCCATTTTTCTTTTTTTTTGTTTGGGCAATAACATCATAACTATTCGGCCGATTCTCACGATATTTGAAACCATTATGTTGTTTTACATTCTCTTTCAAATGATATAATTGTCAAAGTCCTTCCAAGGTTAGCCCGGGAACTATTTGGTTTTGGCAATAACATCATAAATATTCGGCCGATTTTAACGAAATTTGAAACCCTTATGTTGTTTTACATTCTCTTTCAAATGCTATAATTTATAAAGTCCTATCAAGATTATCCCTTGAATTATTTTGTTTTGGTTATAACATCATAACTTTTCGGCCGATACTCTGCCAGACTAGATTAGATTATTATATGCTATACTCTGCTACGTAAGTCTAGAATAGGCTATTATAGGCTAGGCTATACTATGCTAAGATGTAATGTAAAAGAGTGAGATATACTATGCCAATTTAGTCTATAATATGCTATGCTAGGATAGCATATATTATGTTAGACTAGACAATAATAAACTATGCTTGACTAAGGTATAATAGTATAGTATAAGCTATACATATCTAGGATAGTTAATGCTAGGCTAGGTTATGCTAAGCTATACTAGGCTAGGTAGGGCAGGAGAGGCTATACTAGGCTAGGCTACGGTATGGTATGCTAGGTTAGTCTTCGCTATACCAGGTAAGGATAAGCGAGGCTTTGCTAGGGTAGGCTAGGCTATGTTTTGCATGCTATGCAAGCCTAGGCTAAGATCTAATAGTCTAGGCTAGGAAATACTATGATATACTATACTAACTAGGGTAGGCTATGCTAGTCTAGGCTAGAATATGCTAACTAGGCTAGGCTAGGCTCCAGTGAACTAGGCTAAGCTAGGCTATACTAGACTGGGGTAAGCTAAGCTAGGCCAGACTTAGTTTTAATATACCATTGTAGGCTGAAGTCAGCTAAGCTAGTTTATACTCTGCTAGACAGGCTAGCTAGGCTAGGCTAGGATACACTATGATAGGCCCAAGTATACTATACTAAGCTAGGTTATTCTAATATATAGTATGCTAGGCTATATATGCAAGTCGATACCAAGCTAGGCTAGGTTATACTAGGTCATTATATGCCTAGGATATGCTATGCTATGCAAGGCTATGCTGGACTATACTTAGGGTTGCCAACTCTGACAAGTTTCAAGAAAGGGCAAATAAAAAATAGACGCATAAATAGCGGCATAATTTTTAATTCCATCTATATACAGACAGTATATCTATATAATAAAATAAAATTGAAAAATATTTCTTTCTTTACTTGGTAATAACTTTTTATTGCTTAAAATTGTACTTGTTTTGACTTTTTGCTGCTTTTAGCAATTGAGTGTCATCTTTTGCTTTTTCAGCAAATTGAAGTATATGAAAAGTTCATTTTTTATTGTTTGTACAGAGCATCTGTTTCTTTCATTTCGCCATTTAGATGATATTACACTAAAAAATTCTTTCACTGTATGCTGATGTTCCAGGAATTGAAATCACAAATGAAAGTATTTTGAAAATATTTAAACATTTAAAATCACCACTTTTTAAAATCAAGTGCCATTTGCTGCTTGTTGTTTTGCATTTTGTAAATAGTTCAGTACCTTTAAAAGTGTCAAAGTGATTCAGAAGTAATGTCACTTCATCAATGTCAAATTATCCATATTCAAATTCAGCTTTTCTTTAAGCTTCAAATTTTCAACAACTTAACAAATTTCAGGTATTTTGAGAATGCATTATCTAAAGAAAACTTAGATTTGATAACTTTCCAAATGTTGGATTTTCATCAAAGTTGATATTTTTTTTCTAAATATGTAATTGCTGAAATAAAAGATTGTTTGAAGTCTTCAATAATCTTTTGAGCTTCATCAGTATCTAAATGTTGCATAAGTTGGTGAACATGATAGCCAAAAAATTCCTCATCGTATCGAGATTTTAATCTATTTCTTAATTGACCAAGATATTGAAAATATCTGCTCCTGAAGTTTCATCTTTTTCAAGTTCTTCTACAGCTAGTTTGAATATCTCCATTACATGTTGCGAGAACAATAAATAAATTGCAATAACTTGGGGAATTTCTGTTGAATCATCATCAATTAAAAGAAGTTTTTGTAATTGTTTAGAGCAATCAATTGGCCTGCTTATGAAGTAAGAAGTTAAAGTTTTCCAAGAAAGTAGAATTCCTTCAATGCAAGGCTACAGAGACAGCCACCTAGTAGGTACATGCCCAAGAATCTCACTAAATTCTGTTTCTACAAATGAATGAAAAGCTTTAAAGTGTTTCGCGTCTCTTTGCTGACATTGAAAAATGGCCATAAATATTTAGGACAATATTTTCTATATCTATATTCAAGCTTCCTAAAGCAAATTTTACTGCATTATGTAAAATATGCTCATTGCAATTAGCTTTAACAACGTCGTCATTCAGTGTAGTATATAAAGAACCAGGCAATGGCCTCGCCACTCCCCCCCGATTGCGCTTCGCTACTAAGATTAAAATTTAAAATCTAAAAAAAAACAGCCATGGTTAAATTTTTATAAATTTTCTGAACTTCGTCAATTATAATAATTTTAAAAAGGAACTCTGAACTAAATTTCCGCCCTTTCGAAATATCACGTTGCTAAAATATAGTTATAGAAGAAGATATATAAAAATAAATTTTCTGAACTTCACCATTTGTAATTCTTTGGGTTTTAAATAATTCACAAAATTTCGATACTTATTTATTTCTGAACTTTGATAAAAAAACAAGTCATAACCAAACTAAGATGAAATTATTATTCAAATACTCAAAAAAATCCCCTGCTTAAATTATAGAGTTAGTGATGATTTATTCCAAAATTACAATTTGCATTATCTGCACTAAAACAAGAAACTTTTTTCCAATCAACTACCAAATTGTTCATTGTGTTTCTCAAGCATTCAAACATTCCATCTGCACTTTCATCAGCATTCTCAAAAAAATCAATTATGTAGTTCACTGTACCAAATTCCTTATTAAAATATTGAACACATACTGGAAACATTTTCAAATTTTTGGAATTTGAAGCATCAATTTGAAGGCAAATATATAGAGGCGGATCATGTTGTTTCAAATTGTTCCAAACTACTTCCAATGCCTTTTTACCGAGCACATTTGCAACGATTGCCTCTGATTTAGTTCGACCACAAGATATTATCGCTGCTACTTTTGAATCCCGGTAAAGCTTCGAATTTAATTTCAAACTACAATCGAGTGAGTTGTAGGAATGATTGTGTTTAACTGCATGATATATTTGAGCAATTTCCGAAGCAACTATAATATCTTCTTCTCTAGAATTTGCTTCTATGATAAATTTATCAATTAAAGAATTGAAAGATGAAATGCTGATTTTATTTTTATGATCATCTGAATTTTTATGTTTTGTTATCGCTAAAACACCCATGTATCCAATTTTAAAGACAGTCTGGCAAATTATGCACTTTGTGGATTATTAGTTGCTGTCAGCCATTTATAATCATTTTCCCAAGTTTGGTTATATGAGCACAATCGCTTCTTTTTTTAAAAGAGGGTTCTATCATTATTCATTAAAAATTGAATCATTAGCTAATAGTTTTAGGATTAATCGCCAGCAAAACAAATTAATTACTTAGAAAGTTTGCACTGAAATAATTTTTGTATTTCGAAAATCAGTTAACTAAAACTTGTAGTTCACAATTGCACTGCTGACTGCTCAATATATTACTTCTACAAATGAGATCAACGAACAGATAAACCTACAGTGAATGAAACTCCAAAATCACGGAATCAATATGAAATGAACAAAAAATCCATAAGGAAAATGAAACAAAAGTCCAATTAATAATTCCCAATGCTTCCCCTTCCAACAGGCGTTGTCAATGGCATTCAGTCACCGTATTGTGAATACCCTTGACAAGGTGCCATTGACTGTTGGAGGACGAAGCATTGGAAATTATCTTTGGAAATTATCATTTTCCTTGTGGATATTTTGTTCATTAGATAAGCCTACAGGCTACAAATAAACAAAGCAGCCATAAAAATACAGGTCACAAAAACATATCCACAACTATTGCTCTTTAACAATTTTTTGCAAGTGTCTACTTGGAAGTTCATCATGAAAGCAGAAAGGAAAGGTTAATAGAGATAGTGCATTGAAGTTCTCTAGTTCCTAAGAAGCATTTCTAGAAAGCTGTTAAGTTTTTGTTGTGCTCATTCGAAATTTAGGGTGGACGAATTTGCAAAGGTTTGGTAATTGTGGGAACTTTGTGTTGGCTTTTTTTTACCTAATTGTAACAAAGAATCATGAAGTTCATAAGATCTAAAGCACCTGAAGAAGAATCCTTGTGAGGATTCGAAACGTTGTGCCACAAAGTATTCTAGCTTGGTGGAGTTCATAAATAGGACTAATGTCCTTAAAAGATTTTAACACTTACAACAACTTATAAATGTTCAAATGATCTACGGACAACGAACGTCGAACAGTCGAACATCAACAACACAAAAAGTAAAAAAAGTTATTCCGATTTTATTGTTCCTGCCAAATACTGTATACCGAGAGAACAAAGCTCCGTGGCACTGGGACTTTTGTATAGTAATAATGTTTGCCACTTAAAAAACTTTAGTTCCCTTTTGGTGGTTCATCTCAAGTCCAGATTATTGTTGCCAGTTTGCAGGAATTTAGGTTATCTTTGGATGATTTTCTCTGAAGTGAGCCCACAAAACGTTTTTATTTGCCAAAAAAATGTTTGGCTAAGTTCTTTGCAAATCTATAACCGATTCAATTACAAGTTTCTTAGCTGTGTTTCAATAAAACTGTAAAATGCACTCACAGATCCAGATGTGGGGGTATAGCTCTATGATCCAGACAGACACCGTTATTTCAAGTACAAGTAGGATACGATTCACCAGATACAATACGTCACCTCTAGCCTAGACGTCTTCGGCATCTTCATCATACTGCTAAGTAGTATCACTTGACTCACAGTCACTTGTCACTTACTGGCTACTAGCCACCCAAAACGCAACTGAGATATACTAAAAATCTCAAATCATTCAAATGGTAAGCGGACTATCCATTTGGGTTCCGTAATTTAGTTTTCTTTTGCTATTCAAGAATCATATAATATTAATTGTATTATATAGTCTATATATGATAAATAAAAACAAAATAATTTAGAAATTACAAAATATCTAAGTCTCAAGAAAAGCAATCTAGATTTGTAAGTAAATTAAATGTCTTCTAAGTAAGGAGAATAATGATTTTCAAAAGTAAGGACATTTGGCGTCCTTTCTAAACTAAAGAAAGGACAAGGACAGCAAAGGCTAAATGAAGGACTGCCCTTCCCAAAGAAGTACGGTTGGCAACCCTAACTATACTACGCTAGACTAGGCTAGATTATAGTGTACCATGCTAAGCTAGCATAGGCTAGGCTAGACTATGGTTGGGTGTGCTATGCCAAGATATACTATGTTAGAATAGGATAGGATATACTCTGCTAAGCTAGGCTATACTATGCTAGACTAGTTTATACTATGCTAGGCTAGGTTATACTATGCTTATACTATACTATGCGAAGCTAGATTAGGGTAAGGTAGGCTATTATAGATAGGCTATACTATACTATGCTAGGCTTTGCAAGGCTAGCCTAGGCTATACGAGGATAGGCTAGGCAATACTATGTTAAACTATTCTAAACTATACTAGGTTAGGCTATGCTATACTATACTATACTATTCTAGGCTAGGCTATACTATACTATAATAAGCTATACTATGGTAAGCTTTACTACCACATATATGCTAGGCTGTACTAGGTTATGTTAGGCTAGTTTTTGTTAGGCTGCCTTTGCTATGATTTCTAGGCTAAGATAGGCCATACTATACATTCTCTGCTAGGCTAAGGTAGATTAGTCTAGGCTAAGTCATACTATGCCAGGCTAGGCTATACTATGCTAGGTTCGCTAGAGTATAGTGTGATAAGCTCTACTATTTTAGGGAATCATAGGCTAGAAAAAGTTATACTAAACTAGGCTAGGCTATACTATGGTAAGCTATGCTATGACATAATCTACTCTGTTATACTATGTTATACTATGCTAGGTTAGGCAGGATTTACTATGTTAGGAAATCTAGGTTAGTCTATACAATGCTAGGCTTTATTATACTAGGTCAGGTAATGTTATGGAAGGCTATCCTACGGTAAACTAGGTTTTGCCAGGCTACTATTGGAGACTATACTATACAATACTAGGCTATACTATGTAATGTTATACTATTCTAGACCATACTAGACTATACTAGGATATGTTAGGCTCTGCTATACTATGCTAGAAGATACTATACTAGATATACTATACTATATTACTATATTATACTTTACTATACTATGTTTTGCTATAGTATGCTATGCTATAAGATACTATGTTATGCTATAATATACTATGTCATGTCATACTATGCTATAATATGATAAGCACTACTATGCAATAATATGCTATGTTATATTATGCTATACTGTGCTATGCTATACTATTCTAGACTGTGCAATTAGGGTGTGACCATTTTTTCGCCTTTCTAATTCCATAAATGAGGTGTGAGAAAAGGTTAAGGCCCACCATTTTGATTAAAGAAATATATATTGCCAAAGTCCTCCCAAGATTAGCCAGGGAATTATTTTCTTTTGGCAATAACATCATAACTATTCCGACCATTCTAACAAAATTTGAAACCCTTATGTTGTTTTACATTTTCTTCCAAATGATATAATTGCCAAGGTCCTCCCAAGGTTAGTCCGGGAATTATTGAAAGTTTTCAAAGTCGTAAAGGACATAAATCAGAATAAGTGAGGGCACGCGACTTTTTGGTTACCAGACCTTGTTAAAGATCGGCGTGATATTAGCTCTCTTGAACTCAATTGGGACCATCTCCTCACATATAGAACGATTAAAAATGAAGCTCAGAGGTTTTACCAGTTCATTTATTAATTGCTTAAGGTGCGTCGGGTATACACCATCAGGCCCGGGTGTCTTCGATTGTTTCATTTTATTTATGTATTTAGTAATTTTGCATTCGCGTATGCGCAAGTTAGAGATCATCCTATTATCTCTTAAAACGATATCCTCACTTAATGTGTTTAACTGAGTCATGTCCTTGATAGTGAAGACGCTCACGAAATAATCGTTTATTATCTTAATTTCTTCACGCTCTCTGATAGGCGCTCCTCTTTACTCACTAACTGCCCTACATTCTCCCTGGTTGGCTTTCTACTATTAACGTATGCATAGAACCGTTTTGGTTCTGTTTCAGAATTATCAGCTATATCTTTTTCATGGTCCTTCTTTGCTTTTCGAATAGCTTTGCTTTCTTGACTTGTCTTCTATATGTAATCTAACTTGGTCGATTTGACTCCGTAGCGTTGCATTTTTGTGTACTATATACCGTCGATTTCCCTCCCGTATAGAATTTAGAATTTCGCTTATCACACACGGTTTCCTACATCGATTACGTTTTTTAGTTGCGTGCGACTCTACATCTCACTATTTCGGTCGGTCCCCGTTTTGCTTTTTATTGTTTTGGCAATAAAATCATAACTATTTGGCCGATTCTAACGAAATTTGAAACCCTTATGTTGTTTTACATTCTCTTTCAATTTATATAATTGTCAAAGTCCTCGCAAGTTTAGCCTGGTAATTATTTTGTTTTGGCAATTACATCATAACTATTCGACCGATACTCTGCTAGATTAGACTAGGCTATAATATGATATACCCTGCTAGGCAAGCCTAGAATAGGCTATAATATGCTAGGCTATTATAGGCTAGGCTATACTACGCTAAGTTATACTATGCTAAGATATAATGCACAAGGTGAAGATATACTATGCTAATTTAGGCTATAAAATGCTATGATAGGTTAGCATATAGTATGTTAGGCTAGACAATACTAAGCTATGCTTGACTAGGGCATAATAGGATAGTATAGGCTATACTTGTCTAGGATGGTTAATGCTAAGCTAGCTTATACTAGGCTAGGCTAAGCTATGAAAAGCTATACTAGGATGTACAAGGCTATACTATGCTATGCTAGGATAGGCTAAAGTATAATAGGCTAGGGAGGGCTATGCTATGCTATTTTAGGCTATGCTAGGTAATGCTATGTTAGGCAACGATAGTCTAGTTCACCAAGGCTATAATAGTCTAAGTTATGCAAGGTTATTCTAGTCTAGGGTATGGCATGCTATACTAGTCTAGGATATACTAGGCTAGGCTATAATATGATACGCTTGGCTATATTATGTTAGGATAGGCTTATGCTAGGATAGGCTATACCAAGCTAGCCTATAGTATGCTAGGCTAGGCTATTGTATGCAAGGATATATTGGCTAGGCTATAGTAGCCTATTCTAGTTCGACTATACTACTCTAGGTGACGCTAGGCTAGGCTCTGGCATGCAATGCTAAGCCATACCTGTTTAGGCTATAGGCTATAGTAAGCTAGGCTATACTAGGTAATGCTACGCTAGGCAAGGCTATACTAAGCTAGCCTATGCTATAATATATTAAGTTAGACTAGGGTCTACTAAGCTAAGCTAGGCTAGGATATACTAGGATACAATAGAGTAGGCTATACTAAGCTAAGGTAGGATAAA